>VBSM01002223.1:14398854-14446887 GCA_008086735.1 Cheirogaleus medius | reverse complement strand
AGTGATGGGGTCTTGCTATGTTGGCCAGGCTGGTCTTGAATCCCTGGACTCAAGGGATCCTCCTGCCTCCCAAAGTGCTGAGATTATAGGCATGAGCCACTGCACCAGTTCTTTATATAGTAATTATATACAGATACAGTGGGCCGAGTGCTATGAAGATGGGCCCTCCCCTGGGTGACCCACCCCCACCAACTGCTCTCCCAGGCCTGGGAGGTCCTTGTCTCATATCCCACTCCCAACCAAGCTGCCCACATGGCATGTGTGGGACCTAACCCAAGGGCCTCTCCCTTAGGTGGAAACTATTTTGAGTCCTGGCTGGGAATAATACTTCCATTTCCTTTCCTCCTCTTTTCTCTCCAGATTTTCTTTTAAAACCGGCTCTATATTTCAAATTAAACTTTTAGAAACAGACCCACCCAGAACCGTACAAAAGGGACCTCGCGTTATTGGTGGGACTTGGGCACAGGGTGCACTTCGGCCATCAACCCTAGAACCAGGGTCCGGGGGGCTCACAGGCTCCCGGCTCCAGCCCATTGTCAGCCTCTTGGGCCATCAGTACTTGCGGTTGGAGCTCTTCCCAGATTCTGGCGACCCTCCGCCTCGCCTCCCTGTAATCCACGGGCAGTTGAAGAGTCCGTAGCTCCAGCTCCACGTCACTCCCCAGGCCCAGCTGGGACAGCTCCTGCGGAGAGAAGCGCGTGGGCGTGCCTCAGTGGACAGGGGCAGGGAGAAGTCCCTGAAGACTCAACCCTTGGGGTCCACTCCCAGGGTCTTCAGTGGGCCTGGACCCTGCCCTCCAGAAGCCCACACAGTGGCACGGGGCCAAGAGAGCCGTGGTTTCCGCCCCGTGAGGCAAATGCTGCGCGTGGCTGCCCCCATCAAGGCGGGGCACCCCAGAGAGGACGTCTGACCAGTCGTGTGTGCAAGTGGGTGCGGGTGAGTCCTGTGCACGGATGGGGTGAGCCGCGTGAAGATGCGGGCGCGGGCACGCCAGGCAGAGGAAGCTACAGAGGCAGAGGGACGCACAGGAGCCTGAGGCCTTTGGGGACTTTGCTGTGACCGCACATGGGGAGAGGGGAGGGAGAGACAGCCTTTGGACGTGGCGAAGAAGACCTTCCAGCCACTGGGTGGGCTAGGGGAGCCCCTGTGTCAGTTTCCTAGGATGTGGATGACAACGCTCCACAAACCGAGTGGCTTAGGACAACAGAAATGTGCTGTCTCTCAGCTCTGGACGCCGGGAGTCTGAAATCAAGGTGTCAGCAGGGCCACGCTCCCTCTGAAACGTGTGCAAGGATCCTTCCTGGCCTCTTCCAGCTTCCGGTAGTGCCCGACGTGCCTTGGCTGGTCGCAGCATCTCTCCAGTCTTCAGTCGTCTTCCCTCTGTGTCCAAATGTCCCTTTTACAAAGACACCAGTCATACTGGATGACGTCCACCCCATGACCTCGTTTTAACTTGATTACCTCTGTAAAGACCCTGCGTCCAGTGAAGGCCACGGGCACTGGGTGTCAGGATTTCCACGTCTTTTGAGGGGGCCAAAATTCAACCCGTCACCCCCTCTAAGACCGTGCTTTCTGGAAGGCGGGAAGCCATACCCTAGATCTCCTTGGCATTTATAGAGCCGGGGTGGGGTGGAGGACATTTGACATTAGACGTGACACCCGTATCTCTTACTTATCTGAGAGACAAGGCCCAGGAGACTCAAGGTCCTGCCTCTGCTCACGCTGGGATTCCTCAGGCACAGTGACAGCCCGCTGACATCGGAATCCCCTGCTGGATCCCGGGAGAGCTCCCGGGCTGGGGCCGCCCTCCGCACAAGGCAACACCAGTATGTCGCCCAGAAAATGGAAAGAAAGACTTTTACTGGAATAGACACAGATGTCACACAGAGCTGCCCATCCGCGCAGGTCACTTTTTGCCACCCAATAAGTGGAGAAACTCCTCCAATATTTAGAGATCTTTGGGTATCAGCGTTGCAGAGAACAGACTGTGGACCAGTGTAAACTTGAACTTGTTCATGTATTGCCTTGGAATTATTTTCCAGTATCTTCCTAGTGTGTTTTCTCTTCCTAACTAGAATGTCACCCTCTTCTTCCTTCCCTCCACAGTTGTCCTCATGAAGGGAGAGGCTGCACCTAGGTGGATCCGCCCTGTCCCCAGAGATGAGGACTCACTGTCATCGTGGACTCTGCTAAGGTATCACCAGGCTCCCAGGGAGGAGGTCATCGCTGCTGCCCATACTGTGTGGGTGGGGGAAGGGGGCATCCTGATTCCTGCTGGGTCCCCTGGAACCCTTCAAGTACACAGAGGGAAACTGTAGGCAACAGACATCCGCCATGGAGGACAGAGGGCACCATCTCCACAGCTATCAATTTGGAGGCAGGAGAACAACTGTTCCTCCATGTACCTAGCCCAGGCCCTGGCCGAACTGCTTGTATGGTCCTGGGAAGTCTGCTGCCACCCTGAAGTCACCAGAATGAGTGGTTGGCTCTATTGGTTTTGGGGGATACTATGGACTGAACTGTGTTCCTCCAAAATGCTTATGTTGAAGCCTTAACTCCCAATGGGATGATATTAGGAGATGGGTCCTTTGGGAGGTCCTTTGGTTAGGTGAGGTCGTGAGGATGGGGCCCCCATGATGGAATTAGTGCCCTTATAAGAAGAGATGCTAGAGCCTTTCTCTCCCTACCGTGTGAGGTAAGCAAGGAGGCAGCTGTCTGCAAACCAGGCAGAGAGCCCTCACCAGGAACTGAGTCATCCGGAAGCTTGATCTCAGGCTTCCAGCCTCCAGGACTGTGAGGAATAAAGGTCTGTGTGGAAGCCACTTGGTCTATGACATTGTGTTACAGTAGCCCAAGCTGACTGAGACAGGACTTCCAGTGGGTAATGAGATGAGGCCTGGTTCAGCTTCATCCGGCCAGTGCCTCATTCAGCTTGAGAGGGCCACAGTCAGAATCCCACTTGGGACGTGGAGGAACTTTTCCCCACTTGAAATGGTGGAGGGCATCTCCAGACACTGCCTCATGTGGAAACTCCTGCTCTTGCAATGCCCGTCTGTCTGTCTGTCTCTCACACATAGCTACACACTTACCCAGTGTCCTAGGCCACATGCACCGTGTCCATGGCAGACAAAGGCATTTTACAAAAAATAAGCCAGAGCTGGTGATATCACCAGGCTAAGCCTGGATGGGGGCGGGATTGCAGGCCACAGGGACACACGCGGGGCCAGACCCCAACTACAGTACTGAGGGAAAGGCACGGGCTTTGGGTCAGAAAGACCTGGCTCTGTCCCCTCTCACTGAGTAAGCTGGGCATGTAATTTACCTTTGGTGTACCTCAGTTTTCTCATCCATGAAATGGGGATAATTAAAAACCAGAGGGGTTTTTATGAAGATTCGATGAGATGGTTCACTCAGCACGTGCCTCGCACACAGTCAGGGCTTCATTGGAGGGACTGGTGCTGATGATGAGCCCATATTAATTTGAGAATGTCATGCACTGAAAGTGACATTTATTAGAATCTGATAAGCCTTGGGCCCGTCTGAGGAGCGGGAACGTTCCGCACAAGCAGACCGCAGGCCGCTGACCGTCACCACCATTTCTGCCGAGAAAGGCCGGTTGTTTTAGCAGAGGGAGGGCTGGTTCTGTGCAGACCTAGAGAGAGGCAGGGTTTGTGTTTTACTGGCACACTTGCTCAGCTAGAATTGCACAGTTTTTTTGTGCTAAAATAAAGAGAGAGGAACAAAGCCTGGCATAACCACCCTCCCCAAAATGAAATCCGGCAAACTGCTTTAGCCAGAGGAATGGCCGGGCTCACCGAGGCGCAGAGCGTCTTGTGCCAGGTCCATACTCCCTCCAAAAAGCCTGGACCTCCCCAGTGGCAAAGTCCTGCTGCCTCTTTCTCTCTCCCACTTCTTCTGGCCCTCACGTTGTCCGAAATCTGGTTGCCAGGAACACATGGCAGTTTAACAAACAGAACCGAAGGGAGGAAAATGACGCCAGTTGCTCTCTGAATTTGTTCAGATCCACCAAGGCTGCAGCACCAGTTGGTGTTGAAAAACAGTTGCTGTTTTCCCGAGATCTGATTCCTCCCTTATCAAACATGAGTTCGGGGCTAGCACCAGGATGCATGAATGTCTTCCTTTATTTAGTCGTTCCAGAATATTCCCTGAGAGCTTGAAATCTGGCATCTGCTCAGGGCTTGGCTCGTCCTGGAGGGTCGCATACTTGGAGGAGACACAAGGACTAGAAGCAGCAGACATGGGCTGCAGAACAGACGTGGAACCCGCAACCCGAATCTCCCCTTCACTGCTGGGAAGTTGGGCAAATGATTGAAATCCGCCGAGCCTCGGTTTCCCTCTCCATGAAACATAGTGATAATAGGACCTCCCTCAGAGGGTTGCGGTGAAGGATAGACAAGACCCTGCATGCAGAGGGCTGCATGGGGGAGGGGGCCTCTTTGACCAGAGCTTGGAAGATTAGTGGGAATTTGCCTGGGGAAAGAACTTTCCACAGAGCAGGAACAGTGAGGCTTGGAGCTGTGTGCAAAGACCTTCCTTCCTTCCTTCTTTCCCATCCTTTCCTCCCCTTTCTTTCCCTCCTTCCCATTTTCTCTCCCTTCTTTCTTTTGCTCTTTTTCCCATCAGTCATGGGATGTGTCATGAGGGCCCTCCTGCCTGCAGTCTCTGCGCTGGGCTCTGGCAGAGGGTTTGGGGTGCATGTGGGTGTGGGTGGCAATGAGAGAGGGAGAGAGAGAGAGAGAGAGGGGGGAGAGAATGTGTTCCTCTTGACCTGCTGGGTTGGAAGGGACCCACAAGCCATCAGGTGTCACTGAGACCCAGGTTTGGACACTGAGACACCGTCCAGGCTGGAGGCCCCCGTGAAGACAGAAGCTAAAGCCAGAGCCAGGATGGGGCGGGCAGAGGAAGGAGAGCGAAAGAGATGGAGGAGGCCTGGCAGAGGGAGGAGGGGAATAAGTACAGGAGCCATCAGAGGAGTATAACGCAGCCATTACAAACGATTTTATGAGGAATTTATTGACGTGGGGAAACCCCTGAGAAAGAATAAGTTTAGAAAATCAGGATCTCAGACCGTTTCCTGCAGCTGTTGGTGGAAATGGAGACATACCGGAACGGCCCTCCCTTGCGGGCAGAAGCAGGGCTCATTCTTACTTCTGTTCTCTCTGTAAGGTTTGGACAATGGACACGCATGTGCTACCTCTCTGGATTTACAAGGGTTTACACTCTGGTGTGAGTACAGTAGCCCAGGACTCACACCGGCTGCCCTGGAGGCCCCTGCTATGTAAGCCACTGTGCCCAGCACCTCACTGCAGCCTCCTGCTGGGTACTGATGGTGTCCCCATTCCACAGATGAGGAGACTGAGGGCCAGAGAAGTGCATTTAAAAGAAGAGAGGAGTCCCAGAAAGTAGCCACAAAGGAGATGCTATGACAACAGTGGACGTCAACCATTTAGGGCTGATCATAGTCCTCACAAGTGATTCAGGAAACCTTGGGGTGCTGGTTAAAGGTCACTCTCTTCCTTAGCAATGCCACTTCCCATTCTTCATACGTGATGCTGGTCCCAGCCCACTCCCAATATCCCTTAAGGCACTCCTCCAAACTGGTGGGCCAGTCTTGCCTGAAAAACCCAGGAATGAAAAACAGTGACACCATAATTCCCAATGCTTTATCTGGAGTGGTTGTCTGCAAATATTTTTGCTGACATGCCCCTATTAATATCAAACGTTAGCATGCACGTGCGTGTATGTGCACACCTTAGCTGTCAGCCTGATGCCTCAAGGCACAATACACACTTCAAGTGGGGTTCATTGCTAATAAGTGGATGGAAATCTATATTTTAAGTAGTTGTCTTAATTCCTTCCTTTTTTGGGGGGGCAACTTCTTGTCATTGTTTTTATACCAAATGTGGCCGGCGAAGAGCCTGTACGAGGGACAGGAGGAGAGTTACTCGACTCTTTGCTCATGGTTTGCTCAGCTCTGCATTATTCATCTTATCTTCTATCTGTGGGTTTTTTCAAATCATTTTTGTGAGGATTCCTTGATAAATTGAAGATCAATTTAATTAAAACTGGATAATATAATGCTGAAACTCATTAACTGGGCTGAAATGCTTTGTCATAAATTAGAAGTGAATCAAAGCGGGAGGGCCTCACAATGATCCCAGCATCCTTGCCCCAAGGGTGAATGTCTCCTTCTTCCCTCAGGAAGCCATGCCTGTCCAGGGACCTAAGGACACATGAAGCAAGGCACAGTGACAACGTCAGTACAGCTGTGACATATTGATCAAAGTTAATTTCTTTCTTATTTTTATAGACTAAAACCATAGAAATTTACACCCATTAGGATGGCCACTATCAAAAACCAGAAGATAGCAAGTGTTGGTGAGGATACGGAGAAAGCAGAACCCTTGTGCACTGTTGGTGGGAATGTGAAATGGTGCAGCCACTGTAGAAAACAGTGTGGTGGTTCCTTAGTACTATCATACGATTCAGCAATACTACTTCTGGGTATATACCCAAAAGAATTGAGAGTAGGATCTCAAAGAGATATTTGCACACTTATGTTCATGGAAGTATTATTCACAACAGACAAGAGGTGGAAGCAACCCAAGTGTCTATCAACAGATAAGCAGATAAAGAAAATGTAAATAAGGCCAGGCATGGTAGCTCACACCTGTAACCCTAGCACTTTGGGAGGCCAAGGTGGGAGGATCACTGGAGCCCAGGAGTTGAGGCTGCAGTGAGCTGTGATGGCACCACTGCGCTCTAGCCCGGGAAACACAGCAAGCAGGGAGGGGGGGAAGAGAGAGAGAGAGAGAGAGAGAGAGATAAGAGAAGAGAGAGAGAGGAAAGGAAGGAAGGAAGGAAGCGAGGGAGGGAGGGAAAGAGAAAGAGATAGAGAGAGAGAGAGGGAGGAAGGAAGGAAGGAAAGAGAGGGAAAGAAAGAGAGAAAGAAAAAGAGGGAGGGAGGGAGAGAAGGAAGGAAGGAAAGGAGAGAGAAAGTAAGGAAGGAAGGAAGAAAGAGAAAGAAAATTGCACTGCACTCATGATAGTATTGGTATAGCAAAGAAAAAAAGAAATTGTGGTACATACATGCATGGAATATTATTCAACTTTAAAAAAAGGAGGAAATCTTGTGACATGCTAGAACATGGATGAGCCTTGAGGATATCATGCTAAATGAAATAAGCCAGTCACAAAACCACAAATACTATATGATTCCACTTACATGGGGTATCTAATGTAGTAGCACTCGTAGAAACAGAAAGTATAATGGTAGTTACTAGGGGCTGGGAGGAGGAGGAATGGGGAGTTGTTGCTCAATAGGTACAGAGTTTTGCTTTTGCAAGATGAAAAAGTGCTAGAGATCTGTTGCATAGCAATGTGGACATACTTAACTCTATTGAACTATATACTTAAAAATGGTTAGACTGTAAATTTTATGTTATGTGCTTTTTATCACAACTTAAAAAAACATAGAAATGAAAACCCTGATACTGTATTTTCATCCTGTACTCCAATAGATCACCTTGAAAATCTACTTTGGAAATGATTGAGGATCCTCAAAGAGGTGCTAATGTAGGAAATATTGTAAAAGGCCTAAAGGATGAGGGTTAGAAGGGCCCAAACACTTCTGATTAGGAGGCTGTGCAGGAAAGAGCTAGCCCATGACTCATGTTAGTCAGCAGAATTCAACCAGTTCCAGGCCTAGCCATAAGAAGGCCTGGCAGCTTCTGCATCTCACTACCCTGTTGGTAAAACATCAAGGAGCATGTGAGGGACAGAGGCCCCACTGTTGTGGCACCTGAGTCAAGCCCCTAGGACTCCAGCTTTCACCTCCATCTTATTGCAACTACACAAGAGACCCAAGAAAGATCAGCAGAAGAACTGCCTGGCTGAGCCCAGTTGATCCACATAGCCAGGAGAGAGAATAAAATGATGATTCTTTAATATTGCTAAGTTTCATATTGGCTTAATATGCAGCCATAAATAACTGATACAAAGCATGATAATAAAGATTGGGAAGACATGCACTATACTTGGGCATCTTTTTAAGTGGTGTGTTAAAATCTAATTTTCTTTGTGTTCCTTTTTGGTCTTTGGATGTTTTGTGTAATTGTTCATTTGTAATTAGAAAAAAAAAGAACAACAATCTAACCATTTTTAAGTATGCAGTTCAATAGAGTTAAGTATGTCCACATTGCTATGCAACAGATCTCTAGCACTTTTTCATCTTGCAAAAGCAAAACTCTGTACCTATTGAGCAACAACTCCCCATTCCTCCTCCTCCCAGCCCCTAGTAACTACCATTATACTTTCTGTTTTTCTGTTTCTATGAGTGCTACTACATTAGATACCCCATGTAAGTGGAATCATATAGTATTTGTGTTTTTGTGACTGGCTTATTTCATTTAGCATGATGTCCTCAAGGCTCATCCATGTTCTAGCATGTCACAGGATTTTCTTCTTTTTTAAAAGTAATATGTATGTTTTTTGCTTCCTCAGGCATATAAAGTTTTGAAACAATGATATCTATTCAACAGATATTAATTTTGCCCCTACCATGTGCTAGGCCCACACTAGATGCTGGAGACAAACTGGACAGCAGGACAGAGGACAGAGGAAGGGGAAAATAGAGCAAACATCACAGTAGCGGAGAGAAGGCAGCCAAGTTCATTGGCAAATGTGGGGAGAAATAAAGATTTATGGAGAGTAACATCAGCAAGATGGAGGAATAGAAGATCTCCTGGCATCATTCTCCCACAAAAATGTAGCTAGAAATTATTTAAAGAAAAGAATTCCACCCTGAATAAATGAGGATTCAGGGAAGAAGCAAAAAAACTCCCTGGGCCAACAGAATTGAGAGAAGCTGAGACCAATAAAAGAAGTAGTTATTTCAGACTGTGCTGTCCCCTTCTCCCAGCCAGCATAATACCAGCAAAACAGTCACAGAGAATCTTCCTAGATATATGGTTGCCAAGGTCAGAGGAGGGAATTGGAGGTGAATGTTTGATCTCCCCACCAGTGTGAGATTCTTTATGAGAAGCCCACTCCAGTTTCATCCCACAGGAACCACTGATAGTGCCAGGAGGGCTGAACTACCTGGGGTGAATTGCTGACAAAGAGTGGGGCACTGATTTTAGCAACTGAACGCAGGTCTTGTTGACTACTCAGCACTCCAAGCAGCAGGATGCCATGTTGAAGAGACTGGCTGGTACCATAGCACCACAGAGCACACAATCTGTGAGAAGTCCTGAATCCCTAGCCAGACTGTCCACAAAGCCCAGGAGCTTGTGTGAAGCCTTTCCCTGGCCATGAAACAACTGAAAGGCTGGAATTAAGTTCTGGTGCCCACTTTGCCAGACTGGGAAACAATGGCAGGGTGCTGATTTATTTCCAGAGCACTGTTTAAGCTCCAGTGTTCACTATAATTTTTCACCATACCAGGAAGCAATGGCAGGGCAATCAGTTAGTTCCAGTGAAGTGCTTTAGTTCCAGTACAGTGTTTTAGTTCCAGCACTCACTATAAGTTGTCCCCAGAATGGGAAGCAACAACAGGCTAGGATCTAAGTTCTGATACTAAGATGTGAAAGTCTAACACCAAAGAACACCTGCCAAAACTGAAAGAGGTGGCTGTCTTCTCAAATGTGCAGGCATCAATATAAAGATGCAAGGATTGTGAAAACTTGAGGAACATCACCAAAAGAAACCAACAAATCTCCAGCAATGAACCCAAAAGAATGAAGATCTATAAACTATCTTAGAGAGAATTCAGAATAATTCTCTTAAAGAAGTTTAGGGAATCACACACACACACACACACAAATATGGATAAAATTTAAAAATATTAGAAAACAAACCAGGAACAAATAAGAAATTTGACAAAGAAATAGAAACAATTAAAAAACAAACAAACAACAACAATAAAAAACCCCAGAAATCCTAGAAATAAAGATTGCAACAATTGAACTGAAAAACTCATTAGAAAGTTTCACAAGTAGACTTGATCAAGCAGAGGAAAGAATTAGAGCGCTAGAGGACAGAACATAAATTACTTAGAGTAGCAAAAAGAAAAAAAAAGAATGAAAAAGTCTTACAAGAATTCTGGGACATCATCAAGAGAACTAACCTCCACATAATTGGAATTCCTTAAGGAGATAAGAGAGAATAAGGCCTAGAAAGCACAGTTAAGGAAATAATGACTGAATATTTCCCAAATCTGAAGAAAGGTGACATCATCCAGGTAGAGGAAGCTCAGAAATTACCAATAAAATTCAACCCGAAAAGGAATTCCCCAAGGCATATCATAGTCAAAATAGCAAAAATCAAAGACAAAGAAAGAATACTCAAAGCAGTAAGAGAATAAAAATGTATCATCTTCAACAGAGCCCCAATAAGGCTTTCAGTATATTTCTCAGCAGAAACCCTGTAAGCTAGAAGATAATAGGATGTTATATGCAACGTGCTAAAGGAAAGAAAAAAAAAAAAAGCTGTCAACCAAGAATAGTATACCCAGCAAAGCTCTCCTTCAAGTACAAAAGAGAGATAAAGACTTTACCAGAAAAACAAAAGCTGAGGGAATTAATCAACACTAGACCTGTCTTACAAGATATGCTAAGGGGAATTCTTCAATTTGAAAAAAAAATGGACACTAAGATGTAACAAGAAAACATCTGAATGTATAAACTCACTGGGGTTGGGTGTGGTGGCTCACATCTATAATCCTAGCACTCTGGAGGCCGAGGTAGAAGGATCACTTGAGCTCAGGAGCTTGAGACCAGCCTGAGCAAGAGCAAGACCCAGTGTCTACTAAAAATAGAAAAAATTAGCTGGGTGTCATGGTGCACACCTATAGTCCCAGCTACTCAGGAGGCTGAAGCAGGAGGATTGCTTGAGCTCAGAAGTTGGAGGTTGCTCTGAGCTAGGCTGTTGCCACGGCCCTCTAGCCTGGGCAACAGAGCAAGACTGTGTCTCAAAACAAACAAACAAAAAAACAAAACCAAAATTTACCATGATACCACACTGGCAAAAGTAAGAAAACAGACAAATTTAGAATACTCTAATACTGTTATTGTGATAAGTAAAACACATATTTTAAGTATGAAGGCTAAAAGACAAAACTATTAAAAACAATAACTACAACATTTGGTTAAGAGATAGGCAATATAAAAAGATAAAAATTGAGGATGTGAGGACGATCTGGCTGCGACACCTGTCACCCCACTGATCGCCAGGGTTGATTCGGTTGATCTGGCTGGCTGGGCGGGTGTCCCCTTCCTCCCTCACCACTCCATGTGCATCCCTCCTGGAGCTGCATGCTCGGTCGAAGAGGACAACCTTCCCCGATGGAGGAGGACCGTTCTTTGGTCAAGGGTATACGAGTAGTTGCGCTCCCCTGCTAGAACCTCCACATAAGCTCTCAAGATATAAATTGAAACATCAAACAGTAAAAATGGTGGGATGGTGTTAAAGTATAGAGTTTGTTTTGATACTTTTATTTGTGATCAAAGTTAAGTTCTTATCAATTTAAAATAGCCTATTATAACTATGTTTTTAATAAGCCTCATGGTAACCAAAAAGCAAACACCTATAAGAGATACACTAAAAATAAATAGCATGGAACCAAAACATACTACTAGAGAAAATCACTTAACCACAAAGAAGGGCAATAAGAGAGGAAAAAAGGAAGAAAAGATCTGCTAAAGAACAAGAAGAAAAGTAACAAAATGGCAGTAGTAAACCCTTACCTATCAGTGATAACCTTGAATGTAAATGGATTAATTTATCCAATTAAAAGACAGAATAGCTGGATGGATTTAAAAAAAAACACCAATATATGCTATCTATAAGAAATTCATTTCACCTTAAAGACATGCCCAACTGAAAGTGAAGAAATGGAAAAAGATATTCCATGCAAATGGAAACCAGAAAAGAGCAGAAGTTGCTACACTTACATCAGATAAAATAGACTTTAAGTCAAGAATGGTAAAAAAAAGACAAAGAAATTCATTATACATTGATAAAAGGGTAAATACAGCAAGAAGTTATAGCAATTTTAAATATATATGCACCCAACACCAGAGCACCCAAACATATAAAACAAGTATTATTAGACCTAAAGGGAGAGATTGACTACAATACAATGATACTAGAGAATTTCAACACCCCACTTTCGGCAATGGACAGATCATCTGGATAAAAAATCAACAAAGAAACATCAGAGTTAAACTGCACTCAAGACCAAATGGATGGAACAGACATTTATAGAACATTCCATCCAACAGCTACAGAGTCCACATTTTTCTCAATGGTACACGGAACATTCTCTGGGACAGACCATATGTGAGGTCACAAAACAAGTCTCTAAAAGAATTGAAATTATATCAAGTATCTTTTTTGACCACAAAGGAATAAAACTAGAAATCAATAACAGAAGGAGCATGGATTGGAAACTGCACAAATTCTCGGAAATTAAACAACATGTTCATGAACAACAAATGGGTCAATGAAGAAATTACAAATTAAACATTAAAATTTCATGATACAAATGAAAATGGGAACACAACATACCAAAACCTAGGGGATACAGTAAAAAAAGTTCTAAAAAGACATTTATAGCAATAAATGCCTTCATCAAAAAGGTAGAAAGACTTCAAATAAACAACCTAATGATGAACCTTAAGGAACTAGAAAAGCAATAACAAACCAAACCCAAAATTAGTAGAAGGAAATAAATAATAAAGATCAGAGCATAAATAAATAAAAATTGTGAATAAAAAAATACAAAATGTCAATGAAGCAAAAATTTGATTGATTGATTTGGTTTTTTTGAATGGATAAACAAAATTGGTAAAACTTTTAGCCAGACAAACTAAGAAAAAGAGAGAGAAGATTCAAATAAATAAAACCAGAGATGAAAAAAGAGACATTAGAACTGATATCACAGAAATAGAAAGGATCGTTAGAGACTATTATGAACAACTACATACAAATCGGAAAACCTAGAAGGCACAAATAAATCTCTGGACACAAACAACCTACCAAGTTCGAACCATGGAGAAATAAAAAATCTGAACAGACCAATAATTAGTAACACATTAAAATGGTAGTAAAAGGTTTCCCAATAAAGAAAGGTCCCCAAGACCTGATGACTTCACTGCTGACTTCTACCAAACACTTATGAAGAACTAATACCACTCAACTATTCTAAAAATTTAAAGAGAAAAGAATTCTTCCAGACTTGTTTTTTGAGGCCAGCATTACCCTGATACCCAAACCAGAAAAGGACACAACAAAAAAAGAAAACTACAGGCCAATATCCCTGATGAACACAGATGCAAAATCTTCAATAAAATACTAGCAAACCAAATTCAACAGCACATTAAAAAGATCGTTTACCACGATCAAGTGGGATTACCCCAGGGTTGCAAGGATAGTTCAACATATGCAAATCAATAAACCTGTTACATCACATTAACAGAATCAAGAACAAAAACCATATGGTTATTTCAATAGATACAGAAAAGGCATTCAATAAAATTCAACATCCTCTCAGGATAAAAAAACTCTCAAAAAACTAGGTATAGAAAGAACATGCCATAAAACAATACAGGCCATATATGACAGACCCAAAGCTAATACTGAATGGGAGAGAACCGAAAGCCTTGCCTCTAAGATCTGGGAGAAGACAAGGATGTCCACTTTCACCACTTTTATTCAACATAACAACGGAAGTCCTGGCCAGAGCAATTAGACAAGAGAAAGAAACAGGAGTTAGAGACCAGCCTGGGTATCAGAGTGAGATCCTACCTCTAAAAAAAAGGAAGAAGAAGAAGAAGAAGAAGAAGGAGAAGGAGAAGGAGAAGGAGAAGGAGAAGGAGAAGGAGAAGAAGAAGAAATAGAAATGATCTGAATAGACATTTCACAAAAGAAGACATACAGATGGCCAACAGGTATAGCCAACGTTACTAATCATAAGGGAAATGCAAACGAAAACCAACAATTAGATATATCTCACTCTTGTTAAAATGCCTATTATCCAAAGGAAAACATAACAGATGCTTGTGGTGATGCAGAGAGGGGGACACTAGTGCACTGTTGGTGGGAATGTAAATTAGAACAGCCACTATGGAAAACAGTATGGGGGTCCTCAAAAAACTGAAAATAGATCTATTAATACACAGGATCCAGTAATCCCCCTGCTGGATATATATCCCAAAGAAATGAAATCACTATATCAAAGAGATATCTGCACTCCCATGTTTATTGCAGCATTTACTCACAATAGCCAAGATGTGGAATCAACCTAAGTGCCCAACTATGAATGAATGGATAAAGAAAATGTGGTATATATAAACAATAGAATATTATTCAGCCAGAAAAAAGAGGGCTGGGAGCAGTGGCACACACCTATAATCCTAGCACTTTGGGAGACCCAGATGGGACGATCACTTGAGACCAGAAGTTTGAGACCAGTGTGAGCAACATAGTGAGACCCCATCGCTACAAAAAAAACCACAAAAAAACCAGAAAAATCGACTGGGTGTGCTGGAGCGTGCCTGTAGTCCCTACTCAGGAGGCTAAGGTGGGAGGATCGCTTGAGCCCAGGAGTTTGTGGTTGCAGTGAGCTATGATGACATGCCTGCACTCTGGCTTGTGCAACAGAGCAAGATTCTGTCTCAAAAAAAAAAAAAAAATGAAATCCTGTCATTTGCAGCAACATAGATGGAACTGGAGATCATTAGGTTAAGTGGAATAAGCCAGGCACAGAAACACAAATATCACATGTTCTCCCTCACATGTGGGAGCTAAGAAAGCTGCCGTCGTTGAGGCAGGAAGTTGAATGACAGTTACCAGAGGCTGGGCAGGGCGTCGGGAGATGGGGGACTAAAGAGAGGTTGGTTTGCGTACAAAAGTACAGTTAGACAGAAAAAACATGTTCTAGTGTTCATTAGCACAGTTGGGTGATGATGATGTTAACAAAAATTTATTGTATATTTCAAAATAGCTAGAAGAGAAGATTGGAAATGTTCTCAACAGAAAGAAATGATAAATATTCAAAGTGGTGGATACCCTAATTACCTTGATTTGATCGTTACACATTGTATGTATGTATCAAAGTATCACTTATACCCCATAAATATGTACAATTATTATGTATCAATAAACATTGTTAAAAAAAGATTTATGGTGAAATAAGCCAGATACAAAAGGACAAATATTATGTGATTCCACGTGGATGAGCTGTCTAGAATCATCAGCTTCATAGAGAAAAAGGTGTAATAGTGATTACTAGAGGTTGGGAGAAGGAAGGAATGGAGGGTCATTGTTTAATGGATACAGAATTTCAGTATGGGACAATGGAAATTTCTAGAAATGCTAGTGGCGATGGTTGTACAACAATGTAAATGCACTTAATAACACTGAATTGTACATTTTAAAAGGGTTAAAATGGCAAATTTAATGTTATGTATATTTTACCACAATATTTGAAAAGTATGGACTTCACTATCACCTTCCCCCACCAACATTTTTTAACCTGGGTAAAAAATTCCACCTGATGAAAGGCTAAAGCCACAGTAAGTCACTTAGCTCAGGCCAACATCCCTGTCCTTTAGCCAGGCCTAGGAATTAAGTTGGGATTTAACTAAGCCTACTCTTTTCCATATCTGAAAGCCTTCTGGAGTTCTATGGAATCGAGATCTAGAAGTCATTTTCTCAGACAGCAGCAACAAAATCTCAAAGTAACAGTATCCGAGCTGCTGGTTTGCTGAAGGTGTCTCAGGATTTGAGGGGTCCTGAAACGAAGTCATTATGGATGGCCGTTATTCTCATATAAATGCTGTACTGCAATCCCAGAACAATCAAAATGTAGACATGTTCCCAGGAACAGAAGAGGCAGGGAGGGGCAGTGGTAACTTCAGAATTTTCTGGTGGCTGAGGCCTGAGGATGATGAGCTGGTTGGAAAAGGGCATAGTCTTGGTAAGAGAAGCTCATTATTACAGGATGTTTATTTGATGTATCCTGGAGACATTAGCAAACATATAAGCTAAGCTAAAATGTTATAGATTATTATTTTATTTCACTGAATTATCACAGCAACCTTTCAGGCTAAGAGGTGGAGAAAAAAGGAGGATCTGGTCAACTTGGGCCTCGGTCTCCCCACCTGCATAATGTGAGCAATAACAATCTACCCTAAATATTATTAGGACCCCGAGAGTTAAAGTAAAATGGAAAAAAGAGATCCATAGTGACATTGGTGAGAATAGTTGGACTATGGAACCAGAGCTGGAAGCCAGGCAGTGGTAAACGAATTTAAAAGTTAATGGGAATTTTCTTCTCTCCTTTTATTTTTTTTTCTTGATCAGTCAGTCTGGTGAGAGGTTTATCAATTTTATTGATTTTCTCAAAAAACCAACTTTTGGTTCCTTTGATTTTCATTATTATGTTTCTTCTTTCTATTTCATTAGTTTCTGCTTTGATCTTTATTATTTTCTTTCTCCTGATGTGAGAACTTTCTTCTCGTATAATATTGTTGCTTAGTGCTATAAATTTCTCCCAACGTTCTGCTTTAGCGACATGCCATAAATTTTGATATGGTATGTTTTAATTTTCATTGATCTCAAAATGCTTTTTAATTTCCTTTTTTGATTTTTCCTTTCATCCATGGCTTATTTAAAAGTATATTATTTGGTTTCCAAATATCTGGGGATTTTCCAGATATCTTTCCATTGTTGATTTCTAATTAAAATTCATCATAGCCAGAGAACAGAGTCACATGGTGTGACCTGAATCCTTTTGAATTGATTCAGACTTGTTTTACCTATCTTGGTCAGTGTCCTATATGCACTCAAGACAGTGTGTGTTCTGTGTTGTCTGTTGGGTATTCTATAACTGTCAGTTACAGCTAGTTGGTTGGTGATGTCATTCAAGTCTGCTGTATCCTTACTGATTTTCTGCCTCTGTGTTCTATCCATTATTGAGAGAGGGATATTGAAATCTTTGACTATAACTGAGGGTTTGTCTATTCTCCTTGCAATTCTATTAGTTTTTGCTTCATGCATTTTGGAAGCACAGTTATTAGAGGCAAGAATGTTTAGGGCTGTTATGGCCTTTTTATTAATTGACCTTGATGCTACATGATTTTCCCTTCTTTTCTCCCTTCCCTTCCCTTCCCTTCCCTTCCCTTCCCTTCCCTTCCCTTCCCTTCCCTTCCCTTCCCTTCCCTTCCCTTTCTTTCACAGTGTCTTGCTTTGTCACCCCAGCTAGAGTGCAGTGGCATCATCATAGCTCACTGCAACCTCAAACTCCTGGGCTCAAGAGATTGTCCTGCCTCAGCCTCCCGAGAAGCTGGGGCTACAGGTGTGCGCCACCAGCCGGGCTAGTTTTTCTAATTTTTTTTGTGGAGACAGAGTCTCGCTCTTGCTCAGGCTGGTCACGAACTCCTGACTTCAAGTGATGCTTCCCCAGTGTGCTAAGATTATAGGCATGATCCACTGTGCCCATTCTGCTACATGATTTTCTAACTCCACATCGTGAGCTCCAGACACAGCTACCAAGACAGGTAAAGGTCAGGAATAGTCTTACAAGCAGGCAACAGAGAAGGTGACCTCAGCAGGTTGTTGGCTGAGGGCTGCTGCCCAAAATGCCTCTTGTGGCTCCCTAATCATTGCCTCTTCTCTGTGGTCCCTGTGCCTGAAATTTCACCTCCAGAGACCTTTTGGGTTTTTCTCAAATATTCATAAATGTCTACAAGAGAGGAAACACAGCATTATGTACACTTTCCTGCCCAGAGAGAAGGTGTAGTATGTGAGCGCTGGGGCCCAGAATGGAACCAAAAACTGGGGGAGTCAGGAGCACCCAGAAAGACGCAACCTCTCAAGGCTGGTCTGGGGTGCAGGGTAACCAGCTGTGATTGTGGATGCCAGTGTAGAGGCCAGGAACCTGATTAACGGCATCTCAAACTGACTCCCAGCCTGCAGGCCCAGGGAGCTCTGCACAGATTTTGGAATCCCAGGTGTGGCAGCCCCAGTGAATGCTGATGTTTTCCAAGATTTGCAACATGCTTCTAATGTGAGCGGATGTGGAGATGAGAGAAGGCATGCCCAACAGCCTTCTCTTTCTTATTTGTTTCCCCCAAAGCTCTATCCAGAATGAAAAGGAACTAAGCATTGTCCTATGAATCCCAGTTCAAATTGGACTTTCTGTTGCCCCAGGTAACCTGCATGATTTCCAGGGTCACTTGTTTGTGCACTTTTCTTTGGTGTTAGACTGTGTGCGTTGCAGGATATATTTTCATCATATTTATGGCAGCACAAATGTAGCCCTGATTCCCCCAAGATTCTGATCTGAAGTCTACAAATCAAGATTAACAGCTGGGAGGGTTTCCATGCTGACAGAGTGCATAAAGACCCTACCAGCATGTCTCCAGAGAGGACATGATGTATTTCATCAAACCTAAGTCCCATAGATAGAACACCAAGTATTATTGTATGAATCAGCAGGAAAGCGAAAGCACTACCAAACTATGACAAAGCATAAGATGCGGTTGATGGTGAGATTCATCTGATTTCAGGATGCCAAAATTTTTTTTTAAAGTGGCTCTCAGCATCAATGAAATACGGTGGGCAAGGAGAACTAAAACAGGAGGACACGCACACAGACTTATATATAAAAGTAGTGCAGTTATTTAAAAAGTACCCACCTCAGTCTAACTTTAGCTAAGCACACAGTGGCAGAAAACAAAGTGAGGAATCGTGCCTTTCCCTTGCAGCAGAGGAATCCTAATGATCAGGAGGCATCACCCCGAGACAGGAAAGGAAAGAGGGAAAGGTTTCAGGAGAAAATGGACTTTCAAAAGGAAATGAGCCATAGCCTAGAGTATATATATAAAAAAGGCAATATGGAGATGCTTTAAAGAGATACAAGTAGATCTACCATTTGATCCAGCAATCCCATTATTGGGCATCTACCCAAAAGAACAAAAGACACTCTATAAAAAAGACACCTGCACTCGAATGTTTATAGCAGCACAATTCACAATTGCAAAGATGTGGAAACAACCCAAGTGCCCATCAATACATGAGTGGATCAATAAAATGTGGCATATGTATACCATGGAGTACTATTCAGCTATAAGAAACAACGGTGATATATCATCTCTTATATTTTCCTGGATAGAGCTGGAACCCATTCTACTAAGTGAAGTATCCCAAGAATGGAAAAATAAGCACCACATGTACTCACCAGCACATTGGTTTCACTGATCAACACCTAAGTGTGCATATAGAAATAACATTTATCGAGCGTCGGGCAGATGGGAGGGGAGAGGATGGGGTGGGTATATACATACATAATGAGTGCGATGCACACCATCTGGGGGATGGACACGCTTGAAGCTCTGACTCGAGGGGGGAGTGGGGAAGGGTAGTATACATTACCTAAACATTTGTACCCCCATATTATGCTGAAATAAAAAATAAATAAATAAATGTCCATACTGATTCAAGAAATGACCTCATGAATAAACAAATAAGTGGGCGGGGAGGAGAGCTAACTTTCTCATGTGGGTGCATTTCCAGTAATTGATGTAGACACTCTGCCCTCAGCAAGGGCATAACTCCCCACTCTTTCATATTGGGCTGCACATGGTGACTTCCTTCCAAAGAGTACAGGATACAAGGAGACAAGTTTATGATGGGGGGACCTGGCAAACACTCCCTCAGCCAGGTGAGATCAAGACGAGGGTCAGCATCAACAGTGGTAGGTCATGTTGATGTGATATGACGAGCAGGTCACCTTATCTCTGTGGTCTCCTCCTCCAAAGCCCTTGACCTCAGTCTGGTCATGAGAAAAGCAGCAGGCCAATCTCATGTGGGACAAACATAAAATACCTGGCCAGTACTCCTCGAAACTGTCAAGTCATCAAACACTAGGAAAGTCTGAGAAGCGGCCACAAGTCAAGACAAGCCTAAGGAGGCATGATGACATATGGATGCGGTGTCCTGGGTGGGATCCTGGGGCAGAAAAGAGACGTTAGGGGGAAAACGAGGAAACCTGAATAAACTATGGGCTTTCTTTAACAATAACATATCGATATTGGTTCAGTCACTGTGGCAAATGTACTGTACTAATGTAAAGGGTTAACACCAGGAGAAGCTGAGTGTGGAATGTATGAGAATTCTTTGTACTGTCTTCAGAACTTTTCTGTACATCTAAATGTATTTTTAAACACAAAGTTTATTTAAAAGAACAAATAGGAAACAAGCTGGAAGGGCTTCTCTGTGCAGCACCCTGGAAGGAACGAATTGAGGACTCTAAAATTTGCCAGGGGTGGTGTTGGGGGCAGGGGGACCCACAGCAACACCCCCGAAAGGTGCTGGTGTCATTCTGAAAGATCTGTCATCTTGCTCTGGTTTTTCTGGTCTGTCATCACGTCAGTGTGGGAATGGCTTTAGGGTTTAGCTAGAACTAAACATTTGACTCATTTGTCTATGAATAGCAAGCTTTTCCCCAAATAAATGCACTTCCCAGAGTGTTTACTGAGAACATGGCGTTGATGGAAGCACTGGGAACCAGAGCAGACGCTCTTTGCGAACACGGGTGGTGGGGCCTCCGCTCCAAGGTGTGGGTTTTCTCTTCACTCGCTTTTATCTTTGGCAGCTGTCTGCGGGTCGGCTCCTTGTGTGGGCTGCTGCCCTGACAGACGCTGCCTTCTGCCCAGGGCCCGGGCTCTTTGTCATGGGCTCACACAGTCCTCGTGTGCTTGTGGTCTTGTGCCATTTCGAAACGAGAATGTAGGGACTGTCCTATTACATGCTGTCCTGGGGCCGGTATGAACTGTGCATAGTCACTTATTTCTCTTCCACAAGATGGGCTCACACTACAGCTACCAGGCTGAAGAGACAGGGTGGAAGAGGTCATGGAAAAGGGTTCCAGTGAGTCTGGGGTATCCAGCCTCGGAGCTCAATGTCCAGACAGCCACTGCTGTGCTTGCCCAGGAAGTGGCTGGCACTGAGTTTGGATGCTGTTGTAGGTGAGGTCCCTGTAGACTACAGAGAGATGTCTGGGGTCTCCTTTCATCTTCATCCCGATTATTTTTATCTGAGGTCTTTCCCATTTTAATCAAGAAAACAGAAGTCAACTCAGTGTGGACTATCTTGGGAAACGTCTATCAAACATATATGTCTGTATTCACCTAGGTTAGAAAAATGTTGTCTTGAGATTGGGTAGGAAGAATAGAGGCCCTCTTGGGAAAGAAAATAGAGATGAATCAAAAGAAACAATCTACTTTTACTTGGAAAGGTAAGCAGTTACCTGCCCTTTCCTGAGCAGGACCCATCCTTCACTTTAAAGCACTGTCCAGCTTCCTTCACTCTTCTGATTCACTGCCTTTTATTCTTTATCATGTTATTTAAAGCAACATGTAAGAAAGGCCTGAAGCTGCTTTCTCTTTGGAGTAAAGAAATTATTCTGCACATCAAGCTTATCAGGAGCCCTGACCTCTTGGCCACCCAGGCTGTGGGTTACATGTGTCTGTGCAGTTACTATACACCTGTCTTGGCCCAAATGATCCATGCTGCATTTTACAAATCCCTTCTTTCATTTGCTGACTTTTCAGGCTCAGGCACTCCTAGAATAGCTAAGGATGTAATTTCTTCTGAATGAATATGGGGTGGTAGTGGCTGCAAAATTAGAGTATCCAGAAACCAGGGGATAATGATGAAGCCACTGCATAAGTCGCTACATAAAACTTGTGACTGGGGAGAGAAGCGAGCCCAGCACAAGCTAGCTCAACGCTAAATACTTTGGCACATACTGTTGGTAAACAGCATGAAGTCACTCTTCTAGGAGTTTGTAGGAGATGCCTCTTTTCATTGTGAACTTTTAGCATTTATATTATTTTTCTATGTTTTCCTTCTTTTAAAAACACTCTTTTTCCTTTTATGAGCAACCATAACAAAAGTGCATTTGAGTTATTATTATTATTTTTTTTAATTTTGAGACAGGGTCTTGCTCTGTCACTCAGGCTGGCATGCGGTGGCACAATCATAGCTCACTGCAGCCTGAACACCTAGGCTCAAGTGATGTGCCCTCCTCAGGCTCCCAGCGCTAGGACTACAGGTGTACTCAAGCATGGTTGGCTAATTTTTAAAATTTTTTTGTAGAGATGGGGTCCTGCTATGTTCCCCAGGCTGGTCTTGAACTTCTGGCATCAAGCAATTCTCCTGCCTCGGCCTCCCAAATTGTTGAGATTACAAATGTGAGCCACCACACCCAGCCTATTTCTACTCTTTTAATAGTCATTTCTGAAATTTTTCCATGCATACATAATTTAACAAAGTCTAAAGCTGATATCCGAATGCCTGTCCTGCAGAATACAAGGACCTTAAAAGACTTAAACTTCAATCACCCCTCTTGGCCTGTACGTTCTCATTGTCCTATATTTTAGTTCAGTCCATTTTTAAGCCTAAAAATTAGCTATCATATTATTATTGTTTTGTAGAAATAATGCTAGCTTAGATTTTACCTACAAGCTTACTTTTCCTCTTTGTAATTCATACCATCTTTCTGGGACCATTTGAAGGACAGCCATTAGATGTTCCCATAGTATTTTGCCTTTTGATAGTAAATTCTTGGTATTTTTAAAATGAAAATGCCTTTACTTCATCCTTGTTCCTGAAAAAAAAATTTTGTGGGTACACAATTATAGGTTGACAATTTTTTTCAGCACTTTGAAGATATTTACTATTTTCTGGATTTTATTGTTGCTTTTGAGAAATTTACTCTTAGTTAATTAGATTGTCAATTTTTGCAGGTGATCTGTCTTTTCTCTCTGGCTACTTAAAGCCCTTCTTGTCTTTAGTGTTTGAAGCTTAACTATAAAGCGTAGAGGTGTGGATTTTGTTTGTTTTTGCTTATGTATTTTGTGCTTCTGATCTCTGTGGAGTCATGTCTTTCATCAATTCTGGAATATTCTCAACTCTTATCTCTTTGAATATTGCTTCACTTTCATTCTCTTTGTCCCCTCCTTCTGGAACTCCAATTAAACAGAGATTAGACTACCTCATTTCATCATTTATATATCTTTTTCCACTTCCTTCCACATCTCTTTATGCTGCCCTTCGAATAAAATCTACAGATCTATTTCTAGTTCACTAATTTTCTCTTCAATGCTCTCTAAATCACCATATATGTGCATGCATGTATCTATATCTATATATCTATCTTATTGAGATATAATTCATATACCATACATTCACCCATTTAAAGTTTATGATTCAGTGGTTTTTAGTAGATTCACAAAGTTGTGTAACCATCACTACAATCAACATTAGAATCCTTTTATCACTCCTAAAAGAAACCCCATATCCATTAACTGTCACTCCTCCTTCTCACATACCACAGGCCACCATCAATCTACTTTTTATCTCAATAGATTTGCCTAATCAGGACAATCATATAAATGAAGTCATACAATATGTAGTCTTTTGCAATGGGTGTCTTTCACTTATAATTCTAAACTGCCTTTTAAGTCATCTGTTGAATTCTTCACTTTAACAATTGTGTTTTTAATTTCTATAAGTCCTATTTCTTCCTTTTTCAATTTGCCTAATCTTTTGATAGTCTCTTGTTGCTTATTTTTGTGATTCTATCTTTAAATATTTCATATATGGTTATGCTAATTCTGATCATTCTAGTAGCTGAAGTCCCTGAGGTTCTAAATCTATCTGCTGATTTTTCCTAATGGTTGATTCTTTGTCTATTTGGTGATTGATTGAAAACTGACATTTAGTTCAT
This sequence comes from Cheirogaleus medius, assembly GCA_008086735.1. Lineage (NCBI taxonomy): Eukaryota > Metazoa > Chordata > Mammalia > Primates > Cheirogaleidae > Cheirogaleus > Cheirogaleus medius. The sequence continues at coordinate 14,423,069 of VBSM01002223.1, read as the reverse complement.
CTTAATTTGCAAAAAATCTGAGGTTTTAATTCCTCATGAAAAATAGCATAAGCTTCTGTGGGAGTCAGAGGTGCTTGAGACTACAGGTGCCTTTGTCAAGGGTCTGACTTAAAGGAGGAGGCTTGGTTTCATGTCCAACCTGCTTTCTGCCCACAGTGCTGATCATAGAATTTGCCCTCACCTGCCTCTTGTGTGTGTGCCAAAAACTCACTTCCCACACCCTGCAGCTCTCAGCATGTATATACGTATGCATATATGCACATGTGTATGTATGTGTGTATGTATGTGTGTGCATGCATGCGTACACATATACATGCATATGTGTGCATGTGTGTGCAGGTGTGTGCACGTGTGTATGCGTGTGTGCATGTATGCATGTGGGTTTGTGTACATGCATGTATGTCTGTGCACACATGCATGTGTGAATGTGTGTGTATGCATGTGTGTATGCATGTGTGTGTGTGTGTGTATGGGTACATGTTTGCTCCTCAGAGATGTCCTTTACCTCCTGCTTGCCCATGATGTTCAGAAGCTCTGCTATCTTATCTATGAATGGGGCAGAATCAGATCCTGTTTGCCTGCAACTGAGACCCTGACTGATAGAATAGCCTTCTAATAATGGCAGAATTGTATTTATGAGCACTGGCAGTGTGACCCACCCTGTTATAAGGGGTTTGTGTGTGTTAACTCCCTTAGTCTTCACATCTTTCTGTTTTACAGATGAGGAAACTCAGCCACAGGAAAGTCGGGTCTCATATCTTGCGCCTGTTGGCGCTGGGAGGTAAACGCAGGCAGTCTAGCTCTTTCCTTCTCATGACTGCAAAAAGAAATGGTCCTCAGGACCACCTAGGAGTTGGCAGAAAAAATCCTGTTTTGTGAGGAGCTGGCTGCAGACACCTGGAAGCTTATGGAAGCCTTGAGCTGGCCTTTCTGGTACATTGTGAGCTACAGTGAGGTGGGCAGTGGGTTGGTTCTGGGGTTCTCTGAGCTTTTTCCTGGTTGAAAAAAAATCCAAATTCTAACTCAAGAGTTGAGAGTTTCCTTGACTGCACTTGTGCTGACAGGCTAGCAAATCAGTGCCCCAGTCGCTGCAAATGCATGCTGCAAGTGGTGTGGCTGCATTTTCAGCTCGACTGGGGAACTCTGAGAATAGACTCAAGACCCCACCTTGACCTAACAGAGGCATGAAATTGACAGCCCAGCGTGAATAAACAGCTGGCACTGTCTAAGTGACACCTGTGTGCGGACAGACAGCAGACAATTGCCCCAAGGAGAAGAGGTCTGCGTTGCAGAGGAGACGTCATCCCTCCTCACAGACTATCTGAGGACACGCTTTCTCCTAGTCGGTTGCTTTCTTTAAAACAAGCATGCTGTTTGTGATAATAACCATTTATGGAGTGCTCACCCTGTGCCAGGCACTATGCTTACCAAGTCTGCTTGTACGAAGTTGCTTTACCTATTTCCCTCTTTGGATCCTAGGATCAACTCTGCCACATGAGCACTAGTATTCTCCCATGACATGAATGAGGAAACTGAGGCCCCCCAGTCAGAGGGGTGGGGACAATAGGAACCCAGCTGTGGGCCAGGACATCCTGCCTTGGGGCACTCCCTCTCCCTCTCAGGAGTGTCCCTTTAGCCTCCTCTCTTTACCACAGAGGCAGGAGGGGCATCTGAAGGCAGACAAGTTGCAACCCAAGGACCAAAGAACGGTGGTTCTCCCAGGGGCCCAAGAGTTTATTTCTCTTCCGCCTGTGTGGATCTGGTTACCAAGGGGCCTGCACACTGGGATTTCTCGGCAGCCACAGCAACAGGAGCTGGCTGGGCCCTGCGTTCCTAGGTCTTGATCTGGAGGGTGTTTACCTTCACGGCTTCCCAGCTGGAATTCACCAGGTGCTGCCGGAAGGGCCCAAAACCTGAAATCAAAGACACCCAGGTTTGCTCAAGCCAGGCCTTGAGAGTGGGGGCCTCTAATCCCGCTGACTCAGGCACCAGGCTGTACTCTGTGAGAATCTCTTGCTGCTCCCCAGACTACCTCGGGCTCTAGGCATCTCTGCATGTCCCCTTTCTCATGGAGACCTGCAACCTCGCCAGTCCGGGAGCATTCTCAGAGTCCTCTCATGTGAGGCATTGCAGGGAAGCCCAAAGAGAAGGTAAGGCTGACCCACCGCCAGGCTAGGAGGGCTGGAGAGCATGTGTGTACAGATGTCTGATTAAAAGGTATGCTTTGCAGAGGACCCAGAAACAGACCCACATGAACATGCTCAATTGTTTGTTGACAACGGTGCAAAAGCAATTCAGTGGAGGAGGGATAGGCTTTTCAACAAATGGTGTTGGAACAATTGGACACCAATAGGCCAGAAAATGCAAGACTAGGTGCAAGACCTAGGTTGTGGGGTGCATTTCCTGGCCTATTGGTGGCATCTTCTACAAAAATGGACTCAAAATGGATCATAGACTTCAGTGTAAAAAGTAGAACTATAAAACTTTTAGGAGGAGAAGAAGGGAAAAAAATCTTAGGGTCTTAGGCTAGGCAAAGGGTTCTTAGACTTGAAACCAAAGCATGATCTGTAATGGGAAAAACTGACAAATTGGATTTCACCAAAATTAAAAACTTTTGCTCTGTGAAAGACCCTGTTAAGAAGATGAAAAGACAAGCTACAGAGAGGGAGAAAATAGCTGTAAATTATATATTTGATCAAGGCATTGCATGTAGAATATAGAAAGGATCCTTGGCCAGGATGGTGGCTCATGCCTATAATCCTAGTACTTTGGGAGGCTGAGGCTAGAGGATTGATTGAAGCCAGGAGGTTGAGGTTGTAATGAGCAATGATGACACCGCTGCACTCTATCCCAGTCGACAGAATGAGATTCTGTCTCAAGAAAAAAAAAAAAAAGAGCTCTCAAAACTCAGTGTTAAAAAACAAACAATCCAATTAGAAAATTGGAAAAAGATACTAAGTTCACTGAAGGGGATATACAGTTGGCAAATAAACACATGAAAAGATGTTCAACATCATTAACTATCATGGAAATGCAAATTAGAATCTCCATGAGATGTCACTGCACACTTACCAGAGTGGATAAAATAGAAATACTGGTAACACCAAATGTTGACAAGGATGAGGAGAAACTGGTCACTCACATATGGCTGGCAGGAATATAAAATGGTATTGCCACTCTGAGAAATAGTTTGATAGTTTCTTTTAAAATTTAAAGTGGACTTATCAGTACTTCTGCTGGATATTTAACTCAGAGAAAAGAAAACTTCTTTTCACACTGATACTTATACAAGAATGTTCACAGTGGCTTTATTTGTAATAGCCCAAAGCTGGTAACTATGCAAATGTTCTACAGTGGGTTAAAATAAAACAACTGTGGTTCATCCACATCATTTAATACTACTCAGCAGTGAAAAAAAATAAGTGGAGACAACCCAAATATCTGTTAACTGGTGAATGGAAACTAAATGCAGTATAATCCATGCAATGGAACATTATTTGGTAATAAACAGGAAATCAAGTTATGACACACACGTACTACAACATTGACCAACCTTGAAAACATGCTAAGTGAAAGCAGCCAGTCACAAAGGCCACATATTGCATGATTCCATTTACATGAAATGTCCAGAATAGGCAAATCTATAAGGACAGAAAGTATATTAGTGGTTGCCAGGGGCTGAATGTGTATGTTGAGGGGACATGGTTGGCGATGACTAAGGGGACTGGGGTTTCTTTTTAGGGGTACTGAAAATGTCCTAAAATTGTAGTGATGAATGTATAAACCCTGTGACTATACTACGAGCCACTGAATTGTACATTATAGTTTCTCAATGAAGCCATTACAAAAAAAATTTTTTTTTAAATGAAGGAATTAGCCTGGGCAACATAGCAAGACCTCATCTCTACAAAAAATAAATAACATAAAAAAATTTAGCTGGGCATGGTGGCATGTACCTATAATCCCAGCTACTCGGGAGGGTGAGCCAGGAGGATCGCTTGAGCCCAGGAGTTGGAGGCTGCAGCAAGCTATGATGACGCTGCCGCACTCCCCCCTGGGTGACAGAGCGAGACCCTATTTCAAAAAAAAAAGGAACTATTGATGCAACTTGAATGAACCTCAAAGAAATTATGCTGAGTGAAAAAGTCCATCTCAAAAGGATACACACTGCATGATTCCATTTATATAATATTTGTAAATAAAATAATTGTAGATATGGAGAACAGCTTAGAGGTGTTAGAGATGGGGAAGGGCGTGGGTGCGGCTATAAAGGGGTAGCCTGAGGGAGCTTTGTGGCCAGGGTACAGCTAGATATCTTGACTGTGGTGGGGTTACAGGAAGCTGCTCGTGTGATGAAAGTGCACAGAGTTTTGCGCGCACACACACACACATTGGCTTCTACAAATGTCAACATCCTGGCTTGCATATTGAAGATGTTAACACCAGGAGAGGTTGAGTAAAGGGTGCAGGGGATCTCTCTGTATATTTCTTTGCAAATTCCTATGAATGTATAATTATTCGAATATAAAAAAATTTCTAACTGTGTGGATCTGTGGGGGAGGCCAGCCCTGGCAGATCAGCCTGTGAGGAAGTAGGTGCTCATTTTGGGGGTTGCAGATACAGGCGTTGTTCTCCAACTCAGCTTCACCTGGAACGCAGCTGAGGTTCTGTATTCCATCTCTCTGATTCCTGGGACGCATTTCTCGATTCATACAAATTCTGACATGGGGAAAGTGCTGTGATTAAACATCAGCCTCTGAAACCCCAAATCCCTGGACCCCAGGCCTTTAGAGTAGGAGCCAGTTCTGGAGAGGAACCCGAATGATGCCTTTGCAATTCCTCAATGTCCGAGTCTAGAACCACTTAAGGGGTTGGCTTACAAACGGGTAAAACTTCTTCAGGGAATGAAAAGGTTTTGCACGGGAAGTCCCAGGAAGCCTGTGGTGTCCTCTGATTTGACTGAATTCTATAGAATAAATAAAACTTTAGCTGCCACTGGGAACAGACAGCAAAAAGAAAAGAACAGTTTACAGAAGATATTGAGATTAAGAAAAGAAATCACTGAGAAATCAGGTACCTCCTGGGATAATAAAAATGCAGTGACTCACAAAAAATCACATGCTGCTTTAGAATCATATTCAGATCAGCAAAAATTACATCTCTGATCTGTTTTAAATGAGGAAAAACAACCCAGTAAGTGAAGGTCTGATGCTCTGGTTTTGCAGGGTCAAACCTCACTTTCAACTTGGCCGGAGAAATCTTCTCTTGGATGCAAGACAGGCCCTCTGGAGGGACGCGGTCCTTCCCTGCTATTGTTGGTGTCAGTCGGAACACCTTGATCGTAAGGCCATTTGTCAGAGGCCTGGTTCTCCCACCATCTGTCTACGTGCCAATTGTCTTGGCGAGATTTACACACTGAAGCAAATCCAATTAAATGAAGAGACTGCCCCTGGCAGCTCAAAGCATTTCTAATAACAGGAAGGCCACACTCTGGAATTCAGCGGGCATTCCCACATCGCCGCTGATTACCAGGTACTTCATCAAATAATCAAGAGTCTGCCAGCAAACCACAGGCTGACAAGACAAAGCTAGGGGGTTGATGTGATCCTAAGATGGTGCCTCTATATCCATATTTCATTCGTGATAAGCATTGCATTTATTCGTAGTAAAGGAATTCAAGAGTCATTTGAACCACTCAATCTCTAGACCCAAAATAACACAAATGAGAGCGAGGGAGATAAAAGATTTTCAAAAGAACTTTCTTTTCCTCAGAAGGCTGATAGGAGCTTGAATTATAGTCTGAAAATACACAGATAGGCAACTTTCAATTTTCCACGCGTACAGGAATCCTCATCTGTTCTATGTTTCCTTCATCCAACACAATTCAGAAAACTTAAAATAGGCCAAATGCATTTAACTAAAAATAAAGAGCTTTGAGAAGATCAGGCCCCCACAGACCAGCTGGGACACTAGGTGAGGTATTTGTGGCTAGGGGTGACCCTAATGTGCAAGTTGGCCTTTTGGGGTTCAGAGTCTCCAACTTGTGCTCTCATGGGGTGCTTCAGAGTTCCCGAGATCTGGGAGTGGGGACTGTATGTTCCGTTGTGGGGTGGCCATGGTAGATGGGCTGTGTGAGTGAGGGCCCTGTCGTTTCTAGGCCAGCAGGTCCCTCTTCCTTCCTATGATACCGCACTACCATGGATACCTTGTGCTCCCACTGGCCCCAGACTCAGGGACAGCAGGTGCCAGCCTTGGCTTGCTCCCTGCTGGGCTGAAGAACAAGGTCTGAGCCTAAGCCACAAGTGGGCACCTTTGTGCACGCCACTAGAGTTATTTGAAGCGAATGAGCAGGCAACAGAAGCAGAAAAGCCTCTGTTCCCGATTATTTATTAATAGGGCAAAGCAGGAAGTCAGCTTCCATCTGGAATTACTAGCACTACCAGTTGCCACTCGTTTTCCCCCTCAGGGGACTGTTTACAACCAGGATCAGGCCAGCCGCATTCCAGGGCCAGCTAAAAGCAGCAGCGAACAGGAAAGCAGATGAATAAAGTCTTACCGGTCACCACCACGCAGCTGGGCTGGGGATCCATAAAAGCCAAGTGCGGAGCACACGTTTGTCCGTCCATACGCCCTGGGCTGGGTGGCAGCGGCCGGCCGGTCTCTGAGCTCTGTTTGGGGAGGGTGGTAAGCCGATGCCACTTGAAGGCAGAAAATAGCCAGCTCAGGACGCAGAGGTTGCTGGCAACTGACAAGCAGAAGGGGACCAGAATGCCATGAGGGACTTTCTGGACACTTGGGTCTGGGTCATTTTGTTGCTCGGGATGGTCCTAAGGTGAGCCACAGGTTTGGCCACCAACTATCCCAGTTTGCCTGGGATCGAGGGGTGCCTGGGACAGGGGATTAGAATGTGCTCTAACGGGTAACTTCCCGGGCAAGGAGGGCTGTGAGGCCACCCTATAAGTTGTTTAGACCTTGTTTTTCCTCTGTAGTAATCCCCCTTGCAGCCAGAGCCCCTCCTTATGTTGGGCCATTGTGACTTGCTGAAATCGATTGCTCTTGAAATTTATTCTGCAAAATATGTAAGGGAAGAAATAAAGACAAAGAAAGAAAACAAAACCATACATGAAGCTTCTGATCCCGCCGGTACAGTATTGGTGGCAAGCTGCTGCCTAGAAGCTGTGGGTGTGCCGGTTTCCTGCTCTGCGAAATGGAGCTTGCAGCGCCCTCTCATATAAGGACTGTTACTGTGTCCCACGCGCTGTCCCCAACCCCGTCAGCCCTGAGGGGCAGAGGCTGGCCACCTAGCTAGCGTCTGTGCCGGCTTGCCAGGCTGTGGCGCACCACCCCACGCTCTGCAAAAAGTGCTTAACATTGTGCTCGATTCCTTAAATGTGCCACTGAGTGTTAGCCCCTGTCCTAGCATGCCACCTCGCTCTGTAGGCTGTCCTCGTCCTTCTTAATTGTTTCAGAGTAATGGAAAAAGCTAACATTTGCAGCTATTTCCTCTCTTGAGGAAGCCGTGTTATGCAACATCTTGACCTTTCAGAAAATACTTTTCTTTTTTTTTTACTAAAAATACTATTTTTCAAAAGCCGTGTAATAACGGGAACAAAACCCATAATTCTCTTCCCTCAGCTGGGCGTGGTCATGAGAAGCTCCCTTCAGGGAGGCAGGCAGAGCTCCTCAGCACCGTGCTACTTCTGGAAAGTTCAGAGTGCTGTGTATTAGAGAGCAGAACCATGTGGTTCCAGCTCCTTAATTGACCCCCTGACAAAAAAGTACACCCATTTAATTGGGATCACTGCCAAGGACCAGACCCCACCTGATGCCTTCCTGGGACTCTGAACCAACTGCCATTCCCTTTAATTGGCCCCTGGTGTGGGCTGCAGGTTTCTTCACAGCCAAGAACAGGTGGGATGTGGCAATTGCCCCCACTGGCCTCCCACCACCTGCCCTGGGAAGCGGGGGCTCACCTCGTTTTGAGAGAGATGCACAGGGCTTTGTGCTGCGCCTTATTTGAAAGAAGTTACCCGGTTTCTCATACTCTCTTGGGCACTTGTGGACTTTATCTCAACTCCCTCTGGGGAGCAGCTCCCCTGGTTCACGTCACTTACCTGCCAGGAGGGCTTTGCTTCTCCATCACAGGTAAAGGAGAAGATCAGGCCACTAGGAAATGCCCACATTTGTACAGTTGTTTGCTGCTATGGTCAAACTCTGATATCTACATGAACTAATGAGGTCTGGGATCAGAACCTGTGTTTACTAATGTGGAAGTCTTATGCCTGGAGGAAGCAGACTCCTTAACTGCCAAGACTGCCAGTCTTTAACAATACCATTTTTCTGATAACCAAGGTGCAATTTTCATTATTATTGTTTTTTTGAATCTCACATGAGCCATTCTTATTTTAGCTAAATTGGAGTTTTCACTTATTCACTAATAATTCACTTATTTTCTCCCGTTCTTAAGTTTTCTCTAATTTCATAATTAATACAAAAAGAAACCAAGAGGCATAAAATATTTTTACTTAGTCACAGTGATATGTCCATTATTGTGTTCATTTGCTGCTTCCCCCAAAAAACCCAACACATTCCTGCTCTCTAAAATGAAAACAGCTCAGAGAAGTATGGATTTCGAGGTCCGACATCTGCACTTTTATTTCTTTTTCCATTGTAAAAACAAATGGTCTCTAACAATTGCTGATGTCAAATACAATCTTTAGGCCGATGAAATACAGTAAGCCTGAGAATGAATAAGGCAACTAAAAGGAGATATTTTATTTAACAGAAAGCACAGTGATCTTCCTTACAAGTTAGATTCTCAAGAGGAAAATATTTGTAATCATATTTGACTCAGGGATTAAGAGGGCAAGGTGCGTCCCTCTTAGTGAACCGGAAAGTAAGCAACAATACACATGTGTTCTCACCAGGGACAGCAAGTGTGAGTTGCCAAGATGAAAAGATCCCAAGACCTAAAATATTTCATGTTTTGAACCAAACATAAAGCTTTGTGGGATTTATTTTAAATTTCTTATTGGCAAGTGGTGACTTCCTGCTTAAGCAAGAAAAAGGATTAAAGGGGTTTGTTTATTTTCTGACACAAACAGCTCTTACAACACATTTTGTACTCTTGACATAGATGAAATGTAATCAAATGGGTCAAATTCCTTTGGGAGATTGGGGGGGATAAATCAATTCACAAGAAGCACTTGTGATTTCCAAAATAATGATAATATAAGTCTTTCCCTATGTCAAACATCACTGCTTCCAGATCAGCTACTTAGCACCAACTGTAAAATATCCAACCCACAGCCAACTTGCTTCTTGCCAAAGCACTAAGGGATTCTTCAAAGATGTCACCCTCCCAAGGCAGCATTTGGGGATCGCCACCTCCACCCCTTATTCCCTTACCCCTATAGCTTCATACTCCAGTTGGCTCCCAGTTGGAGCTAGCTAGCACATGGTTTATATAAAGTGCCAGATAATAAAAAATGCTTTAGGCTTTGTGGCCATACATGGTCTCTTATGCAATGCAACATTTGTAGTGTGAAAGCAGCCATAGATAATATGTCAGTGGATGGGTGTGACTGGTTTCCAATAATTATTTATAGATGCCGAATTTTTAATTTCATAAAATGCCAACATGTCAGGAAATATTCTTCTTTTGATTTTTTTTTTCAACTTTTTACAAGTGTAGAAACTTTTCTTAGCTCTTCAGCTGAACAGGTTAGGCCATGGGCTAGATTGGGGCTGTGGGCTGTAGCTTGCAAAATCCTGCACTAGAATATACCATTTCTCTTACAGAAGACATGATAGAGGGACCTTACAGTATACACTAAAAATTTTTCAGTTAGGTGAATAAATAGGTTATAACTAAAATAAGAACAAGGATTAAATGATTCTGAATATTTGATCCGAAAAACCTATTGCTTTCAGTTTTTTGTTAGGTTCATCTGTTGTGAAGTTAGAAGAGCATTCTCAATAAATGTGACCAACATTTGTGTTTTCATAACTATAGTATTTATGGTTTTTACCAGGTATTGACTAACTGAAACAGTAATCAATTAATATTTTTTTTCTTATTTGGTAAGAACAAATGCTGGCATCATCCCTCTACCCACTACCCCACCTTGACATGTAATTGCCAGTTGTTCAAGGTGGGATCTGGCTCCAGCACGCAGGTAGGCAAGGAGCCTGAAGCTCTAATTCACCTTCTTGGAGGTATCAGATGTTATGCACTCATGTTTTTAAACTTCCTACTAAAGCATACCTCTCAAATGCTTACAGCATTTACTTATTTAAAAATGAAGAATTTGAAACTTTTAGAACTTTCTGAAACAACCATTTAAAACTGCTTTAAAACAATCAGAAAATTGACATGTTAGAAACCACATTACAATGCTGGGATTCTCTTCAACCTTCCATTGGAGACTGGTATAAAAGATACTGGATTTTATAACTTTGCCTATGAATTCTGAATGAATAGCTTGCAAATTAATTTTTTAAAATTCTTGGCAATCTTCTATGATATGTCATAAGGTAATATTTCCCCTATCTTTTAGAGGAGAAAGATTTGCTTATATTTTTTTTCTATCTTATATTTTTCCCTTCAATTGTTGCTAAGCCTTGTTCATTTTTTTTTTTTAAGGACTACATCTCCTTGACCGAGAAGTAACAACTGTTGCAATAGGAATTTGTTTATTTATTAAAATCCAGTAGTTTGCTAGTCCTACTGTTTAAATACTGGATTTTTCTTTCAAATTTCACAAATATCTTGGAAGGACTAGAACGTTTGTGTTCTTAACACTGAGGAAATTCCTGTGTAGATAAATGAGGCCAGATGGAAGATGCAGCAGAGCGCTTAAACTTAATGTTTTCTTGGAACGGAAGATTCTGTAACATGCCCCAGGCCTTTGAGGGGCCCCTGTTTCCCAGTATACATAATAAGTGGCAAGTTTCTTTTTTTCTTGGTTAGGGCTAAGGGCAATTCTGGTGTCAGAAGTGAGTGCTAAAGTGGTCCAGTAAGTTTGAGGAAGGCTTAGAAATTCAACAACTTACTTACAGACAATCTGATTGTCAGCCTAGAAAATCTATGACAATTGACTTTTAAAAACTATAGGACCCTTAAATGTGGCTGGATATGAGACTGGCATATACCCAAGCTAACAGTTTTCTTATATATCACCAATAACCAATTCTAATGTAATTGGAGAAAAGAAAGAGCCCATTCATTGTGGTCATCAAATATCAGAAATATCTAGGAATAAACCTACCAAGAAATGTCTGAGATCCATTTGTAGGAAACTGTGGAATTTTAGCCAAAAAAACCCCACAAAAGACCGGAATAAATGGAAGTATGTTATGTTCTTTGATGAGAAGATTCAAAACTTTAAAGATGTTAATGCAAATTAATGTTAAAGACTAGATACAATCTCATCAAACCCCAATATCCTTAACCAGCTGGTTTTAATATTTAGTGAGGAAAGGCTTGCCCCCCCCCAGATAGCCAAATATATGCTAAAGCTATGGTGATTAATACAGTGCGTATTCTTGCAGAAATAGTAAAACTGTCAAAAAAAACAAGGGCTATAATGTATATGGGAATTTAATACATGGTAGAGGAGATAATTCAAATTAGTGGGGAAAGAATGTACCTCTCACAAATACAAGTGGGAACAACCGGACGTAGTTAGATCCATTTCTTACACCATATGCATGAGTAAGTTCTGATTGGATTAGAAATTCAAATTTGAAAATCAAAACAATAAAAATATTGAAAGGAAATTTAGAAGAATTTATTTTCTGGTTTTGGGTAGATTCTGTCTGCTCAAGCAAGATAAAAAACTCAGAAACTTAAAGGAAAATAGGAGGTATTTGACTAAATATTGTCTTTGCGAAGACGAGTTGAATGAGCAGCAGAGAATTTTTCAGTCCATAATTGTTTATCCTCACTGTATAAACATGCATACACACGTATTTTAAAGGAGCATGTGTTCAGGTACTATGTGTGTAGTTTAAAAAAACACAAAAACTAAAAAAAGTAACAAAAATGTATACAAAAAAATACTTCTGCATATCTCAAAGAAGTATGTTTTGTAGCCAAGATTAATAAATCTTTAGTCCTATGTGCCAATAGGTTAAGTAACACCCATGATTATAAGGGGCTCTTCAAAGGCTCAAAGGCCAAAAAAGAGCTGTGTTCTCACCTCAGGACCTTTGCACTTGCTGTAATCTTTGCCAGTTTCCCTTTCCACATGCTTAGCCCCCTCTTTGTCTTCATGTTTCTGCTCAAATATCACCCTTTCAGGGAGGCTTACATTTAGCGTTTTATTTAAAATTGCAACGCTTCATCCTTTTTCCCTTTTATTTTTTCCCTTAGCTTTTATTTAATGTACTATTATGTTCTATCTTCTGCCCATTGGAAAGCAACCTCCATGAAGGCAAGATATTATCCATCTGTCCATTTTGTTCAATGCTGAATCCCTAGAATATGGAGCATTATGGGGTACATAGTAGGAGCCTAATAAATGTGCTGACTGAGGACACAGTGGTTGGAGGAGTTAAGTGCCCTGAATGCCATTGTCCAGGGAGCTCTTTGGTTTCATTACTGTAGAAAATAGAATCTCAAACTTCCATGAGGTGACTCAAGGGTCACACTAAGGAGGCCATCCAGCTCTGGGATCTAGCAAGGGTGTGCCCTGCAGGAGTGTGTGATGGCAGCTGAACTGGGGTCATTTTTCACCCGTGCAAGTGTCACCATGCTCTGAGTGGAGGGTTTTCAAAGTTCTTGGTGTTCATCAGGAAATCAATTTTAGGATGCACCATGTACCACATAAGCCAAGCAAGTGATAGTATTTTTATGGAAAGTGAAAATAACACTGTCAGGGAGGAGAGCTGGCAGGCTCTGAAAGAGAACAGTGCTCTGAAAGGAAGTGGGTTTAGATCTTTTGTAGTCTTATTAATAGAGGGGAGGAATATTCAAGGCCAAGGGGTTGGTTTTGACTAAGAATTTGGGTAGTAACTCCTAGAATTGGGCTTCCTCCCATTTCATACTTTATATGGTTGTTTCAGAACTGTCATGGTGATTTCAAGGGTGGAGAAATTTTAAAAACCACAATGTAAATTATATTGTAATTAGCCTAAGGTCATGTAAGGTGGCAGAGATAATCCTCAAGCCAGTTGAAGGAGGTTCTTGCCTGTGGCTATCAGCCCCTCAAGTTAAGAGTTGTTTGTTTGTTTATTTTTATTTTATATCTTGGGGCAGGATCTCACTCTGTTGCTGGGCTAGAATGCAGTGGTGCCATCATAGCTCATTGCAACCTCAAATTCTTGGGCTCAAGTGATCCTCCCACCTGGGTCTCCCAAAGTGCTAGGATTACAAGAATGAGCCCACCTACCTAGTTGTTTATTTTGACACTTGATCTTCAAGGCCCTCTATCTGGGCTCAGCCTTGTCTCTTAGTCTCCTACTCTAATACAAGAAGACATCCTGGTCCTCAGCAGGTTGGGTGCTGTGAAGGTGGGGGTGCAGAGTGGGGAGAAGCTGGGAAGGTCCTCTGAGCCGATCTTTGCTGGAGTGGGGATGGAGGGATAAGGAATGCAGATGAGTCCCAGATCCATCCTGGGGGTAGAGGCCCATAGGTGCTTAGGATGCAGAGCAGTTTGAGGGGCCAGTCCAGAAGGGCGAGCTTCAGAGCTGCCAACAGGGGAAGAAGAGGCACCAATGGCTGAGGCCCTTGGGTTCCTAACCTGTTGGCATTTCATTAATAAAACCACTCCTGCATCCCACCTCCCCACAGATAACACCTTGAAACAGGCCAAGAAGAAATGCTGGAGAAAAAATGACCTGCCATTGAATTTTTCTATTTCAAGTGAATATCAGCTTGAATATTTAATAAATAAAAGTGTTAGGTATCAGCAAAAGTGGGCATATTACAGTTGTCAGGAAAAAACTGGAAAGGCTTTGAAATAGGTAAAAAAAAAAAAAAGTTACTGGATGCCCTGTGTTATGGGTGCCATTCATTTTCTTGAGCTATTTTTCCACTGTGTCAATTTTCAAAAAGGGTTAATGCAAAGGATTATCCTCCATAGAAGTAGAAATAAAAGAAGGAAGTGAGAAGGGGCGTGAGAGGGGGTCGGATCGTGTCCAGTCCAGGCCCAGGGCACTGGCGAGGATGTGTGTATGCGCGTGTGGGGCGTGAACGTTTCTTCTCCCCCAAAATGAAGGGAAATATAAATAATTCCCGAGAGTGGTGGATCAAGCGGGCAGGTGGAGCCAAAGGTCTTTGCAAACTGTTTAGAGAGCCTGGGGTTGGCAGTGGGAAGACTGCCCCGCGGTGACCCTGGGGGAGGGGGCGGGCAGCGGGCGCAGCCTGCGGGGAGGTGGTGACAGGGACAGCCCGGGGTGAGAGAGAGTGGGAGGGAGGCTGCCCCGAGGGAAGGGACGGGGATGGGTAGAGCCTAGGGGGATGGGAGGCAGGCGGCAGGGCGGGGGCAGCCCGGGGAGGGGATGGGAGAGTAGACTCCGAGGTAGAAGGACCAGAGGGGAACCCGGACAGCCCCGGGGGCGGGGCGCTGCGCCGCCAGAGCGAGAGCATGGAGGCGGAGGCCCCCAGCGGAGCTGCAGGTAAGGGGAGCCGCAGCCGGCTTGGCCCAGGGCCTCCGGCCTCTCGCCGCGCCGGCCCCTCCCCGCGTCTCGGGTTTCAATGGTTTGGCCCGCCCGAAAGCTCCCGGCCTGGGCGCTGCAAAACCAGCGGGTAAACAGCGCGCCAAGGCCAGGGAAACTTTCCCGGAGTTGGCGCCAGGTTGCCCCGAGCTGTGCACCTGCAGCTGGCCGGGGACAGGGTGCGCGCGGCGGGCGGCTGGTGGTGGTGGTGGGGGCGCTAAGCTCTCCCCCTGGAGCGTTTAAGTCGGGGCAAACCGGAAAGGGGAGGAAATGATCGGGGAGCAAGGAGCTGCCGGCCGTGAACTCCACGCGCGGCCCGGACCTGGGACCTGACCTTGGTCACGGCTTCTGGCCGCCGTCTCCGGGGCCACCGGCATCGGGGCTGTTGACCTGGGCTTGCTCCCCAGGGTCGGGAGTGTGGGCGAGCCCCCTGCTTTCCCAGGGCCTCGGTGGCCCGGCCTGTGAAATGAGAAACACACAGTGGGGGAGAAGTCAGTACAGCAGCTCGGGGAACGACCTGTCCCGGACCCCGCGCAGGGGGCGGGCGACCTGCGGGGACATGGCCGGGGAAGGTAGCAGGGGCCCGGGCTGCGTGCCAGTTCCGATCCTGGAGCGCGCCCACCGAGCCCCAGGTGGTGCTATGCCCGGCCTCTCCGGAGAGAACCAGGGAAGGCAGGTGCAACTTGTGAATCTGAAAGCACGTGGAATAAAACGAGGGCTTTCTGCCAGCCCGAAAGGAAGGCGTGTTCGGATAGGAGCAGGGGCCTTGGATGCTGAGCAAGTGTCCCTCCCGCATCCTTCCCTTCTTCCTGGGGCGACCGGTGTGGGAGTGGAGACCTGGTTCCCGAGGGGCGCCGTGGCCTAAGGTGGCCGTCCCTCCCCAGAAGCAGTTGAACCGCAGAGCGGCCACCTGCCCCACCACGCAGGTCTGTAAGGGAAAAGTAAATCGTATCAAGACTTCTCTGCCTTTTATCGGAAGGCAGCCGCAGCGGAGGATTACTTGCTTTTATGACCTGCATTTAAAAGCTGTGACCTTGAGTCGTTTTTCTCCTGATTTTAGGCGAGTTAAGGAGAGGAGGTAGCTATTAGCCAGTTGTACAGATTAGTCACATTCCTCGTGAGCGTTTTAGTTGGTCTAGAGGGTGAGAAAGGGTTCTGTCTTTTGTTTTGGAAAGGGAGATACTATTTCTTTTTTGATTTTTGTTCCCCGTGGCTCTTTCTAGAAAGTTAATCTTCATGACTGTGGATAGTGACTGCTGTTTCCAGTTTACACGTTGGAGAACAGCGTAGGAAAACCAGTGACTGACTTTTAAAAATCTCACCTTCCTCATCTCCAGAATGGAGGCGGTTTTGCCCCCCTGGGGGCCCATGGCACAGCAGTATTCCACAGAGGCGCTCACAGAAGTTCCCGTCCCCTCCTCCTGGGAGTGATCCCATGAGTCAGAGGATTCCTCCCAACTATTGCTTTAGAAATCTCTTATTCTACCCAGTCTCCTTGCATTTTAATGGGAAAAGTAGTGGTAATTTCATCTTCTGGAAAAGTATAGTTGGCTTAAAACAGTTTGAGGATTTTCCTGTATTTATTTCAACGGTTGCTGCCGCTTTGATGGTCACTGATGGCCCAGATGACACACAGCAGTTGCACATTAATCATTTCCACATGTGCTAGATCCTAATGGATTGGAGTTTTGCATAGCTGAACTGTTGCCCACGCTTTGATAGCCCATTTCCAAAAAGGGCTTGAGCAAATCATGTCTACTTGGGAATCCTATTTCCTTTAGCGAGGAAGCATGAAACTAAGAATGATGGCTTCAGGTAAGGCTGTATCTCCGTCCCCACTGAGCTCTGGTGCTGAAATACAGGGAAAAGGCATGGGATATTCCCCCTGGGAGCCATGGTCTGTATCTGCATGAGGCTTCTCAATATTGATGTGTCTGATTTCTGGGAGGGGCTGTGGCATACAATCCAAAGGGGCTTTGGGGGTATCCGCAATAATTCAAGTCTTCTGTATGTGCCTCAGGGCCACACACATTCCTCTTCCCTGTCTGTCTCTCTATTTTGGAGAGCGTGTATGTGTTTTTCATTTCCCTGATGCTGAAGACCTTCTTAGGTTCCACCAGACCATCTGTTGCTGTCATTTCAGCTTGGAGTACAGTGGAAAGAAAAAAGAAAGACACAGCCCTATTCTGTTACTGCCCTCATCCTTTATCGTGGACTTCTCTCATCTATAAAATAAAGACTTGACCTGGCTTGTAAGGATTAGATGAGACCCTGTGTGTATAAGAGCGCTGGGCCCATGGTTAACGGAGAAGGCCATGTGTTCTGACCCCCTCCCTTCTGTTTACACACAAAACAAGCCTTTGCAAGAATTGTGTATTTTATGATCTTCATTTAAGAAGTTGGATTAGTGTTTGAATTTTGAAAAGTTGGGTGTTCTGACAGTTTGCACTGGTACTAAAACAGGGCTGATAAGCAGGAAAACAAGCAAGTAGGAGGAAAACCAAGGGTGACTCAAGCTCAGGTTGGGAGGGGACAGAGACAGTGGTGATGCCCATAACATGACTCTCAGGAGGGTGAAACTCCTGCAGTCGAGATGTAGTGTTTTCAGAGTGCTCAGGACGTGCCTCCCATCGGACATGTGTTGAGTTGGTCAGAAACGCTAACTCCAGAGTGTAGGAGGAATTCAAGCAGAGAGTTCTAGAAAGGCCAGTGCCTGTGCCTGAGCTCTGCTGGGGACCTCTGGTACTTAGTGGAGGGACAGCAGAGCAGATGGAAGCCCAGGAAGGCTGTCCCTTGGGACGTGAATGGAGGGGAGGACCTGAGGACAGAGGCAGATGGCTCTGAGAGGGAGACATGCTGAGGACCTAGTTTTGAGACATGGCCCCAAAGGAGGGGAAAAGAAGCCACAGGCTGAGCCTGACGCTGAGGGAAGCTGAGGCACGTGCAGGTCTGAAGTGGCCCGGGAGGAGGGTCGGGATGTGGAAGGGGGCTGGCATACCCGCCATTTCTAAAGAATTTGCAGGAACAAGAAAAGGGGGGAGGCCGAGCTGGAGGAGATGGTAAAGGTGAGAAAAGGTGACTCTCCCCTTGTGTTTTTGAGTGTAGGAGGCCCAAACACATGTTTAGTAAACTAACCTTTAGGATCACTTAACTATATGCCAGGTATCTTGCCAAGCCCTTTCCAAGCATTATCTTAACCAATCTTAACCATAAACATTAAATGTGGATGCAGTAGTCCCCCCTTAATTGTGGGGATACGTTCCAAGATTTCTAGAGGCCACCTCAAACCTGCAGTAGTCCTGCGCCCCGTCCATACTGTGCATGCATTTCTTTTTCCTTCCCCATTTCACGGATAGAAATTCTCAGCAGGAGTGGGATGGTGCAAGATTTCATCACCCTACTTGGAAAGGCACGCAACTAAAAACTTATGAATTGGTCATTTCTGGAGCATTCCGTTTAATATTTTCAGACTGTGGTTGACCGCACATAACTGAAAGCGAGGAAAGTGAAACTGTGGGTAAGAGGGGACTGCTGTTATTATCCCCATTTCACTGGTGAGGAAGCTGAGGCATGGAGAGGAAGTAACTTGCCTAAGGTTACCCGGCTAGTAAGTGGCAGTGTTGGGATTCAAGTGAGAGTTGGTTGTGGACTGACTCCCCAGAGAAAGGAATCTGTTGTGAGGCTGAGGTTCACAGTGGACCCTCCCCCCAAAAAGTGGAGGCCCAAGAGGGAAATCATTCATGAGCCAGTTTTTAAAGGGCTTCCTTCTTCAGAGATGGCCTCATATTAACATAAAACTTTAAAAACATCATATATTCATCAGCCACTTTGGATCTTTTCTAGGCCACGGTGTGTAAGTGTCCCATAGGGGAGGCTGCCTGGGGAGAGTGGGCGGCAGCTGGGCTGGATGTCCAGACTCACATCACTCCCTAAACTGCCTCCCTTCCTTCATGGGGCAGGCGGTGGGGATGGTGGGAAGGGAAAGGGTGAGGTGGTTCCTAAAAGCCTGCTTAGCCATGAAGGGTGTCAGTTACTGCCTACCCAGACAGACAGTCCTTTCTCTGAGGGCAGTATCCTTGCTGATGTTCCTGCCCCAGTCCCCCTCCTGTGCCTGGCACACTCAGCGGGAGCTCCACAAGCCTGGAATGGAGGAAGCATTTCTTATTCGGTGCTGCTGAAGACTCTTGTTGGTTGTGTGGCGGTAGGAGGGATTGCTGGAGGGAATTTTCTGCACACTGGGGGAATCAGCAAGCTGGCTTGTCACCCCCAGGGCAGAGTGACCCACCCGGCCAGGGCTCTGAGCAGCCCATCTTTTAGAATGTCTTTCCAAGAGTCCTGTTCTTCCTGGGAGGGCTGGGTTCAGAGCGGGTCCCTCTAGTGGCCTGGGTGTTTGTATACCCCTCTTGTGTTGGATTCCTTGCCGTATAGTGGTAGCTACACTGTAGATGGTTCTTGTTCACCCCATTTCTAGACATCAAGGGATATATTATATTTGTGCTAAATGGGAATCTCCACGACATGAGTCTGGCCTGGAGATGCCTGGTGTCCTGACCCTGTCCGCAAGGGACCTGCCATACTCTGGCAGGGCAGAGTGAGTGACTGGGTGTCAGGACTTGGTCTGGATGATGGGAAGGCAGTGGGTGCTGAGGTGTTGAAACCCATTCTGGTGACTAGCTGACTGGCCTTTGCTGGGTTTCTGGCATCAGCTGGCTGGCTCCTGGCTCCTCTGATATTCTGATTTGTAGCTCGGCCCTGGGAAGTTCCAAACAGGATTGCAGAAAATGACAGTGTTTTGTGGTTGAGAGCGGAACTTCAGGGCAAAATTCAAGCACTTGGTCAGATACCCCAGAGGTCACGTGACTTTTAAAGTCAGAGTTTCTGGGGAACAGGAGGAGCAGTTGCATTTCAGTGACTGTCAGTAGCACCTGAAGGTCTGGGCCCTTGGATTAAGGCTTATCAGGACATAACAGCTGTGGTTTAGAAATGTCATGCCTTTTAGCGTGCCCATCCTCAGTTGTGGGTTTGCTTTTCCAGGGCCCGTGGTCATCAAGCTTGGGCAGGGGTAGGGCATGAAGCCTGTGTGAATCCAAAGGCCACTGTCTGGTGAAATCCAGGCATGTCCCCCAGCCCCACTGTTCTTCTCTCAGTCTTTCTTTGCTGTCCCGTTCTTGGGCCCATTAGAGGGCCTCTCACTTCAAACCTTTTACATTCCATATCCCAAGGCGGTGGCCTCATTTCCCTCCTAAGAGGAACCTGCTTAAATCAATGCCAATGTCAAGAAACCTTTCCATGCTGCTTTGCTCCTCCAAAGCAGGCAGCCACACAGGCATCGGGAGGGAACTGCCCTGAGGCTGAGGCCTGGGGCAGCTTGGGCTGAGCTCTTGCCAGGGCACAAGGGGAGTTCCCTGGGGGACGTGGGGGGGGTATGAAGGGGAAGGATTCTGTGGCCCAAACCCTTCTAGACCGCTTGGTTTCCTCAACTTGTAGAAATTAAGATAAATGTGTTTTTCTTGGAAACCAAGTCTCTAACCACGACTCGAAAATTCCATTAGCAGAGAAAAAGCCGGGTTCATTTCCTCATCGTGTTTTGCTGAAATAAACTCTAATCAAAGTCCCTGAATAATTTCATTCAGTGGCAAGTGCGTGAGAAGTTGATTTTGTGGAGACTTCACCATTTTGTTGAATCCTCCTCTCCCCATACTGTGCCCCGCCCAGTTGTACGCTATTAGACCGGCACTTAGATTATTTTTGGTGTGTGTGTGTATCTGGTAGAGCTGTATAATGTTCGTTGAATTAGTTGTTTTTTTTTTTTTTTGACTTTTATGTTTTCTAACAAGTGATTTGTGCAATGCCCGTGTGCTGCCCACATTTGGGCTACTAGAATATATTGGGCCTCTATCTAGCATATGAAAGCCATCCTTTTGTGGGTGTTTCGTCTGTCTTTGCATGCTCACTCAGTTTATAATACCTTAAAAAATACTTAGTATTTTAGAGTAACATACATCTTACTCTTCTGTTGGAATGTTCATCAGTTTAATCCTTTGGGAAGGCTAGGATCTTAACAGATTTATAAGCTAACATTGCAAACAGTCTAAGTCTGTCACAACTAGAAAGCTGACAGTTGAATTCTGTTGACTTCTGTGGAGGGGAGGGGGTAAAGTAGAAGGTTAGCCTGGGCCCTCACCCTGCATATGGAGTTAGCAGCACGTTCTGCCATGTCCATTGCCAAAACCTGGCTCCAGTCTGCCGTGTCTCTCTCTCTCGCCATCTTTGCTGCCATCACTTGTCCCAGGGGTCATCATTGCTTGCCTGAACTCCGTGTTGCTTCTGATTCGGTTTCCTGGTGCAGCGTGTTCTATAGGAAGCAGTAAACGCATACACCAGCCTTACCATTTATCTCCTTCTGCATAAATGTCTATCTTTCTGCTTCTTGCAGGTTTTTCAAAGTCGATGTTAAAAATTACGACTATATAGGCAAAGAACTTGAATAGATATTTCTCCAAAGAAGATGTACACATGGCCAATATGCACATGAAAAGATGGTCAACATAACTAATTGTTAGAGAAATGCAAATCAAAACCACAGTGATACCACCAACGCCCATTAGGGTGGCTATGATGAAACCACAACAACAAAAAACAAAAAATAACAAGTGTTGTTGAGGATGTGGAGGTATTGGAATCCCTGTGCATTGTTGATGGGAATTTTACAGGTGTAGCTGCTGTGGAAAATGATATGGTGGTTCCTCAAAAATTAAACATAGAACTACTATATGTTCTAGCAATCCTGCTTCTGGATATGTACTCAGAAGAATTGAAAACAGAGACTCAAACAGACATGTACACCCATGTTCATAGCAGCATCATTCACAATAACCAAGAGGTGGAAACATCCTGGATGTCTTTGGAGGGATGAGTAGATAAGCAAAACATGGCATATACATATAATGTAGTATTACTCAGCCTTAAAAAGGAAGGAAATTCTTACATATGCAAAAAGACTGATTCTACTTACGTGAAGTACTTAGAGTAACCAAATTGATAGAGTCAGAAAGTAGCATGGTGGTTGCCAGGGGCTTGGGGTGGGGGTGGTTAGTGTCTGGAATGGGGAATACAGAATTTTAGTGGGTGAGATGAAAAAGTTCTGGAGATGGATGGTGTGATGATTGCACAACAATGTGAATGTATTAAATGCCACAAAACTATATACTTAACAAATGGTTAAAATGGTAAACTTTGTTATGTGTATTTTACCATAGTAAAAACAATCTATTTAATAAAATAATTATAGGTATGCGTCATGTTTTCCATATAAAACAAAACTCTCAAAGGCAGGGACCAGATCTTTAGTGTTTTTCTAATTTTATTTATTATGTTAAAATATACATAACATAAAATTTACTGTTTTAACCATTTAAAGTGTACAGTTCAGTGGCATTAAGTACATTCACGTTGTTGTGCAACCTTCACTATCATCCATTTCCAGGACTTTTTCATCATCCCAAATAGAAACTCTGCATTCATTAAACAAGACTGGCCACTCTTCCTTCCCCTGAGCCCCTGGTAACCCCTCTTCTACTTACTGTCTCTGTCAATTTGCCTATTATAGGTACTGCATGTAAGTGGAATCATGCAGTATGGACACTTGGGTTGCTTCTGTCTTGGGGCTCTGGTGCATAATGCTGCTGTGAACATGGGTGTGCAAGTTCAGTGGCATTTTCAACAGCGCTGTGTTGAGCTCTAGCCGCCATTTGTACGGTGTGTGGTTAGCACAGTAGAAATTAGTAAGTAGGTGAGTCAGTAAAGACTCTGCTGGAAATCTCAAGATCTGGGTGTGAGTCCGAGTCCCATTACTAATTAACTTTCTGTTTTTAACCTCTGTTTGCACATCTGAAGAATGGGGTTGGTGCTTGGTGTTATACTGCCTTCATAGGGCTGATGTAACAGGCCAGGATATGTGAAAGCCCTTTGTAAACTGGAAAGCTCTATGCAAATGTAAGGTTTAAAACAGCACATTTTAATATGAGAACATATCACTGTTTTTTGTAGTACTGTACTTTTCCTCCCAATGAGTACTTTAGAACTATTGTTTATCTGCAGAAGGCAGAATATTGCATTTCTTTACTATTTCTTCGAGTTGGTATCAACCTTGATGCAAATATTAGTATTCTGCCTGTACTTCTTCACTGACTTTTCAGTTTTATACAAATGAGTCCAGTGCCCTTGTAAAAATGTCATTATCTCAATACATTTCCAATTATTTGGAAGTGACTGCATTTTCTGTAAGTAAATCATCATCTAGCTTTAAGATAAACCCATTTAACTCCATTCATTATTTGAGTGCAGCAGATCTGGGGCATGAGTTTAAGTACTTAAATAGTGCGCACCAGCTTAATCCAGAACCGGGTTGTGTAGACAAGGACCAGGGTGTTTTCAGCTCCCTTCATTGCTCTGCACAGAGCCAGGCATGCCAGATAGAAACCCATTATTTTTTCCTCTTCAGACGTTTTATTGTTTGAAATGTAATAAATGAACATACACAGGGATGTGATTTTTGGATGAAAGTTTATAAAGTCCATTTACAGCCACAATTTTGGGGTAAGTTCTGAGAAATGTTATTCTTTGCCTAATGGGTAAATGCATTACAGCGACGAGGGGTTATTTTTCTTCCCGTGTGTGCTGTGTGGTTCAGGGCTCTGGATCCATGCTAGACAACTGCTCTACCATGGCATTTTCCCACCAGCTTCAGGGCCACCACATGTTGTTGTATTATTGACACCGAGGCTTGGTATTTTTACAAGTTCTTGGGCAATTAAATTCAGGATACGAAGAGTGGGGCTTTCCGTGTTGTCCTGTGCATGTGCCAAATCCCTGTTCCCTCCTGGTAAAGGTTAGACAAATAGGGAACCTTAATGGTGACCACATGGGACAGGGTGACTCACGGTCAGGGGTGAGGAAAGCCTGAGCTTCCTGCAGTTGTCAAGGTGAGGACCTCTCTTTGGCTATCATTGGTAAGGAAGCAGATATTTGAGATATTATTTCCTCCTGTCTGCCCCATATGTGGAGACACATTTGTCCCCTAATGTGACATCCCTTTGAATGCAAAAGGAACACTGTGTTTTAGTCCTACCTCATATCCTTTTGAATGATTCGGGGGGAAATAATAGTTTTATTCTTATAAAGGTGCCTAAAAGTAAGAGGCACCAAAGCTCAGATGACAAGACCTTCATATTAAAAGCAATTAGGATTACACAAACTTTTGTGTGGGTGGCACAGAAAGTCATCTGCATATTTTACCATCGTAGATTTAGGGCAAGTGTTTTATTCTCAGCCAAGGCAATGACAAGTTGCAAGTTGGCCAGTACTAAATATGTGATAACTGAGCAACAGGCTGCCTGTCAATTACTGGGTAATAAAACCTTCACTGCCACCACCTGCAGACCTTCCGCAGCGCCTCCTCATTCCCTGACAATTTTGCTCATCTGCTCAAAAAATTCTAACATATTCTACATTCTGTCTTCCAACTTTTTTTTTTTTTAAAGATTCTTTGCTAA
>VBSM01002223.1:14355999-14398754 GCA_008086735.1 Cheirogaleus medius | reverse complement strand
TCTTTTTTTTTTTTAATTAATTATAATCTCAGTTAAAAGTAGCTCTCAGTTTTAAAGGATGCTCTGGTGAATGCTTTGGAGGCTCAGGATGAAGTTTGTGTTTGTGAACACTGAGTTTTCTTAAAACGTGCAGCTTAAGGACGCACAGCTCTGAGGACTGGGCTGTGCAGTGAAGCACACGCCTCATTAGAAATGAGGGCCCCTAGTTCTGAATTCTGAGCAGTCCAGGTGGCATTTGGAACTCTCTGCCCTTTAGGTACCGCCCCACTGGGTTCGACCCCTACAGAGACTTCTTGCCCCATGCTTCCTGTATTCTCTGGTGCCTTCTGTTCTCTCGTGAGAAACTAGTTTTCATGCTCTCTGCCGAGCCTAGAATTTGTCACTTAGCCCCAGTTGGCAGATTTCTTCTCTAATAAGAATTCCTTTTATGATAAGTTCCTTTTAGAAGAAAATTGATATGTGAAGCAAAAAAAAGACCACGAGTATGAAAAATAAAGAAAAAAAAATAAAGAAGATTCTGTATAAGTGTAATCTACTCTTAACCATTTTTTAAAAATAAAAGTTGAATACTACTTTATAATTTTGTATCCTTAAAAATCTTTTTTCACATTATCCTGAGCAAGAATTGTTCTTACTGTAATTGAAGAATGACAACCCACATTACTAAAAAAAAAAAATCAAGTGATTACAGCCAACTTTTCCAATGACATAATGGCTTGGAGTTACTGCCAGATAGTGGCTTTCAGCAAAGTCCAAGTTCCTAAGAGCTGGGCTAGTAAAATTTAAAATATCTTTGTTAATGTTTCTCTTAATAATAGTTGCATATGAGAAAAATTACACTTTGTTAAAATGAAAGAATTTTCCTAATCTTTATGGTAAAGTAATCTTTGAAGAGAATATTCTGCAAGTGATACTGAATCCACGATTAAGTGCAAAGCATTGATCCCTTTCAAGGTCTTCATTAATTGGCATTGCTGTTTACATAGGAAGGACTGGAAAGTACTGGGAAGGGCCATGGATATGAATGGTGGTGGCTGATGGGACACAACTCACAGAGGGAGGAAAGAAATGTAGGGCTTTGAGAAAAGTTGTTTGGTGCTTTTAAAGAGTAGAGTGCTCCCCCCCTCTGTTTCAGGGGACGAATAACAAAAGTGGCTGTGAAGCTGATGTGTTGGCTTTTTCTGTTTCTCACGCAGCAGATTGATAGCAGAAATTAGTTTCTTCTTTCTTGATAGCTGGAGCCACCTGGTACTGTCTCTTCTTGAGGAAGCAGGGGAAGTTTGCACTCCTGTGCACTCAGGAACTTTTGCAAGGCTGAGGAAGAACTCGGAGATAACAAGTGAGGCCACACGTGTTTTAATCAAACAAAGGGTAGTTGTGTTGTGAGTTTATTTCTCTTAGTTTCTGTGTGATAGTTTATTTTCCTCTGTTAGGTTATGAGTCAGACCACCTTTCAAAGATGTACCTTTATTTTTGTTTTTAAGGTGACTACGCCACCATATGCTTAAAGGGAATTCTTAACTTTGGGGTTTGCTGGGAGATTTCAATTTCCTTACAGTCTGCAGTGAATTATCGTTTCAACTGTGTGCCTTTTTCACAAAAGCATTTTACATTGTACTGCAAAGATTATATTCTTTTGGCTTTGGAAAAATATTTCCTGTTCAGTTCAAGCCATTAAAGCCTGTTAGCATTTCACATCTGGAAGCGGGTGCCCCAGCCTGTCTCCCATCAGCAGCGGAGCGGGAGCGAGTGTGGCCGGCTGGCTGGGCCTCCAGCGCTTCGTGAAACGCCCCAGACTTGTTTACTTCCCAAGGCACGGCCTTGGCCTTGTGGTTTTGTGGGGGTGTGGGGCTCTGAGCGGAAAAAGGGGCTTCCTTCTTCTCGGGGCGGTGCAGGGGGTGTGTGTGTGCGCCTTCTTGGCTCTGAGAGGGGTTTCTTCCTCTTTGGGTTGAGGAGAGGGTCTTCCTTTCTCCTGGGCTGGGGAGGGGGTGCTCCTTTGGATTGAGGAGGGGTCTTCCTTCTTATTGGGTTGGGGAGGGGGTTGTGTCTTCCTCCTGCGTTGTGGGGAGGGATCATCCTTCCTGGTGGACATGGGCTGCCCCTCCCCTGTCCTACCTTAAGCAACTCCTATTTTCATTACCCCCCTTGTTTTCCAGAAAGCTAACCCAAATTTTTTCTGCATCAGAGGGAAGCTGCCCAGCTTTTCCAATCAGGAAGTTTCCCTCAGAGGGAAGAGAAAGAACTAATTCAAACCCCAAACTCTGGTGAGTCGCAGTCCTCTGTCCCGCAGCTTGGGCTGTGGGGCTGCCCCGATGCTTGCTTGGTGGCTCTACTTCCTGAGGCATAGGAGTCTGTGCCCTGCTTCAGATCTTTTGGAGCCAAGCATGGATGCCACATTATTTTGTGTGCGTTAAGATCTGCTCTGGTTTGCTGTGGTCCAGGAGGGTTAGTGAATGTGGCCCCAGGACCCTGGTCCCCAGCGGTGGACATGACATAGCCCCCACTCTAAGGGGCATCAAGCTGGGCTGAGTCTGCTGATTCTGGCAGCTTGAGTGCTAAGAAGATCCCCAGGGACCCGCCCCCATGGCCCCTTGGGGTGGCCAGGCACTAGTGCCCTGGGGCAGCGGGTGTCCTGGGACACAGCCCACTGAGTTCTTTGAGGGGGTCTGACAGCCGTAGCAGCATAACCTGCAGGGGAAATGATTTCATGGTGTGGAAGGAGAAAAACACATTCATCACATTTCTCCTGACCACATGCAACCAGAAACGATGCCAGGCAACCCTTGGCAGCCTGGGGGGACCAGGCAGGAGCCTCCCTGGGCCCCCAGAGCAGCCAGGCCTCTGGCCTGGTGGCCTTGAGCGAGATGATCCCTCCCTGCAAACCCAGATGACCACAGTGTCCTCCTGGCAGGAGGGGAATTCGCAAGGGGCTGAGGTCACTTCTCCAGGGGGCCCTTCTGTGAACCATGCCACCTCACTGCAGTGGACCGATGGTCCAGATCTGACAAACATCTTTCCCAAAACACAAGGCCAGCAGCAAAGAGTAAAAATTGCCGTCAGATCTCCATTTGCTCCGTAGCTGGTGTTGCGGGGGGTGTTTTGAGGAAGGTGGCTCTTGGAGTTGGTTTCCTTGGAAGGAGCATGTGGCATGAGTGGGGGTCCCAGGGTGGCAGTGGCATTTTCTCCAGTTTATTTTTCTTAATTTATTTGAACATTTACCAAATCTTTTTTCATACCTATGGGAAGCCACTTGCCCAACTAGATGAAAGGAATAGCAGTTTCAACAGAGAGCTCAGTTGAACAACCCAAATTTACTAAGTATGGGAAAGGCACAGGAGGGGGTCTTCATGGTGGGCTGGGGACAGGACAGAAGCTGTGTGGGACTCAACATGCCCCCGCTCCTCTCATTGTTGTCAAGTTGGGGTGGGGGTGACCGCTCTGGAAGGCAGAGTTGAGCTGTGAGTTTCGGGGAAAGAACAGGTGGCAGGCATGTGCTAATTCCTGTACTAGGCCAAGCTGGGATTCGAACACAGGACTCAAATTTGGGGCTCAAGGAAGGCTCCCAGGGTGCTGGCTGCATTTGAGATGGGCCTGAGTGAGGAGAGGTAGAAGGTGCCGGCAGCAGGGGGCGTGGAAGCACTTGGGTACTAGAGTGGAGGGGACCTGGGATTGGAGTGGCCTTCAAGGCTTGGGAGAGGGGACAATATTGATTGGGCCACTCACATGATCTGAATGTTTCACACAGATTTTGAAATGAGACTGACCTGGGTTCATGCGGTGGGGCTGCCACTTACTAGCCAAACATTCTCCTCTTGAGGCCTCAGTTTCCTCATCTGTAAGCGAGAGGCCGGACGTAGTGAGATAAGGGTGTGGAACGCCCAGCATCCTGTTGACATCTGGAGCCCACGGAACGTCCGAGACTGCTGTTATTTTACTGGGTAGCGGGTGGAGGGCGGATAGACGGAGAAGGCAGGGCAAAGGCTGCGAGAGGTGCCGAGGCCCCGAGCTAGGGCAGGGATGAACCTCAGCACGATGGCGGGGAGGGGGTGCAGGTTCAATTTGGTTTTGGAGGCACATCTGAAGTGGTCTCCGAGTAAGGAACTAGGATGCCACCTGGGATCCATGGGCTCCTGAGCTGCCCACCCTGTAGGCCCAGTGAGAATGGGGGAAGGGCTGTAGGTTCAGGCTGGGGGCTGGGGGCTGGGGGCTTCTTGGCTCATTGTGGAGGGGAGCGTGGGCTTCTTTGAGTGAGTGCGGATGTGTGGAGAGGACACAGACTCATCCCCGCCTCCCCCCGCCCCCCAAATGTGCGCCTTCTGCAGCAGAGCATCTTGGCTATGTAGAGGTGCACGTTCTCTTTTAGGCACATCCCGAAGTTCATCATTGACTGACCACACTAAATGGCCTGTCACTTCTTCATGTCTTTTATTTGAAACATTTGTATCAGTGTGTTTGTAATAGCAATTTTTTGTGTGCGTATGAATTGCACTCAAATATTTAAAAAAATGGAATGGTGGAAGAATGTATTTACTCAGCTATTTAGCAGCCTGTGTGCCCGTGACATTTCACCAGGGGAGTGAGGGAGAGGGGGCGGGGCTTCTGCAAAGGCCGCTCTAGACGTCCCCCAGAGCTGGAGCCTTCCCCCCCAGGAGCTAATCAACAGCAGTGAAATCCATCTTGGGCAAATTTGGTGGACCGAAGACTTGAAACTTTTTGCTGCTGTCTGTGGCTCCTGTTTCCTGAAAAGCGGCTGGCAGGAGGGACAGCGCTTCCGAGAGACGGGTGGGCAGGGGATGTCCCACGGGGGCCGAAAGTGGGTGTTTATGTGCAGGCGTCCCTTTCTTGAGGAGGGGGAGCCAAAGGTGCATGAGGACGAGGCGGAAGAGGAGCAGACAGTTCCCTTACAAGAGGCTCGGGGGTGAATTAGAGGCAGAGGTGGGGTCCACAGAACAGGGGTAGAGCCCCCTCCTCGCTTGAGGACATGCCAGCCAGATGCCAGCCAGCAGCTTTGGTCACCGCAGAGGGAGAAACTGAGTACCAGTCTAAGCTGAAATTGGATGCTGTCAGTGTATATGGTTATTCAAGGATATAATTTTCCTCCAAAAGTGTGTGATAGGAAAGAGATGCTGAGGAAGAGTCAGGAAGAACTTGCAAATGGACATGCACAATAGTGCATCTACCTGTGGACAACAGTTTACAATTTATACCGACCAGGGCACTTACAGTCTCTTACAAAAGCGTAACCCAGTGAAAGGGGCAGAATCGGCACAGCCTTATGAACCTGCGTGGCGAATGTAAGCTAGCAAGGTAATAACAGCTCAAGCTGGATTTTGGCAACGTTATCAGGTCCTAACCAGCTCTTCAGTGCTCAGGGTTCCCGCTTGTCTATGTGGCTACTGTGCCAACTCTACTGAAAGTACTCAGGAAATCATTCAGTAGTTTGGGTGTAGGAAAGGAAGTTTCCACAACAATCTAAGAGGGCTCACGTGTCATGTCCTTGGGGTTGGTCCCAACCCTGCCATTGAGAATGTCATCTGTTTCCTCTAGTGCCTCCTACTGTGCTTTTTTTTCTTTTTCGTTTTTTGAAAACAAGTGAACATAATTTATAGAGCAAGTGTTCAATTTGGTTTTGATTTTTTTAATCTTCAAGAAATAAATGACTTTCCTTTAATGAAAGAGTAAAACTAATGTCATTTCTTGCCTTCCCCCCATCACAGGCATTTACCCAGTGGATATTTTGGAAGATGACCCTGAGGGGCATCAGGAAGCAACTCTGGCTTACTACGCCTCACTCGGGGAAGGAGCTCCGACCTCAGCAGAGATTTTCTCTCTTCCCACTGGGGAGCAGGTATGCACGATCTTCCTAAGTGGAGAGCTCTGTAGGATCTAATTTAAAGAGTGGAATGTTGTTGAAAGAATTTTATAGATTTTTACAAAACAATTTCTGGAGTGAGTACTAGGATAAGCTCATCTTGAGAAGCTGAGGGAATCCTGGATTGGGATTCTGAAGTTCTGAGTGCGAGTCCAGTTCTGCCAGGCAGGGAGCGAGACAGGCTGTGTGAATCCCACGTCTACCACTTACTAGCAGTGTGACCTTGGGCCGGTGTCTTAACCGTTTTGGTCTTGGTATTCTCACCTTTAAAACTGAGACAATAACAACATCTACTTTGTAGTGCTGTTATGAGGATTAAATGAGATACTGTGTGTAATGCCTGGCTGGGACTCCTTTTCCCCATTTTGAAGGGTTGGTCTTTGGTCTCTAAGTTTGATTCAATTCTACAATTTTGTGATTTGCAATGGAGTGATATCGATGATAATTTTTGGCACTGATAAGATTCTATTCATTGTGAACAGGGACTGAAGGAACAGAGAGAAATGAAAATTATCTATTTGTTAGGATGGTGGGATTGTGGGTGAAATATTAAATCTGTGTCAGTTTTAAGACCTTTTCCCCCTCCCCACAGTAAGTAAAAAGAACATGTGAATATTGGGCAGTATGTACATCAGTCACCTTTCAGATTGGAGGCTGATCTGTTGAAAGAGACAAACTTTTCTTGTTTCATACGTATAAGATTTGACTCATACCAGAAATCGTTGCTATCTGGCGTGCACAGTTGGTTGAGGAAGACAGGGTTTTATTTCTCGGTACTGAAGTTGTTCCAGAGTTAATGAAAACAATGGCTTGTACAGTTTATAGTGTGGCTTCCTTGAGATTTGGAGATGCTAGTTTGCAGTCACTCTCGGAAGAATCCAGTTCCCACGAGTGACATCCACGCTGTTCATCTGCAGAGGGAGGTCGCAGTCCGCACACGCTTTCGGCGCCCCCTAGTGGCTGTGAAAGCGGAAAAGAAAGCAAGCTCTGTTAACTAAGGCTTGGTCTTAGTGAGCTGGGGGGTGGCGGAGGGCCAGGATTGGGTGGAGTGTGGGGGTGCTAGGGCATCTGAGAAGGGGGCAAAATGCAAGAGTTAACCGTGAAGTACTTTACATGCAGTTTCAGCCACCTACTTTTATCTCACACATATTTGTGGATTACAATACTTTCAACCTCCCCTTCAATGTGTAGTATGCTCAGGGAGTGAATAATTTTAGTCTTATTGGCAAACACATAATGAAATAAGACAGTTACTAAAATCAAGTTGTTTTAACGTGATAGAAATGCTGAAATGACTTGACACCTCTTCGCCTCTTCCCTTTCTAAAAAAGAAAGTTTTATGAAAGCAATTGTTTGGTTTACTAACATGTTAGCAGTTAATTAAGAAATGGGAGCAGTGTCCTACCATGAGCATACTGAAATACTCTAATTTGGAGTATTTGGACCTCCTCATTGCTTTTATATATCTTTCATTCCCATGGAATAAAAAAAAAAAAAAGAAGAAAAAAAAAAGAACAACTCCTCATTGCTTTTTTAGCAGGTTTAACTTTCCTTTTTGACTCCAGAGAAGTTTTCAAAACAAAAAGAAAAATAAGGAAGTGGTTTGAGGATGTATCATGTCATATCACTCTGGTCTTCCCAAAAGTCTTTTCTTTTCATAATTAACTCCTTTTACAGTCTTGAAATTGTCCTCTCACATTTAAAATACAATAATGCTTATTGATTTTTCTGCTTACAAAACAGTACATGCTCTTTGCATAATATTTGAGAACTGTAACCAAGGATAGAGAAAATAGAATCATCTACCATTAACCTCCATAAACATTTTTTTGCATAATTTTTAAACATAGGTGAGACCACTCTCTGAGTACAGTGTTGTCTCTATAATAAGCATCGTTCCATATCAATACAATGCTTTGTAAATATTGTAACAGCCAGCTCCTGGGTAGACTGTGCCTCACATAACCTCTTTGGGAGGACCAGCTTGGGGCCCCTTCATTAAAGTGACGCAGAAGACCGGTGGCACCAAGACCTTTACAGGTCTCAGGATTTGTTATGAAATAGTTCTCCGAAACAGTGGAGGCCTGCTGTAAACTTTTACAAACAACCTGCCTGCCTAGTTCAGTCCACACATTCTTTTCTAATTTTCTTATGCCCTCCTTGGTTTTCAAAACACACTTTGCACTGGAACACATTGACCTTTTGCTTTGGAATCTGGGAACAGTGGGTTTGATGGCCACCGAGAGGGCTTTGGGTGTGCGTACTTAAGGGAAGGCTCTGGGACAATCCCAGCCTTAGAGACCCTGGTTCCTCTCTCATATAACAAACGGGCACCTGGAGTTGAGCTTCTCTGCCCCGGGGCTGACAGGAGCTGGAGCTGGGCCCACAGGGCCCAGCAAAGATGTGCATTTCTTAAGACTGCTTGCCAGGACAAGCCAGGGCAGCAGGCAGGCTGACTGGCATCTCGGGTGGAGGCAGGCACGTGCTGGGCTGTGTCCATAGAGTGGTGGGCTGTGTCCATAGAGTGGCCACCAGGGTCCTGGGAGGACAAATGAGGTCAATTTGGCAGGCCTGGGCTTGAGGTGGGTATGTGGCCCTTTGCTTTTGTAGGATTAGGATGGAGAAGGCTACTGCCATAGCGAGTGTAAGGAAGGGAGATCCGAAGGGCATTTGGTCGGCAGAGTAGGTGTCAGAATGGGTAAGGTTTCCATCTTTGTGTTGCCTGTGTCCTGTCACATGAATGTCTGTGCAACAGTGTTCTTTTAATGTGTACTGCGCTAATTAATTGTTAAGTGATGTCCTGTGCCCTTACTATCATGAAAGAACAAAATGTTTTTTTTTTTTTAATTCTTTTTTCAGGTTAAGCTTGAAGCTTCATCTGTTTGCTTTTGCACTGTGTACCGTGATGAACCTCAGCATAAGATACTGGTTTTGGTTAATCCCCAGGACACAAAGACAGGTTGGTAGTTACCAATGGATTTTAAAAACAGGGGTCTTGATTTCATCATATGCAACAGATGGAATCAAATACCTAGGAAATGACGGTTGTGCTCATAGGCTGAACTTAGGAGAACATCAAGGCAGAACTGGTTTATTTTCAGCTTTTAGGAATCCAATAGTGCATTA
This sequence comes from Cheirogaleus medius, assembly GCA_008086735.1. Lineage (NCBI taxonomy): Eukaryota > Metazoa > Chordata > Mammalia > Primates > Cheirogaleidae > Cheirogaleus > Cheirogaleus medius. The sequence continues at coordinate 14,389,756 of VBSM01002223.1, read as the reverse complement.
GTATTTCTCTTTATTGACACAGATATCGATTTCTGTATTAAAGACACTCTTGCTCACAGTGGCAGTACTCAGAGCTGCTTTTGAGGGTGGCACTTGCTGTCCTTATTAACAGCAATGCACAGAGTTACATGCACTGGATGGGGTCCTATTGTTGGAGCCCCACTGCAGCCCTCTGAAGCCAAGGGACAATTCTCATCCATCACGTACAGATGAGAACAAGGGACCATTCTCATCTCTCGTGCACAGATGAGGACATGAGATCTCTGAGTGGTCAAGTGACTTGCCTAAGGTCTACAGCTGGGGCATGGTAGAGGATATTTTGCAGGCTGACAGTTGAGTGGGGTTTTTCTTTATGGTGGTGAAGTATATGTAAACTGTAACCCACTTATTCTTCCTCTGGATTGTGAAGAGACCATTTGTGACAGGCCTTCAGCTCCTCAAGTGAGTCCTCTGGAGAAGAGGCATGGCCGTGTCAGTTGCATCTGGGGTGGGGTCTGCGGGCCTTTGGCAGTGGGCAGTATGATGTCAGGAGGAGAGAAGGGTTGCAGCCCACCAGTCCCCCCTGAGCTGAGGGCCCCAGTGATTGGAGGTAAAGCAACTCATTTCTGACCTGTTGGGGCTCCCAATTTACATTTAAACCTACTTATAAATTTTTTCCTTTATTATACTATGTTTTACAGATTTCTTTCGATGACTATAATAAGAAATAATAATAGGCTGGGTGTGGTGGTGGCTCATGCCTATAATCCAAGCACTTTGGGAGGCTGAGGTGGGAGGATTGCTTGGAGACCAACCTGGGCAAGATAGTGAGACCTCATTTCTTAAAAGGAAGAAAATTAGCGGGGTGTGGTGGTGCACATCTGTAGTCCCAGCTACTCAGGAGGCTGAGGTGGGAGAATTGCTTGAGCCCAGGAATTCAAGGTTACAGTGAGTTTTGATCATGCCACTGCACTCTAGCCTGAGTGACAGAGCAAGACCCTGTCTCTAAACAAAGAAAAAAAATAATAGAAATAATTATTTCCTAATAATAAATAATAATAAACCTTAAATGATGTGGTATGGGATTATGAGTCTTTAACTACATTTGCAAAGGGGGCCTCCTTCAGCTCTCCCTCTGCCTTACAGACAGACTTTTGACTGTCACTTGCATGTCTGTCTGGGGTTTGTACTTAGAGGACGCCCTGCTCAATTGGTACCACAAAGTCCAAGGTGACATCTCTGGGGCAAGGTATTCAGCTCGTCCGTAATGCCTCTCTTTTTGCTGCATGTGAAACACAGGTGTGCCTGTGTTAATTGTCTGGGAGGTTTTGGCATGTTGGCAAAGCCTCCTCATTGCTTCGGGGCTGGAGGTGGCTGAGATTTATATGAACACTTTCCGGTCAAGGTTCAGAGTGTCTCATGTTTCTATCTGGCAGAACCTTGACTGCCATGAACAAAGAAGCTGTGATAACCTCAGGCCTTTGATATTGTCTTGAGTTTGTGACTCCACTGTCAGGTTAGTGAAAGTAACAAGGTGTGCCCACAGGAACCCCTCGGTGCACAGATTGTCAAAAACTCTAAAAATATTGTTTGCTCATTTTAAGAAAATGTCCAAATATCAGCCACTCCTCTACCCCCTTTTAGGCATTTAACAATATTCTGGTTATAGGTCTCTAACTACGATTTGCATAATGTAAACGTATGACTGACTCTTATAAATCTGTTTCCCATTTATACTGGACTTAATTTTTTTGTTGTTTTCAAGAATGCACTATAATAAATATTCATAAGCTCTAAGAACTCTCACTACAGACCCTTCCTTATATATAATAGTGCCTTAAATAAAGTTTCCAAATGTTTCCCACTGCCGTGGGCTCTATTATGTGGGCTGCGATTCTGCATGATTTCAAAAAAGCACTCAGGTGTTGCTGGAACTTCATGATCTTTAATCCGATATTCGGAAGCAGACAAGAGTTCTTTGTGGAACACACCACACACTTCCAAAGCCTGTCTTGTGGCTTGAAACATGTGGACTCTGTAGCAGTGACGGTATCAAGGACCCTCTTCATAGCTGTGACAAACGTGTCACCTTACCTCCATGCTCAGCTGTGACCGTGGAGAATGCTATTGCTGCTTCCTTTGTCATTTTCTGGGAGAAGTTCTGTTTGTGAAGGCCATGTATGTTTGTGGGTATGTGCGTTTACATGGAAGCTAAAGGGATTAGAAGCTGTTTGATAAGCTCCGTGTATGAGTTAATTATTGATAAGCTGGTTGAATCCATCACAGTAACTTCCGATAACCCTGTGGGCAAATGAAAAACATCCTGAAACGGTGAATTCCCCGGTGGCGAGTGGTTATCGCGCCTGGCAGTCTGTTGTAGGATGTGAGTGATGAAGCTTTCCACCTTTCCCCTCAGAGGAACTGTGAGTGCACCTTCCATAAAGCTGGTTTGAGAAGCAGGTGTCCTTGCCCACGTGCTCCTTGTGGGCTTATTCTGGACTTCTCTGGACAGAGGCTGGTTTACGTCCCTTGAGGGGACATGGCTGACACTGCCAGGAAGCTGCTTTCTAGGTTGCTTCTGCACTTCCCAAGGGCCTTACCTTTCATTTATTCCCTCTTATTTGTTATTTCATGTATTTCCCCTTGTTTTGTTATTCTCATTTGTTAATTATGAATTGAGCTCAAGATTAAAAAATAACTCCTCTCATCAGAAAAGTTGTGTCCTTTTTTCTGATCTTCTGAACTAAATCAAAACCACTTATCCTAGCCTTCAGACTGCCATCAACTGGTGGCCTTTCGCTTTTCTCAATTCTTCCCGTGGCCTGGGCAGCGTAATAGAATGCGCCTGGACTTTGGCGTCAGCTAGGACTGACTTGGAATCATGTTGCATTAGGGAAGCACGGATTTCAGAGTGGGGGCCCTGCTTGGTAGCTTCTGGTGGCACTTTGGCAGTTGGAATCACCTCCCTGACAGGTTCTGCTTGGGGACTTCCTGGGTAGGAAGGCCATGTCACACAAAGCCATCCTAATCTGGTTTTGAACTACTATTTTTGAATTCTTACTAATAGTAGGAAAGTTGTTTCTTACACTGATCCAAAACTGCCTCGTTGGGTAAATGTCATGCAGTGGATCCCAAAGGACCAACGGTCGGGGAAGGGCTGGGCAGATGTGACTCGACGCCTCCTGGCTAGAGACGGGCAGGCACAGCGAGCACCCATGAGGGAGGGGCTGCAGGAGAGAGGATGTGGTGTGGGCTGTGTCGGTGGAAGGATAACATTCTGGCTCAGTTACCGCTCAGTTCTCTTGGTGCTGCTCAAACCAGGACTGAAGCAAACCGGTGGTTTTCCACGGCGAGTCCCGGCGTTGATGGCTGAGAGGGCTTGAAACCTGAGCAATGATTGAGGGACCTGGGGCCACTTAGCTTCAGAGAAGGGACGCAGGCATCTGGAAGCTCACGGTTGGAAGGGCATTGAGATCATTAGGTCTAGGGTTTTCCAAGATGATTTTAGTTGATGCAGCTGAATTTCAGGAGGAGAAAAAGGAAGATCTTTCAAATTTTACTTTAATTCTAAATGTATTGAGGAAAATGTTTCATTTTCCTGCTAATATGCCTTTAATGCTTGACCGATACTTGCTAATCTCTCTCTTTTTTTTTTTTTTGAAAAAAGAGAGTAGGCCTCCTAGCTGAGCACCCTTTGCTGGAATGTAATGTTTTGTCTTCGTAAGATTTATTTTTATAACTATAGCAAATGATGCCTCATTTCTGGTAGGGCTACTGAGATGACAGGTGTTGTACAGATGTGTCAAATCATGAAGGCGGTTTCTGGGGAACACTGGCCTCTGGTCTGGGGCCTCCAAACTCCGGGGCTGCCTCGGCTATGTTGGGACAGCTCTGACTCTCAGAACATCCTTCATGAGGAGCTCAGGCTGAGAAGCCCATATGTCTCCCCACTGGCCACATGCCCCCGACTGGGGCCATCCATGTAGGTGGGCATGGCTCCTCCATGCAGGTGTGAGCCAGCTGCCATGTCTCCAAAGTCTTTTTTTTTTTTTTTTTTAGATCACATGTCTCTATTCTCTAATTGCTTTTTCTGGGATGTGGGCTCCAGAGCTGATCATATCTTGGGTCTTTCTTTCAGACCCAGGCTTCTCTTACAGCATGGCATCAGAACCCATGCCATAGGCGCTGTCATGGATAGGATGTGGGTTTTGGAGTCATTTACACCTGGGTTCAAATCCCAGCTCTGCCTCTTAGGAGTGGGCGGCTTGGGTGAAGTTACGTAGTGTGTCTTGAGCTTCACTTTCCTGCTTTACTCCTCAACAGTCAGGCAAGTGGTCCATGCCCAGCAGCAAGGCATCGCCGGGGAGCTTGTTAGAAATGCAGGATCTTGGGCCCCAGAGCTGCTTGGTCAGAATCTGTACTTTAACAAGATCCCAGGTGATTTGCCGGCACTCTGCGGTCTGCAGAATGCTTGCCTAAGGAACTGCGAGACTAGACTGGTAGATGGTGAGAGTGCTCGTGTTCTTGGCCTGGACACTCTGCTTCTACAAAGTTGGCCTCGGTTCACCCTGGCGTTTCCAGCCAAGCTTGCCTCAACTCCACCTGACACCCAGCCCCGCACCTGCACACCTGGCCCCGGGCTGTTCACACAGGCTGGTTATTCAGACAAGACTCTGTCTTTCAAAATTTGTGTAGTTGATGTTTTAAACCTAAAGGAAGGACATTACCTTTATACTCATTATATATAAATAAACAGCTCTACTGAGATATAATTCACATGCTGTATAATACATCTATTTAAAGTGTCTAATTCAGTGGGTTTTAGTACATTCTCTGAGTTGTGCATTCATCACCACAATCAGCTGTAGAACATTTCCATTACTCTCAGAAGACACCTCATTCCCCTTATACACACCTCCTTCTACCCTCTACCCTCCCCAGCCCTAGGCAGCCACTAATCTACTTTCTGTCTCTATGGATTTATTTGCCTATTCTGGACATTTCTTATGAATGGAATCTTACAATATTTGGCCTTTTGTGTATGATTTCTTCTTTCACTTAGCATAATGTTTTCAAAGCTCATCCAGGTTCTAGCATGTTTCAGTACTTCATTTTTTATGGTTGAATAAAATTCCATTTTATGGATATACCACATTTTGTTTACCTACCAGTCGATGGACATTTGAGTTGTTTCTACCTTTTTTTTTTTTTTTTTTTTTTTTTTTTTTTTTTTTTTGAGGTAGAGTCTTGCTCTATTGCCTGGGCTAGAGCGCAGTGGTGTCAGCATAGCTCACAGCAGCCTCAAACTCCTGGGCTCAAGCAATCGTTCTACCCCAGCCTCCTGAGTAGCTGGGACTACAGGGGTGTGCCACCATGCCCGGATAATTTTTCTATTTTTTGTAGAGACAGGGTCTCATTCTTGCTTAGATTGCTCTCAAATTCCTGGCCTCAAGTGATACTCCCGCCTCAGCCTCCCAGAGTGCTAGAATTACAGACATGAGCCACCATGCCCAGCCAGTGTACAAGTTTTTGTGTGGGCATATATTCTCATTTTTCTTGGGAACCCAGAAGTGGAATTAGTGGATCATATGGTAACTATGTTTAACCTTTTAAGAAAATGCCAGACTGTTTCCCAAAGCATCTGCACCATTTTATGTTCCCTCCAACAATGTATGAAGGTTCCAATTTTTTTGCATTCTTGTCAACTCTTGTTATTGGCTGTCTTTTTGATTATAGCCATTCTAGTAGGCATGAAGTGGTGTCTTTGAGTGCGGTTTGATTTGCATTTCCCTGATGACTAGTGATATTGAATATCTTTGCACATGTTTATTGGCCATTTGTATATTCTCTTTGGAGAACTGTGTATTCAGATACTTGTCCACTTTTAAATTGGGTTATTTGTCTTTTTGTTATTGAGTTGTAAGTGTTCTTTATATATTCTGAATACAAGTCCCTTATCATATTATGATTTGTAAAAATTTTCTCCCATTTTGTGGGTTGTCTTTTTACTTTCTTGATGGTAGCCTTTGAAGCACAAACCTTTTTTAATTTTTATGATATCCACTTTATTTTTTCTTTTGTTGCTGTGCTTTTGATGATGTCATGTTTAAGAGACTATTACTTAATCCAAGGTCATGAAAATTTATGCCTATGTTTTCCCATTATATTTTACTTGGGTCTAGTATTTCATCTTGTTTAAAGAATAGGTCCTTGCATCCAGTTATATTAATTCTTTTTTCTGACTGCTCAGTTTGTGTCATTTGAAGGTGTGCATTCTTTGTCATCCAAGTAACTAAAAAAAAAATGCTGATTTTTATTCATGCGAGTATTACACCTTTAAAAATATACCCAATCCATTATTTAGCACACATTTCTGATTCATCCACAAAGATATTTCAAGAGACTTTATGAAATGCACACTTGAAATTAAGAATGGAATTTAAACTGCTGAAATTGAGATGACTTGTGTTTAATTGTTCTCCTAATGCTAGCCTGGGAACACTCTCAGAAAAGGAAGTGGGGCCAGTTTTGTATTATCTGATCTTGGTGACTTTTTGCTGATTTTAAATTCAGTCTTCCTTTTTTGGGCTCTTATAGATCATTTTTTCATAATTCACTCTAGGCTGTTAGGTGAACCAGGCATTAGTTTTAAGACCAACATTTCCCCCTTTTGCACTGGGGTAGCACTAGTTTGGGTTTGGTCTTTTTGGCCCGTTCCTGGTATTGTATGCTCTCAGAGGGTAGAGGTTTCAATGTCAGGATTGTGTTCACAGGTCTGGCCCCTGGGAGGTAAGTTCACCTAGAAGGCTCTAGAGACTTGAGCTTTTCTAAAAGTAGCTAATACACTCCTGTTGTCTTTCCACTATTTCCAGCTATCAATTCTGCTTCTAATTTGGAGACCACTAGCTTTTCCAGTGACACAGGTCCTCTGTGACCACTAGAGCATCTGGCCAATGTGCATTTCCTCCTAGAGGTTCTCCCCTCCTAGTCTAGCCAGCCTACCCAGGTAGCTCACCCCGTTTCCTGGAGCAGTTTTCTAGCCTGCCTGAGCTCACCAGTGCTCTGGCCTTCCCCACCGTGTTCTTACAGAATCGTGCCAGGCCTGGGGATATGTCCTTGGCTTGAGGGCGCCTTTGTCCATCCTTGGCACTGTAACATCTTTGTAACATCTGACAGTTTCTGATGGAAGCCGTCTCTGAAAGCTCCTGGGCCACACCCTTAGTTTTTCTAGACCATCCTTCCTGTTATCCTTGTCAGGAAACTTGCTGATTGTCTTGCCAGATTTTCTCCTTTCAGCTCTTTTTCTGACAATATCTGTTTGATATCTGTTTTTCTTTTAAGGCCCAGTGTTCAGATGATCGCAGGGCAGAGCAAAGAATGTCCTGGAGGCTGATTAAAGATGGCAAATTGTAACTGAGAAGTTTCTGGAATAAGGGAACTCTTGGGTATTGCTGGGAGGAAGGGGGTGCCATCCCTGCTTCTTGGCTGGAAAGTGGCAATCTGGCAGACACAGGCGATGTGAGGCCTGTAAGTTGTCCAACGCCCACTTCCTCAGGACCTCTGGCCCTGCCTCCTGGCCCCGGCTCACCGGTGGTGCCTGCACCCTGCACCTGGCTCTTGCAGAGGTGGCTTCTCTGCCCTGTGGGTTGGGGGCTCTGCACCTGCACCTGCAGCCCCTCCCTGCCTCCTACGCCGCTCCACCTTGTGGAGTCTGTCCATGAGTCACATCAGTCTCTTCTTTGAACTTTTTGAATTTCCTTTCCCCAAATCTTCCCACTGTGCTCTTGGCCCTTGCTGCGTGGGAGGCCACGCTGAAGGGGAGTTAGGAGGATGGAGACCCTGGCTAGAGCTTCAGCCCTTAGCAGAATGCCCTACCTGGGATTGGGAAGAAGGATGGATGGGAGGAGGGATGAGCCATGGAATCTGGAAGCAGCTAGCAACCAAAGGCAAGACACAGGTTGGAGAAACATGGGGTGATTGAAAGCGAGGATGAGGAAGGTTTCAGCGTGGCGTGGTGGTGGTGCTAACCATGCTGGGTAATTTAGGAGAAAAAGCCTGGGGTGAGGTCAGCCTGAGCTCCTGTGTGACGGGTCTGTGGGACAGCAACGGTAGGGAAGTGAGATTGAGCCCCTGGAGGAGGAGGGGTCTGGACCTGGGTCTTCCATCTGGGGGGACGTGGACCAGGAGGCACCTTCACCATGGGCACATGGCTTTGCAGTTGTTCACTGGTCACTGTTCCTCGCCCTGGTCATTTCCTGCGGTGGATCTTCTTGGGTAGAGTATAAGCTGTCTGCAGGGAGGGAGGTGTCCTGCCACTTAGCTCTTCTAGGCTCTGCCGGGTGGCCAGCACCCCTGGTGGGCGGTGGGTAGATATTCATAAGCTCTCCGCACGGGGGAAACATGGAACGGGGAGGCAGTGGGGCTGAGAGACAGACAGCAGGACGCTGAGGGAGAAGGAAGACTGAAGTAATAGTGTTTGCAGTTGTTGACTGCCCTGATTAGTGCATCTATCCCTCCAGCCGGCTTTTAGGACGTTTTGTGACCAAGCGTAACGCTCACCCTTCAAATTGCTGCTAATTTATTTACAGTTTTTGGTGATTGCACATCATGTGCACCCTGAGAAAAACAAGCAGGGGATCGAAAAATGATGATTTTTTCCTGGAAAAGCATGCCCGTTATAGCCTGCAGTGACAGCGAGGGCCAAGGCAAACATTCAGATGAAACCGGAGCTGTGGCGTAGCCACTCCTTCTGAGTGGCTGTCCTGGGCCTGGTGGGATTGCGACACTGCAGGCCTGCGGCCAGACCCTCTCTAGACTGTGTTTGGGGCAGGTGGTGGGGTGGGAGGGTGGAAAGGGGGCTGTGCCCCCACTGTGCCTCAGAACTAAGAGGCCCTTTCTGGGATGCTCCTCACTCCGGTGCAGGCTGCCGCGATTTTGTGGATGGGTCAGGGATGGAAGGCGAGAAAGGGGCGGGGATTGTGAGTTTCTGACTCCCAGAAAGGGACCCAGCTAGAGCAGCTCCTGGTGCCTGCTTGTGGGCCTAGAATGGAGGTGCTGGGTCCTCTGGTGGGTTGGAAGGGGTTCAACCCAGCTCTGTCCGGCAGGATGGGCCTATCAACTTAACAAAATGGGCAGTGTCTAGTGAGAAACAAGCTAAGGTGATGGAGGTGGAGAGGCTTGCTGACCTAGTAAAGTCTGAGCAGTGATTGCAATTTTTCTGGCTTTCAAATGTGATGTCCCTGCAGACTCATGAACACAAAGGATGTGGAGTGGGGTTCCCCTGAGCCCGCTGCAGGGACCACCTGGGTAGCAGGCACCCCGTTTGCATGTGAACATGCCTCCTGTGATCCTATAGACCCAGTATCTCTGTTTCAGCCCGTGCTTTCTTTCTGTTTTTCTGGGTAATGCAAAGTGAAACATCGGCCTGAGGTTGATAAAATCATCCCACTGTCCACACTGGTAGAGCCCCACTTAAGCAGGTTTGACAGTTTAGGGGGAAAGAGCTCTGGCCAGAAATTCAGCCTCCATTTAAACATCTGCTTCTCTGGGCAGCTGAGTGACCCAGGCCACTTCTCACGCAACCTGGAGGAGCTCCATGCTAGGAATGGAGAGTTGTGTTTTTCTCGGGCCATGAAAGGTGCAGACTGAAGGGCTAGTCGTGGTGGCAGCAGTGTGTTTTGGGAACAGCTGTAGGCTATGGTTTGGGATTTCCTTCTTTATTGCCTGTTAACTTATGGCACTTACTATGAGTTAGATTTAAACCTAGGGGAAAACAGCATCCCATAAACAAAGACTTGTCATTCTTACCAAGGGACTAACGGTATTTGGAAACAGGGAAGCTCCAAGGAAAATATTACGAGTGTCAAGGGTGGAGCCTTTGTCTTTGGGGGGCTGGGGTGCCAGTGGGGGTTGGTTGCCTGCATGAGGCATACTGAAGGTTTTACTGCCACGCCTGGGGGGCTGTTTATGTCTCTTTGTGCTTCCTCCAACCCTGAGAAACCTGCTGAGCTTGCCTTGGTGCAGTCGGTGACTTTGGGATTCCTTTCCTAGGCGGACTGGCCTTGGCGTGGATTAGTCCCCAGCACCTTGCAGTTGGGTTGTACCTCAGGATCCAGGCACCCCACCTCGCTCCATCTTCCTTCAATTAAAATCTAGACTCATGAAAACAATGTTGCTTAAGGCAAGAAAGGCCCGAGAAACACAGGGAGGCTGATGCAAATCTATTGCAAACCAGATGTCTCCTTCTCCATGGCAAAGAGGCGCCCAAGTTCACGGGGCATCTGGGGAAGTGTTTGTCTTTAAGGAAGACATCTGTATGGAAATGGTAGCCCGAGTAATGCGATGTGACAGTTGCTATGTCAACTTGCAGATTTTCCCCTCCCCTTAAATTATTGACCAGCTCAGTCAATGTTGCATAAAAGTCATGCAATGCCTTGGAATGTGTTTATGTGCCGGCCTCTGCCAGAACTTTTCAGCATTTTTTTCCTACATGTATTTTGCTTTTGGGAAGATGGCCTGTCACTTTGGTTTAACTGTGTGCTTTTCTTTTTTTTTCTTTTTTTTTGTGGAACTGCATATTTCTTAGATTTGTAACGGGACAGTGGTGACTTAGACTCCAGGGGAGCGAGAGAGTGGGGAGTGGGGGTGCAGCCAGGGCACTTGAAGCCCTTCAGCTATGGTGAAGAGGTACAGACAGGGGCGGGGGGGGGGTAATTTGCAGGTAGTTTGAAGAGATAAGTCGTGAGTGAGTGACAGTCCCTCCTTGGTTCCTGTCTCTCCTCAGCTCTGGGCCACTCTCACTCTGCTGTCTCTAAGAGGTGTTTGGAAACTGAAACCTGCACTCTTCTTCCTGCTCTTCCTCGATTCCTCCTGGGCGAGACACCCGTCTCCTTCCACTGAAGCTTGAGGGTGGGCTGCCCTCTACCTCCTTCTCCCTCCTGCTGGGGACTAGTCTGACCCCAGCAGGTGCCCCGCCCTGAGTTTCTCTGTCTGCACCAGCAGGGTTGCTGCAGCCAACCCTCCTCACTTCCACACTGCATCCCACAGCCCTAATCCGTTCTCCATCCTCAATCAGTGTGGTCCTTCTTTTTTTCCTTTCAAGACTTTACCTCTTTAGAGCAGTTTTAGGGTCACAGTTTTAGATTTTACATTTTCAAGCTCAGGAATGTACAGAGATTTCCTGTGTTCCCCTCCCCCCATCTCCGGAGCAGCCTCCTGGGTGATCAGCATCCTACACCAGGGTGGGACTTCCTTGCAGTTGATGAGCCTCATTGACACATCATTGTCAGTCACCCAGAGCCCATCGTTTACATAGGGTTCACTCATGGTGTTGTACATTCTGTGGTTTTGGACACATGTATAATGCTATGTATCTACCATATAGTATCACACAGAATATGGTCCTTCTTTTCAAACAATTCTTCTATAATTTCAAAAGAGCTAATTCTTCCCACCTGGACATAACCAATTGTTCTCTTTTTAAAACACCATTCTGATCATGCCTCTTACTTGCTTGGACTCTTCTAGTGACTTGTTATGACTCCCGCTGCCTTGGCTTGACCTCTGGAGCCCCCACTGCAACAGCCTGGTCCCTGGCTGGCCGCCGTCTTTCTGGTCCAGGCCTGGTCTTGGAAGTCTGCCCTCAGCCCTCCCAAACAGCTCCTGAGCAGGTTCCTGATTGCTGATTACGTCTTAGTGTGCTTGTCATGGTGTGTGGTCATGGCCAGGTGGCCTATTGTTGCCCCTGCTGGACTGTGTGTTCTGTCCTGGGTCCCTTGTGCCAAGTACGGTGCCTGGCACTTAGTGTTTGCTGAATAAATGGCAGGCCTGTTCCCCATCCCACAGTGTGAAACAGGGTATGGAGGTAGGACTTCTGTTAAGGTCTTCCCTTGCTGGCCTCTGCTTTCTCAGCACAGTGCCGTGGTGTGTTCCCTCCTGTCTCTCACTTTCCTCTTTCTTTCTGCCAGCCGCCTGCCTGGGCCTGGCCCCGGCTCTGCCCTCTTGTCTCTCTGTTCACTCCTCACCTGGGCATAGTGCTTAGAACAGGGGCTTTGGAGCCAGTAAGACCCACTCGGGTTCACATCCAATTCCAATCCTGCTGTTTACAGGCACATGACCTTGAGCAGGTTTCTAAACCCCCCTGAGCCTCACTGGGGAAAGGATTTACTGTGGTAATCATTACATCAGATACTGGAGTACTTGGTGTGACATCGGCAAGATGGCCAACTAGAAGCCCCTAGCTCCTGTCCCCTCATGAAGACAGCCAGAGCAATGAATAAACAACTTCATTGTAATGAAAACAACTGAAAGAAAGTGCGGCAGTGCATCGGAGCAGCAACAGAACCCCAGTGAGCACAGAGACCCAGGATGGCCATGCAGAGAGTGGAAGGAAACACTAGGCCTCCACCACCCTGTCCCCACTGGGACCGGCTGGGAGTCAGGAGGAACTTCTCCCTATGGCAAGGAGAACAAGAGAAGCCTAGCAACCCATGTCCCCACCTGGAACATGGACAGACCTCACTGCAGTCCTCATAGTCGAGGGAGCTGCCTGGAGTCCACATAGCTGTGCTTTCCCAAGAGAAGGCTGTGACACTGTGCCTCATCTGCTGTGGCCCGCATGGCTACTGCGCTATGCTCTCTTGGAATTGGGACTAAGGCTGGAGTGTGTCTTGCTCCAGGAGTGAGTGGCCATGGCTCCCCTATGTCCCTGAGGCTATGCTACCACAGAACCACCTCAGCTACTAGAAGCCTTGATGTCCCCATGCAGAGCTGCCAGTAGCTGTTACACCCATCCCTGTGGGGCCAAGTGGAGGTGGAGCTGCTCCACCTACCCCTCCCCGGCTCCCTCAGGCTTGAACTGAGGCAGTACCTTGTCTCCTGGGAAAACAGTACCTTGGCTGCTCAGGGAAGTCATGCCTCCTGGTGCCTAAGTTGAAGCAGTGCCCTGCACCCTAAGAAATGGTGCCTTGGCCACCCAGAGCAGTCACATGCTCCAGTACCTAAGCTGAGGTGGCAGCCTGCATTTCAGGAAAATGGTGTCTGGGCTGCCCAAAAAAGTCACATCACCAAGGCCTGAGCTAAAATGGCACTTTGGCCCCTGGGGAATTGGTGCCCTGGCTAAGATGAGCAGCCACTCATCCCAGGGCTGAGCTGACATATAGTATCTTGCATTGCAGGGAAACAGAGTAGTGGCTGAACTGAGACATTCTACCCTGTTGGCAAACAACTTTAGTACCCTGATTCCCTGGAATTGGATTTGCCTCCTAGAGTTTGAGCTACTGAGACACCCCTCTCCCTAGGGAGTAGAGTCATTACTATGCTGTTCCCTGCACCCCCCGGGCCCAAACAACAGCTGTGCTCCACCATTCTGGGGTACTTGTTGCCACTGCATCTGGCCTCACAGAGTTTGGAATATTTCCAAGCCTCACCATCTAGTGTTTGACGTCACTACTACATGGTACCTTGTTGCCTGAGACCTAAATTGCCACTGTGCCCTATTGGCTCAGGTTCCTGAATTGCAGCTGTACCCTGAGCCCTAAGCCCAAAGCTTTGGAATATCTCTTCTTCCCCAGAGTTAGGCCTGTGCTGAGCCCTGCTCTCTAGAAGTGGACTCACAGCTTTGACTAGGCCCCCTGGGCCTGAGCGGCTAAGGTATGCCTCAGAGTCACAGATCCTGGCTCTGTCAGCAAACTACATTCAACTCTACCACAGAGGATGCACCTGCACTCCAAGATCAAGGTACCACAATAGGTTTGTGACACTGAGCCTTAGACCCAGGTCCCACAGCCACCCTGAGCACATGCACCTGGAACCCAGCACTGCTGGAACTGCTTGTAGGCCATCAGATTTGACACCAAGAGTGATCCCTTCAGCTAAATCTCCCCATGGTGGGAAAATGAAAATAGAGGACCCCAAAAGCCCTTGACACTTAGGACAGTAACAACCTGCACTACTGCTGACACCATTGCCACAAACTTCCATAGCTTAGGCCACTGTGGCACCCACAGTTATTGCTGATGTTGAAGACAGAGGAAGAAGCATCACAGAGACTATACCACTGAAGCTATCTGGAAACTGAGTCATCATAGCTTTCCCAACTGGCACACTAAAACCCAACTTCAGGTGAAAGTCTTTCTCTATGCAAGTCATTCTAGAAAGTTTGAAAGAAGTGATTGTTTCATCAGATGCACAGGCGTCAACACAAGGACATAAGAAACTTGAAAAAGCAAGGAAATACGGTACCACCAAAGGAACATAATACTTCTCTAGTAACAGACACTAGTGAAAGGGAAATTAACAAATTGCCAGAAAGGGAATTCAAAGTAATGATCTTAAGGAAACTCAATAAGATACAAGAAAACAGATAGACATTCAACTACATCAGGAAAACAACTCAATATCAATGAGAAATTCAACAAAGAGATAGAAATCATAAAGAACCAAATAGAAATCATGCAGCTGAGGAATTCAAGAATGAAATAAAAAATACAACATAGAGCTTCAGCAACAGCAGATCAAACAGAAGAATCTCTGAACTTGCAGATAAGTTGTTTGAAATTACCTAATCAGAGAAAAAAAAAAGAGAGAAATAAGAATGAAAAAGAGTGAAGAAAGCCCACAAGACTTATGGGACATCATTAAGTGAACAAATATTTGTATTATGGGAGTTCCAGAAGGAGAAGAGAAGGGAAAAGGCATAGAAATATATTTAATTAAATAATAGCTAAAAAAAACCCCAAGTCTTGGGAGAGATATGGACATCCAGATTCAGAAAGCTCAAAGGTCCCCAAAGAGATTCAACCCCAAAAGGCTCTCCATTAGCCACATTATAGTCAAATTGTCAAAAGTCAAAGAAAGAATTCTAAAAACAGCAAGAGAAAAGCCTTAAGTCACATATGAAGGAATCTTCATTAGATAGCAGATTTCTCCACAGAAATCTTATAGACCAGGAGGGAATAGGATGATATATCCAAAGCACCAAAAGAAAAAAATTTAAAGCAAAAATTCTACACTCAGCAAAGCTGTTCTTCAGAAATGAGGGAGAAATAAAGTCTTTCCCAGATAAGCAAAAACTGAGGCTACTTATCACTGCTAGACTGGCATTATATTAATAAAATGCTCAAAGGAGTCCTACATCTGGAAGCAAGAAGATGATAATCACTATCAGAAAACACACAAAAGTATAAAACTTACTGGCAGAGCAGATACATGAAGGAGAAAGAGAAAAGAATCAAGCCTTATCACCACAGAAAAAAACCAAACTGGAATGATAAACAGTAAGAGAGGAAGAAAAAAATAAAGGATATACAAAATGACCAGATAACAATGAAAAAAATGACAGGAATAAGTCCTTATCTATCAATAATAACTTTGAATGTAAATGGATTAAAATTCCCACTTAAAAGATATAGACTGGCTGAATGGATTGGAAAACATGGCCCAACTATATGCTGTCTACAAGAAACTCACTTTATCTGTAAAGACATATATAGACCCAAAGTGAAAGGATGAAAAAAGATACTCCACAAAAATGGAATACAACAGCAAGCAGGAATAGGTATACTTACATCAAACAGACTTTAAATTGAAAATGGTAAACAGGGATGAAGAAGTTAATTATACAATGATAAAGAGAGCAATTCAACAAAATAATATGGCAATTATAAATATATATGCACCCAATACCAAAGCACCCAGATATATAAAGCAAATATTATTAGGTCTAAAGGGAGACTCCAATACAATAATAGGTAGGGTCTTTAACATCACACTCTCAGCATTGGACAGATTGTCTAGACAGAAAATCAACAAAGAAGCATTAGATTTAAATTGTACTTTAGACCAAACAGCCCTAACAGATACAGATACAAGATATCTTGTGATATTAATTACAAGATATTCACAGAACATTTCATCCAATAGCTGCAGAATACACATTCTTTTCATCAGTAAATGGAATATTTTCCAGGATAGACCATATGTTAGGCCACAATAAAGCCTGAACAAATTTAAAAGAATTGAAATCATACCAAGTATCTTTTCTGACCACAATGGAACAAAACTAGAAATAAATAACAAGAGGAACATCAAAATAATGCAACATGAAAATTAATCAACATGCTCCTGAATGACCAATGAGTCAATGAAGAAAATAAGAAGGAAATTAAAAAATTTCTTGAAACAAATTAAAATAGAAACACAACACACTAAAACCTATGGGATATAGCAAACGCAGTTCTAGGAGGGAATTACAGCAATAGAAACTGACATCAAAAAATAAATAAAAAAGATTTCAAATAACCTAACAATCTCAAAGAACTAGAAAAACAAGAACAAAACAAACCCATACTTAGTATAATAAAAGAAATAATAAAGATCAGAGCAGAAGTAAACTGAACTGAGATTTAAAAATACAAAAGATCAACAAGTGAAAGTTAGCTTTCTGAAAAGATAAACAAAATTGACAAACCATTAGCTAGCCAACCAAGAACAAAAGAGAAAGACTAAAATAAATCAGATATGAAAAAGAAGACATTACAACTGATACCAGAGCAATACAAGGGATCATTAGAAACTATTATGAACAACTATATGCCAACAAATTAGAAAATCTCCCAGAAGTAGATAAATTTCTGAACACATACAACCTACCAAGATTTTCTACTAAGAAGAAAAGGGAAACTTGAACAGATTAATTACAAGTAATGAGACTAAATCAGTAATAAAAAGTCTCCAGTCAACCCAGGACCTGATGGCTTCACTGCTGAATTCTACCAAACATTTAAAGAACTAATACTGATTCTTCTCAAACTCTTTTGTAAAATTAGGAATGAGGGAATTCTTTCAAACTCATTCTATGAAGCCAGCATTACCCTGATACCAAAACCATTCAAGGACACAACAGAAAAAGGAAACTATAGGTCAATATCACTGATGAACATAGAAGCAAAAATCATCAACAAAGTACTAGCAAATTGAATTCATCAGCACTTTTAAAAGATTATTCACCATGATCAAGTGGGATTCATCCTCAGGATGTAAGGATGGTTCAACATGCACAAATCAATAAATGTGATACATTGCATCAACAGAATCAAAGATAAAAACGATATTATCATCTCAAAAGATGCAGCAAAAACGTTCAATAAAATTCAACATTTCTTCATCATAAAAACTCACAACAAACTAGGAATAGAAGGAACAGACCTCAAAATAATAAAGGCCATATATATCAAAATAATAAAGGCCATATATGACAAACCCATAGCTAATATCATATTGAATGGGGAAAAGTTGAATGCTTGATCTCTAAGATCTGAAGTAAGACAAGGATGCCCACTTTCATCACTTTTATTCAACACAGTACTGTAAGTCCTAGCCAGAGCAACTAGGCAGGAGAAAGAAATAAAGGGCATCTAAACTGGAAAGGAAGAGATCAAATTGTCCCAGTTTATAGATGATATGATTGTATATAATATATAGACAATCCTAAAAGCTCCACCCCCAAAGACTCTTAGAACTGATAAATAAATTCAGTAACATTGTAGGATATAAAATCAGTATACAAAAATCAGTAGTATTTCTATACCCCAACAATGAATTAGAGGAAAAAGAAATGAAGAAAGCAAACCCATTTGCAATAGCTACAAAAAAAGAGAAATAACTAGGAATAAATTTAATCAAGGAAGTGAAAGATCTCTACAAGGAAAACTATAAAACACTGCAGAAAGAAATTGAAGAGGACACACAAAAAAATGGAAAGACATCCTATATGCATTGATTAGAAGAGTTAATAATATGAAAATGACCATACTACCAAAAGTGATCTATAGATTCAGTGCATTCCCTATCAAAATAGCAATGACACTCTTCATAGAAATAGAAAAAGCAATCCTAAAATTCACATGGAACCACTAATGACCTCAAATAGCCAAAACAATCCTGAGCAAAAAGAACAAAGCTGGAGGCATCAAACTACCAGACTTCAAAATATAATACAAATGTATAGTAATGAAAACAGCATGTGACTGGCATAAAAACAGACACATAGACCAATGGAACAGAGTAGAAAACACAGAAATAAGTCCATGTATTTATAGCCAACTGATTTTTGACAAATCCATTTTCGACAAGAACAAGAACGTTCACTGGGGAAAGGACAGTCTCTTCAATAAATGGTACCAGGACAACTGGATATCTATATGTAGAAGAATGAAACTAGACCCCTATCTCTCACAATATACAACAATCATCTCAAAATTGATTAAATACTTACATGTAAGACCTGAAACTATGAAACTACTAGAAGAAAACATAGGGGAAATGCTTTAGGACTGCAGTCCCCAATCCCTGGGTTGTGGACAGGTATTGGTCCATGGCCTGTTAGGAACCCTAGCCGCACAGCAGGAGGTGAGCGGTGGGCAAGCCAGCGAAGCTTCATCTATTTACAGCCACTCCCCATCCCTTGCATTATGGCATAAGCTCCACCTCCTGTCAGATCAGCTGCGGCATTATATTCTCATAGGAACTCGAACCCTACTGTAAACTGCGCACATGAAGGATCTAGGTTGCTGCTCCTTTTGAGAATCTAATTAGCCTGATGATCTGGGGTGGAGCTGAGGCAGCGATGCTAGTGCTGGGGAGCGGCTGCAAATACAGATTATCATTAGCAGAGAGGTTTGATTGCGCAACACACGTAATGCACTTGAATCATCCGGAAGCCATCTCCCCCCAACCTGTGCCCTGGTCCATGGAAAAATTATCTTCCATGAAACTAGTCCCTGGTGCCAAAAAGGTTGGGGATTGCTGCTTTAGGTCATTGATCTGGGCAGAGATTTTATAGAGGAGATCTCAAAAGCAAAAACACAGGCAACAAAAGCAAAATAGGCTGGGCATGGTGGCTTACTCCTGTAATCGTAAAACTCTGGGAGACCAATGAAGGAAGATCGCTTGAGGTCAGGAGTTTGAGACCAGCCTGAGCAAGAGAGAGACCCCGTCTCTACTAAAAATAGAAAAAATTAGCCAGGCATGGTGGTGTGCGCTTGTAGTTCCAGCAGGAGGTTGAGGCAGGAGGATCACTTGAGCTCAGGAGTTTGAGGTTTCTATGAGCTCTGTCTCAAAAAACAAAACAAAACAAAACTAAATATCAAAAGAAAAAACAAAAGCAAAATAGACAAATGAGATTTTTATCAAACTAAAAATCTTCTGCACAGAAAAGGACACAATCAACCAAATGAAGAGACAACTTGCAGAATAGGATAAAATATTTGCAAAATATTCATCCAGCAAGGGATTAATATCCAGTACATATAAAGAACTCAAACAATTCAACAGCAAAAAACCCAAATAATCTGATTAAACAATGGGCAAATGAGCTGAATAGACATCTCTCAAAAGAAGACATACAGATGGCTAATAAGGTGTATGACAAAATGTTCAACATTACTAACTATCAGGGAAATGCAAGTCAAAACCACAGTGAAATATCACCTCACCCTAGTTAGAATGGCTATTATGAAAAAGGCAAAAAGTAACAAATGCTGGTGAGGATGTGGAGAAACGGGGATGTTGGTACACTATTGGTGGGAATGTAAAGTAGTACAGCCATTGTGAGAAGCAGTATGGAAATTCCTTTAAAAACCAAAAATAGTGTTGGTGGGACTGCAAACTAGTACAACCTCTATGGAAAGTAGTGTGGGGATACCTCCAAGAACTAAAAGAAGACCTACCATTCGATCCAACAATCCCACTGCTAAGTATTTACCCAAAGGAAAAAAAGACACCTGCACTCGAATGTTTATAGCAACACAATTCACAATTGCCAAGATGTGGAAACGACCCAAGTGCCCACCAATACATGAGTGGATTAATAAAATATGGTATATGCATACACAGAGTTCTACTCAGCTATAAAAAAAAATGGTGATCTAGTATGTTTTGTAACAGCCTGGATGGAACTGGAGACCATTCTTCTAAGTGAAGTATCACAAAAATGGAAAAACAAACACCACATGCACTCAATACTAAATTGGAACTAATTGATCAAAACTAACATGCACATATGGAAGTAAAACTCAACGGAAATCAAGCAGGTGGGAGGGGGAAGAGGGGACGGGAAAATTTACACTAATGGGTACAATGCACACCATCTGGGTGAAGGACACACTTGTAATTTCAGTTCAGATTATACAGAAGCAAATTATGTAACCAAAATGTGTGTAACCCTGTACTACTATTGTTTAAAAAAGATTCATTGTGTTGGACCATTAAAAAAAAAAAAGAAAACTAAAAATAGAGCTACCATGTGATCCAGCAATCCCACTTCTGGGTATATATCAAACGGAAATGAAACCAGTATGTTGAAGAGATATCTGCACTCCCATGTTTATTGCAACACTATTCACAATAGTCAAGATACTGAACCAACTTAACTGTCCTTCAGCAGATGAATGGATAAAGAAAGTGTGGTATATACACAATGGAATGCTCTTTGGCCATAAAAGAGAATGAAATCCTGTCATTTGCTGCAACATGGACGAGCTTGGGGAACATTATGTTAAGTGAAATAAACAAGGCACAGAAAAATAAATACCACATGCTCTCACTCATATGTAGATGCTGAGAAAGTTGAGCTCATAGAAGTAAAGAGTAGAACAGTGATTAGTAGAGGCAGAGCAGGGTAGAGACGAGGGAGGGACAGGGAGAGATTGGTTGCCTTCTTCCCTTACTGTGGCCTGACTCATTCTTCCCACCTGCTTAGGGCAGATGCCATTGAAGACTCTCCCAGTCCCTCAGTCCAAATGACCTTCTCCCCCATCCCTTCCCTCCCTGAGCACACAGCCTGGTCTATTCTGCTTCATGTCCGGGGCACTAGCTTTTCTCCTAAGTTGTGAGTTTCTTAAGCCAGGGTCTAATTTAATCCCTTTAGTGGACGTAATATGTGCTTTGCATGTAGTAGCTGATGTACATGTGGGCTAATTAAGCAGCATGTGCTACGGAATTGTGCCCTCTGGAGGGTCTAGTGCCTCCTGCTGTTCTCTGTGTGCGGCAGGTAGAGAGGGTGGCAAGCACAGCCCCAGGTGCACTGCCACCTGCTGGACCTTGCTACTTCGTCACAGCACTCCTCCTTGCTGAGTTCTGCTGTGGCCTCAAAATCCTTCTCAGGGCAGCACTCCTGGCTGTCACAGTCCATCCATCCAAGGTGACAGGTGACAACCAGGTCTCTCTGACCTGTACTGTGGAAAAATCATGCTAACTTTTTCAAATGATTATTTTGTTTATTTGTTGGTTTAAAAGTCAGATAAAAAAGGATTTAGCTCTTTGAAAAAAATCTTCTGCAAGATAAAAGGGTTAGAAATCTTGCTGGGACATCCCATGTGTGCCTGAATCTGGCACTTATGTGGGTGCACTGTGTTGGGAGAGGAGAATGGGGAACCCCGTGGCTAGCTTACCGTCTCTTGTAGTAAAAGGAATGGTCACGAGGAAATGGGCGTGAGAAGCGTCTATCCACCAGAGGGAACAGACAGGACGGCAGGTCTCAAGCTGTGCAAACCAGAGCAGAAAGACGGCTTGGAGAAGGATCTCACAGGGAGAGATGCAGTGTTACAGAACCCTTTCCGCTGTCTCACTCACGATGGGAATGGCAAAGCCTTTTCATACTTCTTTGTAATCCCAACGCAATGCTTGAAACAGGTGGAAGAAGTTTCTAGAAACTACTAGAAAGCTTCAAACACTTTAGGAAAAGCAGTTTGGTGAGGTGAACTCTCACCTAACCTACATAAATAACCAGAGAAGAGGACATTGTGGTCTCTGTTTGTCAGGTGGGTGAATCAAGGCTGGGGAGAGAATGGGTTAAGGCCACGTAGCTAGTCATTGGAGGAGTCCGAATCTGAGCCCTGCCTGGCTCTGAAGTCCAAATTCTTTTTCCTATACCAGGTACAGTACGTTGGGCTGTACCTAAAATGCCTATGCCATCTTGCTCCCGATTGGTGCTGAAGTCCATGAGAGGCTTGTGAATGAATGAAGCTAATGTTTTGCTGAGATGCTGTTTGCAGCCCTGTCTTCCCCTTGTTCAGTCCTCACCCTCCTATGCCTGCTAGTTGGGGTGCCCTTAATGTGTCCCTGTACTTGTAGCGTACTGTGCCTCTGCTCATGGGTGACCCCTGCCTACAGTGGCCTTGCCCACCATCTCTGCTTGTTGAAACCTAACCCAGCGATCCAGAGCCGTAGAGCTCTCTGGGGACACTTTCCTGGTTCCTCTCAGTGGAATCAAACCCTTCCTCTGGGTTCTCATGACACTGGAGGCCAGCACCTGTCACACCTGCCCTGTACTGGGGCAGCTTGTTTAGCTCTCTCTTCCCCGACAGGCTCCCAGCTCCCAGGGCAAGGATGGAGGCTTAATCATCAGCCCCGGGGGAACGCAGCCACGGAGAGCTGAATTCAGTTGGTCCTGCTGAGCCTTGGATGAATCCAGGCCACTGGGAGATAGCCTTAGGGATCTCACTGTCTTAACTTGTTTAAGAAACCCTGGCGTGTCATCGAATGAAATCCATTACTAACATCTTCCATATGGTCCATGTCACCTGTCACTCAGGGGGACAGGGAGATTAAATTGGCACAGTGAGACTGGCTCTTCCTAGCTCCCTGTTGATTGCTCTCAGCACGGCATAGCCCTCTGTGGGTGGAGTCCAGTCTCTTCCAGGTCCTTAGGTGGTGGCGGGCCAGAGGATACTGGTCAGGATCGTATTTTTCCTTCTTAAAAACACGGATGTCGTGGTTTCCATTTTCTAACTTTTCAAGTTTGCTGGCTCCAGGGTCTCAGCAGTAATGCCCTGCGGCTGGCACTGCGGCACCTGTCAACCCCCCAGGATCCATCATTTGTCCTTGCTGAGCTGGGGACAGCTTCTCTGCAGGTGCTCTGCACCTGTTTCCCCTTGGTGTTTCCTCTGGACTAGGTGTCATACTTTATTGATCAAAAGCTGCCTGTCTCCAGAAGGCTGATTCTGTTTTTCAGGAGTTGTTTTTGAGAGCCATTCATTTTAAACTGGCAAATTTGATTGGATTTCACTTCCATTGATGTGTGTTATATGTGCTATAGACTTAGCAGTTTGAGATGAGTTTTGAAAAAAGAACAGTTCAGCCTATATTGTGACAATTTGCGTATGTGACTAATTAGTGCTCTGCAGTGCACCGTGAAACAGGGTACCACATAAACACCAAATCATAGCACGTTTCTTGTTTGAAACTGTGTTAGTAAATTGAACATCTGTATTATAGGAATACACCGTATTAGTAAATTGAACATCTTTTATTGATTCACCTTGTTAAGCAGGAAAATAATCCTTATGGTTTTATAAAGCTCCTGTAAGTTCTGGTAGGTGCCATTTTGGAAATGAATTAAATTGAATAAATGAAGGCAGATGTCAAGCATTTAATTGGCCTTCTCTCCCAGCTGGCTGTGTCAATTTTGGAACCATTGTCAGAGATGATACAGTTCACTGATACGAAACTGACACAGTGGGTTAGATGCTGCTGGTCTCTGGAGAGGAGAAGCTGGTTCTGCGGAGTTAATGTTTAATACTTGGCTAATGCAATCGTAGCCTGGTCTTCACAGAGTTTTCTATGAAAGTTCCTCTAGTAGCAGAGAGGAATAGGAAAGAAGACTGTGACAGTTTACCCCAAGCGGCCTGCAAAATTTAAAGTCTTGAGCCTCCTGTTAAGTGTTCAGGAGCTTTTGTTTTCTACTCCATGTTAACATTTTCCTCCAAATCTTCAACTAAAAAGGTTTGACTGGGAATATGTGTCTTTTAATTCTATGGTTTCTGGAACCCTCAGGCTCAGATACCTGGCTTGAGAAGCAGGTATAAAGATGAGGATAAAAAGGGTACCAAAAAGGATGCCAGAAAACAACCAAAGTAATTTTGTTGGTTCAAACGTAATTCTTAAGCAAGGAAAGGAGGGTTGCTGAGCTGAGAGACAAGAGGCAGAGGCCGAGGTGGGATTTGCCTTTAGGGTGACCACTCAGTTGGGACAGATCGGCTGGGGGTGGGGGGACTGAGGCAGGGGACCAGGCAATGTGCTGCCTCAGTGGAGATGATGGTGGCCTGGTCCCACCTGGCACCTGGGGCTGGAAGTGAAGTGGACAGATCCCGTCACGAGGCAGCCCCGGGAATTGATGGGACATGGTGACTGCAACATGAGGGGAGGAGGAGAGAATCGGCCCATTGATTAGCAGACGCTGGGCACTGCCGTGTGCCAGCCCCTGTGCTGGGCATTTCAAACCCGATCCTCATTGGAACTGCGCAGCCACCTTGGGTGATCAGTTTGGGCAACTCTGATAGGAGCCTGGGCTTAGTGAGGCTGAGGATGTGTCCAAGGTCGGCCCTACTGCACAGCGGGACCCGTGTCTAAACTCAGAATGGTTCAAGGGGTGTTTGTAAGGCGGAATCAACAGGTCTCAGAGACTGTCCGGGGGATGGGAGAGAGTAGTAGGAGAGTTGTCCCTACCCTTCTCCTCCCATAAATATTAGCTCTAGAACCTTCTTATCCACAGACAGGCCCACCACCCCTGTATGATTCACCCTGTTCCGGCCTCTTGGAAAAAACACTGGACATAGAGTCCAGTGGCCCAGGACCCTTCCTCAGCCCCCTAGCCAGTTGCCTTCAAGTTACTTCACCTCTCAGGGCTTCGACGTCCTCCTCAGAAACATGCCAATAACAGTTTCATCGTGAGAATGAAAGACACTCATGTAAAGAAGGCAGCATCAGGCCCAGCACCAGGGTCATGCTTGATATACAAGTTGGTTTATTCCATGCCCTTAGATAATGTTGCATTTTACCAAATGTGGGGAGTTCTGACTTGTGGCACATGATTGGACTTTGATAAATGTCTGTAACATGAAAAGGAGATAATTCTTACCCATTGGATTTGTCAATATTGGTATATATCCTGTTTTGTCCAACAAGATTGAGTATATCCTGTTTTGGAGTCAACAACAGGCCACCTATGAAACATCTGTGAAGTCCCCTTCTGGTGAGAGTTTTCACTCTATGTTCTGGTCAGTGCGCTCAGAAAACTTCAGCTCTAAAAATATCACCCGCATACCCCGCAAATGATCTTTCCTTTCCTTTGCACCTTGTCAGAGGTTAACACTGCCCCCTGTTGGCCATTTGCTGTGTGCACATTGTCACTGTCTCTGGCTTTCTCCTTAGTCGTGGCTGTTTACATAAAGAAGTCCTGGTGGTTCACGGAAGATGTACTGAGAACCTCAGATCCCACAAGAGAAGGGCTGATGAAGGTAAGTCGATGTCATTTTAAATGAACGTTGCAAAAGAAGTTTTAAAAGTAATGATACTTAATATCATGTTAGTAATTTAAATCAGTCTACCCTTGTGTATTCATTTCTTAGGGCTCCCGTAACAAAGTACCAGGAACTGGGTGGCTTAAAACACAGAAACTGATTGTCTCATAGTTCCAGAGGCTGGAAGTCTGAAATCAAAGAATCGACAGGGTTGCTTTCTTTGGAGGGCAGTAAGAGAGAATGTGTTCTAGGCCTCTCTCCTAGCTTCTAGTAACCCCAGGGGTTCCTCGGTTTGGAGACGGTTTCTCCCTCTGCCTTCATATCATTTCCTATCTACGTGTGTCTGTTTCTGTCGAAATCCTCTGTTGTTATAAGGACACAGTCATATTGGATTAAAACCACTCTGATGCCCTCATCTTGACTTCATCATCTGCAAAGACCCCCTTTCCAAATAGAATCACAATCCGGTTAGAACTTCAGCATGTTTCAAGTGGGTGGGTGGGGGGAACACAATTCAATCCATAACACTCTGCCAGCAACGAAAATAGTAACAAATGACTGTCTGCAACAGATATCTGCCTATTGGTAAGTCTGTTTGGCTTTCTTGAGTGGCCCCTCATGTCTAAGTTTTAAAACTTTATTACGTTTTAACTTTATTAACTTTACTAACTCTATTTTGTGGGAAAGTCCTACTTGGTGTGTTCAGACAACCTTTGCTGGCACTTATTGTGAGTCAATTGTGTCAGATACTACCCTATGCATCACCTGAGACTCTTTATAGGGATTATCTAATTTCAGAATCTTTGAGGTATTTGTTTAGCAGATGAACACAGACAGTAAGTGATGTAGCTGGGTACAAACTTCCATCTCTTTGACATCAGGCCTGGCCATCTTTGAAGAGCTGTGGCTCTGTAGAGTGGTTATAAAGCAGAGACCTGGGATGGCAAGAGTGAAGGCAGGTGCCACAGCAGCTCCTCGGGGTCCAGGCAGAGTCCCTCTTCATTGAACTTTGGCAGGGGAAGAGGCTAAGGAGGAAGGTAGTGACCAGGTGAGAGTGTGGACTGTTTTCCTCACATCTATTTTCATTTGATGAGTATATTTATCTTAATTCTGTGGTGAGAAGAAAGATGGTGGTACTTCTTTGTGGTGTTGAAATTGTGGGAGTGTCCACAGTTGTATGGAATGCCATTCTGTCCACCTCATAGGTTCTGTAAATACTGAATGAAATATCAGTATTCTTTCAGGTTCAGTCTGGAGAATTAGTTGACAATACATTTTTTTTTCCCTTGCTGAACAATTTAAAAAATTCAGTTCTTTCCCCGTCCCCTTAAACAAACAGCGTCATCAATACAAAGTTCGCATACCATGAACTTAATTCTTAAAGTGTATAATTCAATAACCTTTAGTATATTCACAAAATTGTATATTGATCACTATTATAATTCCCCAAAATTTCATCACTCCAAAAAGAGTCCCTGTACCCATTAGCAGTCACCTGTATTCCCTTCCTTCCCCAGCCCCTGGCAACTGGCGTTGTGGATTTGCCTATTCTGGACATTACATGTAAATGGAGTGATATAGTGTGTGGTCTTTTTTGACTAGCCTCTTTCACTCAGTGTAATGTTTTCAAGGTTCATCCATGTTGTGACATGTATCAGTATTTCATTCCTTTTTTGGGCTGAATGATAGTCCATTGTATAGATATAACACATTTTGTTTATTATCCATTCACTATTTGATGGACATTTGAGTTGTTTCCAGTTTTTGGCTGTATGAATAATACTTCTATAAGCATTTGTGTACAAGTTTTTATGAGGACATGTATTTTCAGTTCTCTTGGCTGTAAACCTAGGAGTGGAATTGCTAGTCACATGGTGACTCTGTGTCTGACATACTGAGGAATTGCTAAACCATCTTCCCAGCAGTTGCACCATGCTACATTCTCACCAGCAGTGTCTGAGGGCTTCAATCCCTCCATATCCTTGCCAACACTTATTATGGTCTGCCTTCTCTATGTTATCCATCCTAGTAGGTGTGAAATGGTATGTCCTTGTGATTTTGGTTTGCATTTTTCTGATGGCCAAGGATATTGAGCATCTTTTCATGTGTTTATTGGCCAGTTATATACCCTCTTTGGGAAAATATCTGTTAAGATCCTTGGCACACTTTTTAATTGGGTTATTTGACTTTTTACTGGTACGTTGTAAGAGTTTTTCATGTATGGCATTCTGGATGCAAGTCAACTTATCATATCCGTGATTTGAAAATATTTTTTTCCTGTTCTGTGGGTTGTGTTTTTTAGGTCTGGTTTTAATTGACTCAATAGATGTTATTTTGAAAAGATTTTTCTTCCAGCAAATTAATGAAGGCTTGAGATTTGGAAGATGAGCATGATGTACCCAGCGTGGTGCCTGTCGAACCATTTGTGTTGCCGTCCCAGCTCCTGTGCCACAGTTGGGCCAGGCAGCTGATTGGTTGTTCTGCGTGCTAGGAAGGACGTGATTGGCTCTTTAATTTTTCGGAACGAGAGTGGTTACTTCTTTCATCTGTCATCTCTTCTAAGTTTAGATGAGGAAACCCCACACGTTTTCTGAAAATGAGGCCTGCGTTGTGAACAGAAAGAAACTTGGATGTTATTTCCACTTAATGAACCATGTTGTAAAGATCTATCCTTCCCCAGCTATGCATAGGGATATTTCCCCTCTCCATTTGTAGAACTTTGGGTCTAAACTTTTTTTTCTTTTCCTTTTAATTACATTTTGTTTCTTAGCCAGCTCTTCTTCACAAATTACCACCAAAAAAAGCTTTCTTAATGCTCTTTCTGTTAACATAATTAGTTGTCCTAATGAGGGATTAGAACTGGATTTTAGTTTTATGTTTTCAGAAAGGTTTCTAAGTCAAAATCACATGTCACACATTCTTTCCCTTGTAATGAAATTGGACAAATTAAGTGCATTTTCTTTTTTTTTTTCCTTTTTCTCCTGCCAGCTTTTGATTGGATATTTCCCTTCTGCCAGATGCAGTCTGCTTTTCTCTTCTGGCTTTCCTCTGAACGTTTTGGTTTTATAAGTTGAAAAATATAACCTCCCACATCACACCGATCTGGTTTTGTGACTAGCTAGTTATTCTGAAAGGCTGAACTTGCTTTGGCTGCCACTGTCTGAGATACAAAGTGTGGCAGCTTCTCAGAGCTGAGCTGGTATAGTTTCCCCAAATCTTTTTCTCATCTAAGATTTAGCTCCAGATGAAGGTAAAATATTTTATACTCTGGCCAATGCATAAGTTTATTGGCACTGAACACTTTGTGCCATTTGCTAGGGGACTGCAAGCTGCCTTATTTTTATAATCAGAGCATTTGAGAAACATGCACGTGTTTTATAAACCACTTAAGTGATATTCTCCCTTGACCAGTGGAGGAAACCGAGGCTCAAAGAAGTGGTGAGTTGCTGAAGCTCTCCCAGCAAATCCACGCTGAGAACCCACAGCCACAAATGATAATGATGGTGATATTTAAGGGTCAAGTATTAAATATAAAACCAAGCATTAATATTTGTATTAAACATCCCCTTTCCCATAATCTCACTTCTGGTAGATGAAGATGAGGAAGGGAGCCACTGGCTGGACACAGGAGTCCTGGCCTATTGTTTTGAGCTTGCCCTGCTCTAGCTGCCTCAAGTCCTCTTTGAAATGAGCCAGGGAAATCAATAAATGCAATCACTTCCCTAACTCTTTGAACTCCAATTTCCTTACCTGTGAGCCAAGACCTCCCCGGTGGGTGGTGAGAATCAAATGGTAGCATGGGGATGGAAGTCACAGCCCAGTTAATGGCATTGTTGATCTGGTGGTGATGCATGGGATGAGGTGACAAACACACACACACACACACACACACACACACACGCATGCACAGGCTGTCACATGGCAGTGTTGTTCGAGTAAACTCCAATTCGACAATATTGTCACTTTGTAAATGGCTGACTGGTTTCATCTCCCATGTCACATTTTAGCAGTTGCTTGTGGCTGCCTGAAGGGCCACATTTAGGAGGATTCTGAGACCATGTCTAGGCTTAGCCAGATAGCTAGGTCTGCCATGAGGACAGGAGTTGGGGGTCCTCCGTTTCGGCCCCAAATTGCCATCGGTGGGCTACACAAATGCAGAGAATTTTAACAGGCAGAAGCATGAAGTCATTTCGGCTTGTGAAGGAGAAAGCTTTAACTCTGTGTGGGCCTGACTTTGACCACAATTTAATTTCCTCACTTGTGATGATGTCGCTGTGGGCCAGAGAAGGTTCCATTTCACAGCCTTAAAATGGGGTGGGCCTTGAATCCCGGTAATTCTCTGGGATTGGGACTCCAGTGTTGGTTCCAAATCTGTCACAAGCCATTGAAAATCAGTTGCTTTTGGTGTAGCAATTGATCTCCCCAGTTGTGGATCCTCCTTCTGAGGGCCAGGACCCTGCTGTTGTAAAAATGGCAGATTGTTTATTTCAGGACTACGTCCAGTGAGAATCTCCTGAAATGCAGGAAATGCCCTGGCCCTCCTGCAGTTAACCTCCTGTTTCGTTAGCGTGGGACTGTGCTCTGTGGACTGACATCCCATGTCCGCGGCCCTGGGGACCCGGGAGCCTCCTCTGGCATCGTTCCTTGCTCCTGGAGGCTGCTCCGGTCAGTGATGTGAAAACCTCTGAGAGACACCATGATTCACATGTTGGCTCTTGAGCACAAAAAGTGTCTGCTGATGGCGCAGCACGCACCTGGCCCCGACGACGTGTGGGTTCAATCCAAGCACAAAATTTATCGTGTCTGATTTTCCTGTCTTGTCTCACTTGATTGTTGTTGTTCCTTTTTTTTTTTTTTTCCCTCAAAGGTTCAGTCATTTGGGGAAAGGATTGTGCTTTTCATCCTGAATGTCATTATTTTTGGAAGATTGGAGAGAAATTTGGATGATGACGACATGTTTTTTCTACCTCACTCTGCGAAGGAGCAAGCTAAAATTCTGTGGAGACACGGAGCAGCTGTTGGATTTTACACCACCAAGATGAAAGGTGAGGGACACGCCAGGGCCATCTCAGGTGGGGGGTGAGGGCGGGCTCTCTAGATGTCCACTGGGCTTGGAGGGATCCCTTAGCGCAAGTGCTGCACGGAGGGAATCTTCTGGCGCAGGAAGTATCACTAAGGAAGCTGTGGTGTGAATAAACCCAAGGTGTGGATTTCATTGTCACCACATTTCTCATCTCACCGGCAAACAGGGTGAAAAGCGTGTCCCTTTGATTCCCAGACAGTGCCAGGTCCCCCTTTGAAAACTTGTTGCAGTTAATGGTGTAAACTGACTTTGCAAGCACGTTGCTTTTTCATTTTTTTCCTTTAATGTTATTAATTAGCTGTCAGGAAAAATACCATCGCTAACAGCTGACATGTGGAGCGAAAGCACACTGGATGCCAAGATTTATAGACATTACCTCAGAAGAGAGGGAGTCCGGCAATAACAATGTTAGGGTAAAAGATTGTGACTTGAGGGTCAGTGACAAGTGGTAAATGTGGAACTAGTACCATTTTACTGAAGGGATTGGTCTCTTTTTAAAATTTGCTTTCATTAATTTTTTTTTAAGAGACAGGGTCTTGCTCTGTTGTCCAGGCTGGCCTTGAACACCTGAGCTCAAGTGATCATCCTGCCTCAGCCTCCAGAGTAGTTGGGTCTACAGGTGTAATTTTTAAAGGCTGTCAACATTTCTCACCCAGCTGGTCCCAGCCCTAGCATTTGGTTCTTATAAATTTGTCAATTTTAGCAAAAATTAATTTTCCCAGTAAGCCACCGTGGATGAACTGTTCTCTGAGTTAAGTGTTTTTCTAAGGGGATGAAGAAGCTGAGCTTGATTTGGAGCCATGTTTGCATTGTGCGTATGCTCTACCTGTCCAGGATGGAATAAATCTGCACTTCTCACTTTTTCCAAAGTGTTTATATTTACTGTTTATTCGTTATTCATTCTTTGTCAAGGTCGGTCATAGAGGCACCTGTGTCTTTCACCTTCTTTCACTGTAGTAGCCACTTGCCCTTTGATTTTGATGTGCCATTCCACTGTTTCGAATGGTCATGTCCTTTAGTCGTTAAGATAGACCAAGGGACCTGGAGAAAATTAAAATAGAAGGGAACCTTTCTGTAATTCTTCTTTCCTGGGAGACTCATTAGTTGTCATTTCATACCAAATGGCTGGTCTTGAATCTATAACAGACCATCCTACTAATAGTAACAAAAACTGTTAACAGATTCCAACTGGATGTGTGAGAACAACAAGTGTGGCGCAGAAGGAGCTTGACTGTGGTCTTGCCTGGTTGTCCTGCCATTGCTTCCAGAGGCACCAATACCAAGGCCTCCCGGGCCCGGGGAGAGGAGGCAGAGGTTGTCTGTGGCTACCCTGTTCTTTCTCAGGCAGACTGAGAGTCTGGGCGTGGAAAGAGGACTTGAAGATGTTGAACTGAGGTAGATCAGACTAGGTGCTTGAATTTGTGCCTCCTCATTTCTGATGAATTCCACAAATTCATTGGAAAGTTCTCTGAAGCTGCTAGCTAGGTTGCATTGTTTTCATCAATGAACTGTTTTTTTAAGTGGTAATTGATTTTTAGTTACTCAATGATGTAGTTGGTTTGAAAAGTTTCAAACCTATAGAAAATTAAGTAAAGAAAGCAAATACACTTTTCATGTATACATTGCCAACTTAAAATATTTTGCTGCCTATTTCTGGATTAACTAATATTTGGAGAGACAAAATAAAAATATTTTCCTGGAATCACTATATGTATTAGCACCAGTAATGTACAAGAGTTCCAGTTGTTCATCTTCCTTGTCAGTACTTGGTATTGTCAGTATTTTTAACTTTAGCGATTCTACGAAGTGAAGTGATACCTAATTTGGGTTTTAATTTACATTTCCCTAATGATGAATGCTATCCAACATGTATTCATGTGCTTATTTGATGTTCATGTATCTTGTTTGATGAAGTGTCTTTAAATATTTTTGCCCATTTTAAAAATTGGGTTGTTTGTTTTCTTACTACTGAGCTTTGAGAATTCTTTATATATTTTAGTTAGCAGTTCTTTGTCAGATATATGTTTGAAAACATTTTCATTTTGGTGACTTTTTTCAAAGAGCAGAGGTTTTTAGTTTTGATGAAGTCTAATTTATCAATTTTTATTACTATTTAGTTGAAAATATTTTTTAATTTACTTTGTGATTTCTATGGGTCTTTAAAAGTGAGTTTTTAATTTCCAGATATCTGGGGGGCTATCTCTGGTGTTTTATTTTTTGTTGATTTCTAATTTAATTCTACTGCAGTGAGAAATTATAGTTGGCTGTATTTTAATATTCTGAAAACTATTGAGAGTTATCTTACAGCCCACTATGTGGTCTTTGCGAACATCTCATGTGGTCTTAAAAGAGTATGTATATTCTCCAGGTCTTGGGTGTAGTATCTGAGAACTGTCAGTTAGCTTAAGGTGATTGATGGTGTCATTCATAGCTACATTCTTATTGATACTTTTGTCCAGTTATGTCAATTTCTGAGAGAAGTCTGTTAAAGTCTTTACCTGTGATCGTGGATTCATCCCTTTCTTCCTTTAGTTCTGTCAGGTTTACTTTCTGTATTTTAAAGCTTTGCTATTAGTCACATCTATATTTATAATTGTTATAGCTACCTGATGTATTGACCATTTTATCATCATGACGTATACCCAGTTATCTCCAGTAATATTTCTTGTTATAAAGTCTACTTTGTCTTATTAATATAGATACTTCATTTTTCTTATGCTTACTGTTTGCATGAGATATATTTTTCAGCTTTTACTTTTTTACATTTAGTCTATTTATGTCTTTATTTTTAAAGCATATTTTTTTTTTGATGGCATACAATTGGGTCTTAGATTGTGACTGTAGTCTTAACAGTCTCTATCTTTTGATTGGAATTTAGTCTGCTTACATTTAATTATTGGTATGGTTATACTTAGGTCATCCCTTTTGCAACTTATGTCATGTCATCTTTTTGTTCTTCTGTTTCTCTTTTTCTGTCTTCTTTTGTTTTAATCAATTATTTTTTAGTATTTCATTTTACTTTCTTAGCTCACTGCAGCCTTGAACTTTCAAGTGACCCTCCTGTCTAGCTCTATCTTTTTGCATTTTTCAAAGTTGTTTGCTCTAAGGATTGCATATGCATCATAAAATTATCCCAAGATACTTAGATAATATTGAATTACTTTAGATGAAATACAGAAACCTTTGCAGCAGTATATTTATCCCTCATTTTATTTACATAAAGTGATTGTTATGTATTAGATCTCTGTTTATGTTATAAGCTTATCAATGCTGCTTTATAATGTTTACTAAGTAGTCATGTTTTTAAAAGACATTTTAAAAAAAGAAAAAAAACCAGATAATTTAAAAATATTTACTCATATATTTACCTTTAGAATTTTTTTTTTTTTTTTTTTTT
>VBSM01002223.1:14310484-14355899 GCA_008086735.1 Cheirogaleus medius | reverse complement strand
AGCTCACTGCAACTTCAAACTCCTGGGCTCAAGAGATCCTCCTGCCTCAGCCTCACAAGTAGCTAGGACTATAGGCACATGCCACCATGTCCCACTAATTTTTCTTATTTTTTTGTAGAAGTGGGGTCTCATTCTTGCTCAGACTGGTCTCAAACTCCTGTCCTCAAGCAATCCTCCCACCTCTGTCTCCCAAAGTGCTAGGATTACAGGCATTAACCACCATGCCTGGCTCGCTTTCATAATTTCTGGTGAAAAGTTAGCAATTATTCTAATTTTTGTCCCTTTGTATACAATGTGTCATTTTTCTTAGACTGCTTTCAAGACTTTAACTTTGTCCTTTTTTTTTTTTTTTTTTACAGTTGACTGTGATGTGTCTATGTCTTAGTGCATTTATACTGCTATAAAAAATTACATGAGACTGGGTAATTTATAAGTGACAGAAATTTATTTCTCACTGTTCCAGAGGCTGGGAAGTCCAAGATCAAGTTGCTGGCACTAATCCATTCATGAGGACAGATCCTTCATGCCTTAATCTCTTCCTAGAAAGGCCCCACCTCTTAATTCTGCCACAATGGGGATTCAGTTTCCACACGAATTTTGGATGGGGTGCACATTCAAACCATAGCAGAGTAGGCATGGTTTTTCTTTTTGTTTATCCTTTTTGGGGTTTATTGAGCTTCTTGAATCTGTAAATTATTGTTTTCTACCAAATTTGGGAAGTTTTTGGCCATTATTTCTTCAAATATTTTTTATGCCACTTGTTCCAGCCTTTTTCTGGGATTCCAGTTATATGTATGTTGGGTGCTTCATATTATCTTACAGGTCTCTGAAATTTTATTTTTCTTTAAACATTTTTCTCTCTCCTTTGGTTAGATAATTTCCTTGATCTACATTCAGGTTCATCTGCCATTTATAATCTGTTGCTGAGCCCATTGAAAAATTTAGTTTTTTGTACTTTTCAGCTCTAGAATTTCTATTGTATGTATGGTTTTCATTTCTTTGTTGAGATTCTCTATACATTTATTCATTGAACACATATTTCTTCAATTCTTTGAATTATTTTATTTTAATTCCTTGAACATATTTGTAAAGCTCATATCTGCTAATATCTGTGCCTATTTGAAGTCAGTTATATTGACCACCATTTTTTTTTTCCTGAGTATGGGTCATACCTTTTCTTTGTTTATTTGCATGTTTAGTAATTTTTGGTTGAAAACCAATTATTGCAAGTGTATGGCAGCAACTGAGTTCTTCTGTGTTTTCTGAGGATTGTTGGATTTTTGTTCTAGTAGGCATTTAACTCGCCTGGATTCAAAATGCAAACTTTGTTTCTCTTGTGATATACAGCTGTTGATATCTGTTTGTATGGCTGCTTCTTTAGCATGGCCCTGTACAGCTCTTGCCTGTGCCTGCAGAATTGGTGGTCAGACAAAGATTTGGACATGGATGTGGCTTACCCTCTCTAGAGTTTCCTTGTTTCTGCCAGTTTTGATCTCTGTACTCTGACCCTTCAAACCATTTGGCTTCAGCTTTGTGCCACTAGAACTGCCCACATTGAGGAATGTCTCTGGTTAAGGAAAATGTCAAATTCACAGATCTGATCCTGTCTAGTACCATCTTTCAAGAGTGGATGTCTCTCTGGTCTCTGACTTCTTTTTTGCTGGGTCCCTTGGGGTCTCCTTCACTTACATGGAAGTTAGCTATACGCCAAGGATTTGGGAAGTTTATGCTCTGAGTTTGAGTCTCACTTATTGTGTGGTTCTCATGCTGCCAGGACTTCCTCTCTAAATTTCTGCTTCTTTCTCAATGCTGAATTCGATATCTGACACATTTAGTTGTTAAGGCTGTGGTTTTTCACAGCAATGTTTTCTGTAGCATTGGGAGGTGGAATTATATACCCTGTGGCTGGTAAGCTGCAAACTCACGAATTTTATCTATTCCAGTTGCAATTTTCCGAAATTAAATTTTCCCCTGGCTTCTATCTGCTTTTGGATGCCTTGCAGTGTCTTAAAACATTTTTCTAATTTATTTTAAAAGAGTTGTTACATATGAGGATTTGTGTGACCACTTCATTCCACCACCATTACCTAAGAGACATTCTGATTAGGTGTAGGTCATAGAATTTCATCCTTGCCTTCCCATCTGTTTCTGTAAGTTGAGAGAGCGATTTATTTTTAGATAAATTAAAAAATGCTTGCTATTAGTGGCATGCAGGTAAATTAAACAAGACTAGTTTAGATGGTGATTAGATATATTTTATAATATTTTATTATTTTGCATATATAATTTATGAAGATTCACTAGTGGGGTTTAATTGACTATAGGAGGGGCTTATCATTCAGAAGTTCAGAGCCATTAATGATGTTTCTGCAGTCCTGGTTCTGTTTTTGGTGCTTGTCACAGTGTTATGTAATGTGTTGATGCATATGATATGGGCACAGCACATGGCGTGCTTCTCCACTTTTCTGCAGGACAATTTCTTTTCCTAAATTTAGATCCATATGATTCAGAATATCTGTTAATTTAGCCTGGGCTAGGCGGAATATATAGGTTTATATTTATAATTTCATCCTGTGAGAAAAACAAAATGTACAAATTCATTGCATAAATAGGATCACAGGGTCCAGATTTTACCTATTGAAGAGTGTACATTGTTTCTAAGCATCTTAGCACATTCCTTTCTTGTGTGCCTGTGACTTTAAATCTTATTTAAACAAATTATCATCGAGTGAAATTGACTCTTGGGGGGCTTTAAAGTTCTATGAATTTTAATCCATGTATGGATCCATATAACCACAACCACAATAAAAATAGTTTCATCATTCTCCCCTGTCTCCCCCCCAAAAAACTTTATCCCTGGCAACCACTGGTTTATTCTCCATCACTATAGTTTTGTCTCAAGTGAATTGAGGTTCTTTGTTGGCCATAGATTATTTTTAAATTTATTTTTGGCATAAAATAATAAGTGTTTATTTAGTTAACAGTTCTTTTGGTTGGCAGTTTGGGCTGGGCTCAGCTGGGTGTATTTCTAGTGTAGCTGGACTTGCTGTGTTCCCGTGGTGACCTGCCTGTCAGCTTGGTGGCTCTGCTTCTTGGGGCTGGCTAGATGTTGGCTGGGACTTCAGGAGTGCCTGGGCCACATTCCTTTAGCAGGCTGCCCTGGGCTGGTTTTGTGGTGTGTCACTGGGATGTGAGAGAGAGTAGAGGTGCACAGGACGCCACGGAGCCCAGGCTTAGACCTGTCATGCTGTCACTCTGCCTCATTCTGTTCGTCAAAGCACATCACAAGGCCAGCCCAGATTGAAGGTGAGGGGAAACTGACCCCATCTCTGGATGGGAGGAGCTTCAAAATCAGCTTCAAAATCAGTGTGGATATAGGAGGGAAATAATTGTGGCCATTTTTGCAAACAAATGACTGTCGTAGTATGTATTGTTGCAATTCAGTTTGGCTTATTAGAATCTGAGTCATTTTTTTGTTTTGTTTTGGAAGTTAACCACCTTCTGAATCTTGGCAGGGACAAATACCATCTCTTCCCACAGGAGCTGAATACGCTACATATTCGTTTTCCCGTTCCACTGCATCCAGGGCCCAGGCACCTGTGCGGTGGAAGGTGAGGTAGTAGGTTTCATTGGGAATTGATTTTCTGGTTAGGGCGATGACGGAAGTGACTGGCTGCAAGGCTAAGTTCTCACTGCAGAAATGGCAGTTGTGCTGGTGTTGGTCTTGGTTGTGATCAAGTTCAGGGTGGAAAGGTCGGGAGGGTGCCAACTGTCACCTCTCTTGCTGTGCTGCAGCAAGGTCATCCGTGTTTCATGGGAAGCAGGGCCTGGTGCTGTAATTGGACACAGGAAGCCCTTGTTAGTTACTGAAACGAGTTCCTACCCTAGAGATGATGGGTCTGGTTGGTCTCCCAGCCCACATCCCCTGACGTCAGGTTTCACTCCTGCAGGGAGACCTCTGATGCCGTCCAGATACTGCTCTTTGGCTCCAAGGATCTCAGCGAGCCATGCCCGGTGAGGAGAGGGATCTGAGGAGGCAGGTGCCTGAGCGGCCTTGCTCTGCTTTGCCTCCCAGGTTCGCTTCTCATTTCAGTCCAGTGGTGTAATGGTTGCCCTTGTAGCAATTAATAACAAGATTTTAAAGAAAACTCATCAGACAACTGGAGAACTAGTGGTTTGAAATGATCTGCTACTTTAGCATTGGTTTTCTAGCTTGTGAAGCTCACCTTGCTTCCAGGTGCTACCCATGGGTCTGGCTGTGCAGGGGCCCTGCAGGGTCCTGGTGGGTCAGCAGCAAGCCCAGGGGACAGCGTGTATCCCTTGCTTTCCCCGCAGGCAGCCTGTGTGGCGATGGCACCGGTGCGTGCTACCTGCTGCCTGTCTTCGATACCGTGTTTGTCAGGAGGAAACACCGTCGCCAAGGCCTGGGGATGGTCATGCTGCAGGACTTCTGCGAGATGTTCCCAGAGGACGAGGCCCTAGGGATCAGTTGCCCGATTTCTCTTGCCATGTACCAAGGTAAACCCACCTGGTGTTGTGTGGAAGCATTTGGGTAACAGTGATGGATAACACGTGTGCATTCCAGAAGGTTCAGGGGAGGGAGGTTCCGGAGAGCCCTCATGGGCAGATGCAGGCCTTGGCATGGGGACACGCACACGGGGCTTTCCTTCCTTCTGAGAAATCTCCCATCGCTTCAGCACAAGCCGAGACTTCATGTTTGATCGCAAGAAGCTTTCCCAAGCTGAGAAATAATTGGGTTTAGAAACAAGCAAAGCCGAATCAACAACCTCAGGGAGGAGGTGACTCCAGACAGCTGCTGGCATGCTGCAGACTGCTGCAGGGCCTCGGAGTGTCTTTGCTCTTTCATTTGAAGCTTATGGCTCTTCACTTTGTCCTTTGAACTTGAAGCTGCGGGAGAGCCCGGGAACTGAAGGGAAGGCAGGAACCGCGTGGAAAGGCAAGCTCTGAATGTGCTGAGTTTCCCAGCACCTCTTACTGCCTGAGACGGCTCCCTCCCACAATCCTTATAACGCATTTGCCAGAGGAGGATGAAAAGCTCTGATGTTGAACGTCACACTCCAGGTCAATATGGCGGGAGATTCTGGAGAGCATTTCTCCAGGATCCCGGAAGCGCACCCACCCCGCTTTGTGCCCTGCCTCACTTCTTGGTGTGCAGGTGCTCTTGAATCCTTCGTATTGAGTTTCCAGTGTCCTTCTGGTATAATAGATTGGAGCAAAAAGTTAGGAAAGGCAAGGAGCCTTCTGTTGCTCTGAAGTCAAAATGAAAACATACTTTTCTTCAAGTGGGTTTAGTTGTTTCTTTGTATTTTCAAACTCTTAGTCTGTTATTAAACCCTGAAGAGCCTTGAGTTTCTGCAGAGAGTGCTTGAGGCTTGCTGCACTGTGCAGCTCACTTTCAGGTGCTGGAGCGTTCCAGGGCCCAGGCAGCTGATCCTCTGTCCACACCGGTGGCCTGCCAGTCCCTCTGTTCTTGCTTCAGTTCTGACAGTTCTGACTGACCGAGTTGCCCCCTCCTCCCCATGCAGGCCGCCTTAGGGGTTAGGGTTGTCTTGTCAAGGGAGCTGAAGAGCCATTTCCCCAGGGGACAGCAGGTTCCAAGGTCAGGGGCTGTCCCTTCTCTGTCTCTGCCTGCAGAGAAGGAAGATGTGAAGGTGCTGATTCTGAGGCTTCTTCTCTCGGGGTTTCAGCCACCCAGGTGTCCCTGTCAGGCTTAATTATTGAGTGCAGCCTTGCCTTCCTACTGCACAAGAGGGACTCCTGCTTCAAGCCCTCTTTCAGCTGTGTCCCTCTCCATGGGCCCAAGGGATGTGTTCACCTGTGTCCATACTACCCCTAAATAGGCTCAGAGTACCGGGACCCCAGAATTCCTGCCAGTGGCTGCTGAGGGCCTGAGGGGACCTTGTTCCTGCATCTGTGCTCGTGAGAGGGGCCACACCACCAGTTCGCACATCCCTAGAGCCCATGGACAGCTGTTGGTGGGCTGTGTGTGGAGTGTGTGTGCGTCACTCACGTGTGTGTGTGCAGCCCCTTGGAGTGTGGGGAGTCTGGGGTGGGAGGGAAGAGAGGTGGGCTGCTGGCTGGGGGCCAGCTCAATGGTATTGTCGCATTCTGGTGCAAAACTTCAAGGAGTCCAGGAATTCTAAATTTGAAACTGGCTGTCCCTGTTGTCAGGAAGCTATATTTATCCAGATAGGAGGGCAGAATGTGTCTACGATCTAGCACTTTGCTAGCTTGGTTTATACCTTTCGAATACAGGCATACCTCCTTTTATTGTACTTCATAGATGCTGCGTTTTTTACAAATTGAAGGTTGGTGGCAATCCTGAGTCAAGCAAGTCTTTTGGAATTATTTTTTCAACAACATGTACTCATTTCGTGTCTCTGTGTGACATTTTGATAATTCTCTCAATATCTCAAACTTTTTCATCATTATTGTATCCCTCATGATGATCTGCGATCAGTGATCTTTGATGTTACTATGGTAATTGTTTTGGGACGCCACGGACTGCACCTGTATAAGACGGCTAACTTAGTATGTAAATGTGGTGTGTTCTGACCGCTCCACTCACTGGCCGTTCCCTCCATCTCTCTCCCTCTGCTTGGGCCTCCCTAGTCCCTGAGACACAACAATATTGAAATTAGGCCAGTAATCACCCTACAAGTGTTCAAGTGAAAGGAATAGTCACACGTCACTCACTTTAAATAAAAAGCTAGAAATAATTAAGCTTGCTGAGGGAAGACTTGTCTAAAGCCAAGATAGGCTGAAAGCTAGGTCTCTTACACCAAGCAGTTAGCCAAGTTGTGAATGCAGAGGAAAAGTTCTTGAAGGAAATTAAAAGTGCCACTCCAGTGAACACACAAATGATAAGAAAGCAAAACAGCTTTATTGCCGATATGAAGGAAGTTTGAGTGGTCTGGATGGAAGATCAAAGCAGTCACAATATTCCCTTAAGCCAATGCCTGATCCAGAGCAAGGCCCTGAATCTCTTCAATTCTGTGAAGGCTGAGAGAGGTGAAGAAGCTGCAGAAGGAAAGTCTGAAGCTAACAGAGCTTGGTTCATGAGGTTTAAGGAAAGAAGCCATCTCTATGATACTTGCAAGGTGAAGCTGCAGGTGCTGATGTAGAAGCTACAGCAAGTTATCCAGAAAATCCAGTTAAGATCATGGATGAAGGTGGCTACACTAAACAAAAGGTTTTCAGTGTGGATGAAATAGCTTTTATTGAAAGAAGATACCATCTAGGACTTTCATAGCTAGAGAGAAGTCAATGCCTGGCTTAAAAGCTTCAAAGGACAAGCTGACTCTCTTGTTAGGGACTAATGCAGCTGGTGACTTTAAGTTGAAGCCAATGCTCATTGACAATTCCAAAAATCTTGGGTCCTCAAGAATTATGCTAAAGCTACTCTGCCTGTGCTCTAGAAATGGAACAGCAAAGCTTGGATGACAGCACATCGGTTTATAGCATGGTTTACCAAATGTTTTAAGCCCTGTTGAGACCTACTGCTCAAGAAAAGATTCCTTGCAAAATATCACTGCTCATTGGCAATGCAATCCAAGTCAACCAAGAGCTTTCATGAAGATGTACAAGGAGTTGAATCTTGTTTTTTATGCCTGCTAGCACAACATCCATTCTGCAGCCCATGGAGCAAGTAGTAATTTTAACTTTAAAGTTTTAGTATTTAAGAGATATGTTTCATGAGGCTGTAGCTGCCATAGATAGTGATTCCTATGACAGATCTGGACAAAGTATATTAAAATTCTTCTGGAAAGGATTCATCATTCTAGATGCCATTAAGAACATTTGTGACTTATGAGGTGAGGTCAAAATATCCACATTAACAGATGTTTGGAGGAAGTTGATTCCAATCCTTATGGATGACTTTGAGAGGTTCAAGACTTCATTAGAGGAAGTCGCTGCAGATGCCATGGAAACAGCAATAGAACTAGAATTAGAAGTGGAGCCTGAAGAGGCGACTGAATTGCTGCAATCTCATGATCAAACTTGAATGGATGAGGAGTTGCTTCTTATAGATGAACAAAGAAAGTGGTTTCTTGAGATGGAATCTACTCCTGGTGAAGATGCTGTGAACATTCTTGAAATGACAACAAAGGATTTAGTATATTTGATAAACTTAGTTGACAAAGCAGCATCAGGGTTGAAGAAGATTGGCTCCAATTTTGAAAGAAGTTCTCCTGTGGGTAAAATCCCATCAAATAGCATCACATGCTACTGAAATCTTTCGTGAAAGGAAGTGTCAATTTATGCAACAAACTTCATTTTGTCTTATTTTAAGAAATGGCCACAGCCACCCCAGCCTTCAGCAACCACCACCCTGATCAGTCAGCAGCATCAACATCAAGGCAAGACCCTCCACCAGCAAAAAGATTACAGCTCCCTGAAGGCTCAGATGATCCTTAGCATTTTTTTAGCAGTAAATTATTAATATTTTTAAAATCAAGGTATGTACATTTTCTAGACAGTGCTATTGCACACTTAAGAGACCATACTGTTAGTATAAACATAACTTTTAGATGCACTAAGAAACCCCAAAATTCATGTGACTCACTTATTGTGACGCTTGTCTTATTGCAGTGTTCTGGACCCTGACTTGCAATATCTCGGAGGTCTGCCTGTGCTTAGCAGTGCGCTCGGTAGGATTCCGTCTGTGCTCTTGCTCTAGGCCCTGCAAATGCTAGAGAGGGCCTGAGGGAGCCCCCTTGGGCACCGGCAGGACCAGGAGCAGCTTCCCAGTCTTCTGGATTCGGGACATTGCCACCTGAAAATGTTCACCCTAGAACATGGGCATGAAAGTCTACAAGCCTTCAGGGGTCTCTGGAATCAAGGGGTCTGCAGAGGATAAGCTGGAAGGTTCCGTGGGAGAGAGGGCTCAGGAGGCTTGGGAGGAAGGAGGGATGGGTGCTATGTACTGGATTGTGTCCCCCTTAATTCATATGTTGAAGTCCTCAGTGTGACTGTATTTGGAGATTGGGTCTTTAAAAAGATAATCAAGCTTAAATGAGGTTATAAGGGTGGGCCCTCAATCCAACGTGATTCGTGTGCTTAAAAGAAGAGAGAGAGAAAGCCCGGGGACGCGTGCACACGGAACCGGCATGTGAAGACACAAGAAGAAGATGGCCATTGAGGAGCCAAGCAATGAAAGGGACACCTTGATCTTGGATTTCCAGCCTCCAGAACTCTGAGAAATAAACTTCTGTTGTTTAAACCACCCAGTCTGTGTATTTTGTGACAGCAGCCCGAGCAGGCGTACACGGATGGGATGCTGGAGGGGCGCGCACAGGTAAGCAGGCCAGCAGGATGCGTCCACGGCGGGCTGCAGTGCAGCAGGGGTCCGAGCAGGGAGCGGGGGTGGAGGGCTGTTACAGAAGGGACCAGAGTGGGCCAAGTCTGGGGACACTAGAGGGCTGGCCTCGTGCGAAGCAGGCTTGGGTGGGGGTCTTCCCGACTCACGCATGTCTGCCTTCCTCTCAGTCTGCAGGCAGTTCCTGCTGGCCTGGCCGGAGGAGAGAGGGCGCCTGTGGGAGGTGGAGCCCCCGGGGGCCTGGGGCCAGCGCAGCAACATCTGGCTCAAGGTTCAACTTCTCCAGACAGGACTTCCAGACTGTGAGTCGGGCTGAAAACAGTGCACTTTGGCCTAGTCATTTCTAGTGTCAGGAACTGGTACAGATGAGTTGACAGTGATCAAATGGGACCCGTGTAGATGTTATTTCTGTTGTTGTGCAAACAAAGGAGGAGTGAGGCCCGGGTGGGGGTGGCGCCCTGTTCTGAACGAAGCACACCTTCCCGCCCTCTCGCTCTAAAAGATCGCTCCCAATTTCGCAATTAGAAGCTCTCTGGGACCGAGGGGCTCCCCTTTTACAATTAGAATGGATTATTGAAACATAAAGAAGACCGATTTCCTCTGTCGAACTGAAGATCAGTTGAAAACGTGATTTTGAATAGGTAATATGTGCACTTGGTTGACAATTTGAAAGACACACACACACACAAGGGATCACTGTGACAAGCAAGCCTCCTGTCCTTCTCCTCTGGGGGACACACACCTGCGTAAATGGCAGCGCTGCGTAGGTGACATTCTGCCAATTGCTGTGTTGTCTGTTTTGCCCTTTTTAATGGCAGTATAGTATGATGTCATGTGAGTTGTATGAACGTGTTGTTATTTATTTCCCTGTTGACAGACGCACGCGCTGTCTTCAGTTTTTGGTTAATCCAGACAGTGGCCCAGTGAGTTTGCCTGCGGGGGTTCTATGGGGAGGCAGGAGAACAGGGGCTTAGGTGGCCTGTTTCAAGGGGAGGCAGGAGGTGGGAAGTCCTTTAAATGGCCAGAGGGGAATGCAGCCAGGCTCCTCTCTGGATTTACAAGTTGCTTTTTGACAGTGATCTGGGGCCCTCCTCAGCTCAGTGCTAAAGGTGAGGCCAGGCCAGCCCCGGGGCAACTGACATCTCCGGGCTGCAGGTGCTGCCTGTGGTTGGGAGGCGAGGGAGGTTCTAACAGTTTAAATTAACTGTCCAAATTAAAG
The DNA here is from genome assembly GCA_008086735.1 of Cheirogaleus medius. NCBI lineage: Eukaryota > Metazoa > Chordata > Mammalia > Primates > Cheirogaleidae > Cheirogaleus > Cheirogaleus medius. The sequence goes on along the minus strand of VBSM01002223.1, from coordinate 14,345,340 downwards.
CCTTGGCTTGCCTTCCCTCCTGGAACGGGAGCTCCTGTCAGTATCAAATACCATTTCTGTCGCTGTGGGTGGCTCATTAGGGGGCTGATGGGCAGTGGAGGTGCCAGGCATTCTTTCCACGTGGTGACTGATGTACCTTAGGTGGTGACAGGCTAGAGTGCCTTGGAGTTTATTGATGATAATAGTGATCAGTTTTGCTTTTATGGTGCCTTTCAGCTAGAAGGCATAATGGATCTTTACAGACACTAATGGGGTGACCAAGCACTGGGGCAGGAAGGGCCCTCTTGGGGCTGCGACTCTGATCCTAATGAGGCGGCTAAGTGACTTGCCCTGTGGCATTGTGTTAGGACGGGGAGCGAGCGCAGACCCCCGGGCACAAGCTGACCAGCTGTGTGGGTTTATGGACGCGCTTCACAAATGAGGCTGCGGCCCCCGTGCAAGGTCTTTGCGCTTGGACGCTGCAGTTCCTTGGCAGGGAGTGGAAAAAGAAAACGGATTGCATATCGGAATGTGGAAATTGCACAGGCCGGAGGGGGTGAGCAGGGGAGGAGGCTTCCCCCTAATTGAGAAGATGGCTGCCTCCCAGAGAATTCCACTGGGGGTTGTTTTGAGAGCTGGGAGTCAGTGTGGTCTGGTCAAAGGAAACTGAGCTGGAAGTCACATGCCAAACCTGTCACTTTAATTCACTCTGAGATTCACCAACTCTCACTTTAAAACAGCAAATGAGGGGACTTGCGCAGAGAATGTTCCAGAAGCACGCTGGAGTCCTTTGAAGGAAGAAGGGTCATCGTTATAATTAGGGTATAATTAGATTACTAAAACTCTATACTTTATAAAAAGTAATTCTAAGTTATGGACTTTTCACTCCCTGTTCAAATCATGGTGAGGTCCCAGTTTCACCCACACGTTCTGTCTCCCTGAGGGCCCGCAGTCAGAATTTTAATTCACTTAGGGAGGTTTTCAGCCAACCAGCTTCATCTTGCAACCATTATGACAGTTAGTGCTGACATCCCAGATTTTTTCCAAATTGGTGAGTGGGGGCTTCAGATTCGGTCACGGATCAGCCCAGATGCTCTGCAGTTTCTCAGTTTCTAGTCTGTTTGTTCCTTCATGGAAATCAGCAAGTGTTAGTAGATTAGAACTTCCCACCGGTCACCAAGCAATGCCAATTCTGGCATCTTCTCTTCCCTGGAAATCTCACTAGGCCACTTAATTTGATCTTAGTCTTTATTTAGAGTTGCTTTCCTCACTTGTTCTGTTTTTCGAGTTCTTTCTCTTGTGTCTTCCTATAATTTTATGTGCCATAGAAATAGAACTGTAAGCAAGAAGCCCAGTGGAACCAATTGCTCACTCTAAATAAGGCATAAACATTTCAAAGGGAAATTAACTTGTGCTCCTTGCAAATGGTTTAAAATCTATTTTCAAAGCAGCCTGATTGGTGGACCGGGTCATCGAAAGTTTGCATGATCCTGGCTGTTGGTAACATCTGTGGCTTATCATGGCCCTGAAAATATTTACAGATTATTCAGACCTTTCGAGAAGAGTTTGTGGGAAATTTCTTTTTTCCTACACTCGGTTACATACAACGTCTTTGAAACTTGACCAATGGGATCATAATTCCATCCGATGTGATTTCCCGGTCAGCCTTAAGTTTCTTTACTGGAGAGAATGAAATTGAATATATCAACATTGAATATATCAACAATGTTCTTTTACAAAAATGTTGCTGGAGGCAGGAAATAATGGAACACTGCTTTAAAATTTTATTTTTCCAATTTATAGGTCACAGTTTTGCTTTCTTTCTCCAGATGAACTTCTAATGGATTTAATTGTCATCCACAGGGATGATGTGGATGATAAAAATCTTTTCTTCCATTTAAACATTTAATTTTTTACACCAGAAGGATTGTATATAAAGAGGTGAAAAATTTGAGATATGAGTCTGATGCCTAGCAAACTCCGGTTCTGCCTTTGTTCCAGCTTGTTCTGGTGAATCCTGCATGATAAAGTGCAGCAGCAATAGCAGTTTCATGCTGGGAAGTGCTGAGGGTGAAACCACCACACTGGACTTGTTTTTTCAGTCTGATGCTGCTCTTTGATGGGTTGTGTGGCTCCCTCTAATGGCCACTGTGGGCGACTGCAGCCCTGGATGTTTAACCTGTGTGGTTGGTTCTCATATACTTAACATTTGCGCTTCCAAATTAGTGCATTCACTTTAAAAGATTTACTGAATATTAATTGGTTAGAAATAAACTACAAGTCAATACTTGACAGCTGTTAACATGATGTAGTGCATAACAAAAACACCAGGAAAGGTGGAAAATTGATCATCGATTACCTGCTTTGTTCTCTCATTCATTCATTAATTCATTCATGTATTCCTTCATTCATTTGATAACTGGTAACGGAGCACCCACACATGCACTGGGCACAATCCTAGGTGTTAGGGATGCAGTAGTGAAGAAGCTGACCAAGCTTCTGAACTCATCTATGAGCTAAGTGCATGGGCAACCACTGTTTGATATAAAAACCCTACATAGCAGAGATAACTGAAGCATGCTGGTATTTTTAAGTACTTGCAATTAAATTTTGCCAAACCACATTTTGCTAATTTATACAGTTCTGTAAATAAACTTAAAAATTTACTTACATAGATAACAACTAAATAATACATTTGTTCCTTAGTAAACAAAATGTGTTACATATGTATTTTCAGCTCAAATGCAAAACCGCATATTTTTTTCTTAGGGATCTGAACACCTCTCCCCGGTCCCCCCCATACACACATGGATTTGGGGTTGGAGGGTGGGGAGACACACAGTAGGACGAGAAAGTTGTTTCTTCCAAGTCGGTACTGATTTGGTAGGAGGGGCAGGAGGCTGAATTAACATTATGGCTTCTCTGGTGAGTAAAAACCCCAGTGAGCAGAGGAGGACCTAGGAATCGAACTGGAAACCCCACTCCATCGAATGCCTGAGTCATGAGAAGAACAGATCATGATTCCAGCTCAGAAATGCTGGAGCAGAATGCCCACTTGGCATCTCCTGACACCTGGCAGGTCTTCCCGTCCTCTGGAGAGAACTGTAGCAGGTGTCATAGTTCAGGTCAAGGATAGAATTGGGTGGTGGCCATCAGCATGCTGGGAAGAGTCCCCAGTATATTACTAACCTGTTGATTGTCCAGCTCCTTGAATGACACCCTCATTTGTGTATCTTTTTCTCTTGCTTGGGGAGGGCAGCACACCCAGGACATTCCAAGGAGAAGGAGGGCGTGAATGGTCATGGACAGACTTCTCAGGGTGACAGACCCAGACAGTCTGCTAATGGAGCAAGCAACAAGGTATGGTGATGATGTGTCATTCATGAGCTTCTTGCTTTCTTAGTAATCACATTATCTTTGCTTAGTGAAGCCACGGTCTGAACCTGTAAGGCAGCTCCTGGCCAACTTGGATTTCTTGGATTTCTGCGTGGTCGTGGGCTGTTGATTTACACTAGGAATATTTGGGCCATGCAGGGAGAAGGGGTAATGTGAGGAGAGGCCTTTGTAATTAGACTTTTCATGGTTCTCTTCTCTAAGCTAGACAAACTCTAATGAAACCGAAACGAAACAGGGAACACATGGGAATTGGCTGTAACCATGCATCGTTAAGGAAATATTGAAAATCTGAATTTCAAATTCTACCATGGACCAGTGTCTTCCAAGCAGAACAAAAGCAAGACTAATTTGTCTTTTTTCCCTCCCTCACCCTGCAAGCTCACATTGTAAGAAAATGCATATAGTATTAGGTTTCTGTATAATCCAGAGTGATTGTAGAGTAGGTCCTGGGGAAGAAGGGTTACTGAATATTTCTTGGTGGCTTGTTGTCATTCAGTTCTTCGTAAGATTTAAAGTTTTCCTGAAGCCAAGCTGGGCACTCATCCACACAGAGTAATTGTGACAATCCTCTGGTACAGAGGGTCTTTGCTTTCGAATCCCTAAAGATCTGTTAATTATTTTAAATTCCAAAACTTACAATTGTGCATTGTGGGGGAATACTGCTTATTTTGGAAAATAAATTGTTCTGGGATAGAAGATTTAACATAAAAGACATAAAATAGCCCAGTAAGTGCTGGATCATTTTAGAAAGCTGCTTCCTGTCTGATACCAGCCATCTGGCAGACGAGGGATTTCATTTTCTTTGGGTCGCCATGGAAAGATGGGCTAACTTAAGACCTGACCAGGCACTGAACAGAGTATTGCATTTGGCCTCTTCTGCTGACCCCTGACTTTCCTTTTAAGCTTTGAAGGCTTTTTAGAGGAAGCAGAGGTGTCTGGTGTCTTGTAACGCCATGGCTGTGTATCTGGAGAAGTCTGCACATTAGAGCACAGGGCACCAACTTTTAAATTAACACTTCCTTGTCCCGTTCTTCTTCCAGTCTCCCCGAGCTGAGCTGTCCTTCCGTTCTGTTCACTAAATACTCGCTCTTATGTTCAATACATGGTTTCCATGTGGCTGGCCAGGGGCTTTTGAACCCGGCTTATCTGTTCTGAATCTCAGCATGGACAAGCCAGCCAGGATACCTGCAGGCCCTGAATTCCAGCCCCGGATGGTCTGGGATGACCCATTACATTACAGTGCTTAATTGGAATGCCTTGTGAATTATTTTCTCACTTCAGGAGGGGACCCGTGGAGAAGAATTGGAAAACACAAAGAATGATCGAGATTGTAGAGTGAAAGAGGAGGAAGCTGGGCTGCTGGAGAGACCCTGCCAGGCTGAGCTAGAGGCACAGGAAGCCAAGAGGACAGCAGCCGTGGCAGGGCTGGTGGGGGAGCCATGGCGGAAGCTCCCACGGCCCAGTTCCTGACTTCTCCAGACACCTGTCCGGGCTGGATGCAGAGGCCAGGCCTGGGCTTCCCTCACCGGTGTGTGGCCAGGAGCTGGCCTCCTGTCCTTGCTGTGCCTTCCTTGTCATCTTTGAGGAGACAGTGACCACATCAGCTCCACCTACCTCAGTCCTCTTATGTGGGCTCAGGTTCTAGAATGCCTGAGAATGTACTATGTTAAGCATGAAATGCTATATAGGATTGAGGAGTTATTTTCTCAAGTTACTTCTTGGCAGTTCCAAGAGATTTCAGAAACTCATTCAAAGCCCAGTAGGGTTTCTGTTCCTTAGAAAGAATGGGTGCAACTGTCCTGGAACCACGTGAATGTTTTCCTGAATCTACCTCTTTCCTTATGTAAGTGTAACAAGGATCCAGGCTGCGGAAACCCTGTTTAGGTTCGTGCACGCCAGCCCGGTGCTCCTTTGGGAACACAGACACCAAAGAGGTTTCCAGGGAGACACATTCCTTTTCCAGGGAAGCTTCAGCCACGTCAGAAGCTCCCTGAGGGCAGGGGCTGGGGCTGGCTGGTGCCCACCGCAGGCCTTGAGCTCACATCTGGCCTGGTGTGCAGGAGGCAGAGCTGGCTCCAGGCCAGCTTCAGCCATCACCTAATTCAGATGGGAAGCCACTGCGTGAGAATTTGGGCTGATGGCCCTTCTAGCATATTGGTGGCCTCGAGCAGAAAGGTGTGTGATAGTAAAAGTAACTGAAAATTACAGCCTGGCTCAAATGTGACGTTGGCTTCCCCCTTCTCAAATACCCACGAGGCCTGCTTGGTGACGTGTGCTCAGCCACTCAGGGGATGCAGAGCCCGGCCGGGGACCCCACCCCAGGCTTTCTGCCCTCCACAAGGGTAAGGCACAAGTCCAGGCTGCTTTGTGGAGCCCCAGAGCCTGCTCCCCGAGAGCTGGGGCAGTGCTTTCTCTGCACTGGGGCCCAGCCTCGCCAACGTGCAGGAGGATTTTTCCCAGAGAAAGCTGGTCAAGCTCTCCTGAAGCAGACAGCACACGTTCCAGTCCCTGGTTTTGGGCAAATACAAATGTGATCACATCAGCATAGACACCTCAGTCCCCTCTATGGCTTGTCACCAACTTTGGAGAAGCCAGGGCCTGTCACAGTGGGCTCCGCTGTCTTTCCTTGTCGTACTCCAGCTGCGGAGTCAGCCCTGGGTCTGCCTGGCTGCCCCTTGTGTTCCCAGTGCCGGCGTGGGGCTGTCCCTCAGTAGCTGTGGGGAATGGAGGGTGGGGGTCATCTCAGGACTGAGGGGTCACATCTCCCTTCTGTTCTTTTGCAGCTGGTTCTGGAGAGATTGACAGAGGACAGGCTTTTACCTTTTTAGGGCTGTAATAAAGCCATTCCTGGGGCCTGGAGCCTTGGGGTGGTGAGGAGACACCAGAAGCCCCAAATTCTGGGAATACACCTGCTGTTCCCCTGTGTAGTCAGAGGACACGTGCAGCAGGACCTCTGTTACTTATTCACCCAACTGTCTGTCCATCCTTCCATCCATCCATCCATCCTTCCATCCATCCATCCATCCATCCATCTATCTCCCCTCCCTCCCTGTTTCCTTCCTTCCACTCATCTTCCAACTGTTTACCTCTCAATCTATATATCTTCCCTGTGATTCATATCTCCATCCATCCACCCTTCCATCCATCCATCATCCATCCATTCATCTGCCCTCCCTCCCTTCCTCACCTTTCTTCCTTCCATCTATCTCTCCATCCATCTCTCCATCTGTCCGTCCATTCATCCATCCACCTATCCATCTACCTATCTATACATCTGTTCATCTATCCTCCAGTCTGTCCATCTGTTCATCCATCTGTCTATCCATCTCTCTATCTATCCATCCATCCATCCTCCATCCATCTGTCTATCTTCCATCCATCCACCCATCTATCCAGCCATCCTTCCTGTCAAACAACAAACATTCATCGTGCTTTCTCAGGGACAAGCTCTATGCCAGGTACTGGGGATATAAGTGAGGTGTGGTTATTGGCTTCAAGGAAACTTTGTTTTCTCTCTAGGGGTTTCTTCTGGAATATTCTACTGGAGTTTTTATCTCTCTTACTCTCCTTACAAAGAGGGAAAAGTTCAATCAAATAGAAATAGAGTTTAGAACTCCATGCAGAGATATTATGAAGCCCTCCCTGCCCCTTACACGTGGGCTGTCAGACCATAAAAGTGAAGTCAGGTCTGTAACCAAGAGGGTGCTGTCTGTGTGATGTGAGACATAACCTTTCCCATGTGATGTACGTGCTGTGAACATTGTGCTCTTTCAGGTGAATGGTTGGTGTCTTGTGCTTACATGAGAAAGTGTCTTAGGGGTTTGATGAAGTTACTATTCAATAAAAGAGGCCTCTCAAGGAAGAAAAACCGATGTGCTGAGGGCTTCATTTAAGGATATATAAACTGACCTCACAGAGTTAGGGATACCCTGGGGCTCTGGGCACCCGCTCCCCAGCGTGGCGTAGTCTGTGTTGGCTCTGGGCTGTGTGCAGGGGCCCCTTCCATGCAGTGTGTTCAGGCACTGTCCATAATGCTTGTGTTTGCACGTGTTATTGTTTTTATTAAATCATTTTTGTTTATTATTCAGTTTATCTATGTTCCTGCCTATTGTTTTTTAACACCTCTATTGAGGTATAATTTACCAACCATAAAATTCACTCATTTACAGTACATAATTCAATGATTTTTAGTATATTTACAGAGTTGTACAATTGCCACCACCATCTGTACCCCCGAAAGAAACCCTGTACCTGTTAGCAGTCTCTCTCTTTCCCCTCACCCCCGCCCCCACCCTCAGCAGCCACTAATTGCCTTCTCCCTGTACAGCTCTGCCTCTGCTGGACATGTCACATAAGTGGATCATACAACAGGGGGTCCCTGTAGCTGGCTTCTTTCGCTCTGCATACTGAGGTCCATCCATGTTGCAGCATGTATCGCCAGTATTTCTTTCCTTTTTATTGCTGAGTAATATTCCATGGGATGGCTGTACAGTGTTTTATTTAGGCTTTCATCAGCTGATGTTCTTTTGGATTGATTCCAGTGTTTGGTAGTTATCAATAATGCTATTATGAATATATACATATACCTACATAAGTTTTTGTGTGTACATATATTTTCAGTTTTCTTGGGTATATACCCAGGAGTGGAATTTCTGGGTCATATGGTAATCCTATATTTAACATTTTGAGGAACTGACAAATTATTTTACAAAGCGGCTGTACCATATTACATTCCCACCAGCCAGGTATGAGGTTTCCGATTTATGCCCCATCCCAGCCAATACCTGTCACCATCCATCCGTCTGATACACCCAACCTAGTGGGTGTCTCACTGTGGTGTTGACTTGCATTTCCCTAATGACAGATGATGTTGGACAGCTTTTCATGTTCTTATCAGCCATTTGTATTCTATTCTGGATATTAATCCATTATTGGATATAGGATTTGAAAATATTTTCTCCCATTCTGTGGGTTGTCTTTTCACTTTCTTGGTGTCATTGAAACATATGCGTTTTAAATTTTGACAAAATCTAATCTATTTTCTGTCGGTTGCTTGAGCTTTTAGTGTTGCAGTAGCAATGATTGCGTTTTCTAAATGCATGTCCTTTCATTCCCATCTAAATGGAGTTATTGGGGAGAAAGATATTTGACTCCAAAATGAATATAGAAAATTCACAAAGAAGTCGTTACTTAGAGGAAGGCTGTCCCTGGACCCCATGTCCTTTGCTGGCAGCAACCAGAGGCCCATGTCCTGCAAGAGCCGCATTGTGCTAAAAGCTGCTCTGCCCCACACTCGTGAACGGCTCAGGCAGGATGAACAACACCAGGAACCGATAGTCATTTGGAAGTTTGCATTTGGATTCATGGTCTGGCAGTGGTGATGGACTCTCACTGCTATGCGCCAGGCTCTCAAGCAGGTTTTCTTTCAGGAAGTGGTTTTAAGGGTTTTCAGGGTATCCCAGCATTAGGTATTTTGTTCCAGGAAGTCTTAGAGAATAAACCCTTCACTGGCCCAATGCATAGCTTGAAATCTCACTGTTAGAAACGTCCCTCTTAGGGGGTGGGTGGGTAACGTGGACTTGTGTCCCAGGACTGGGAAGAGCCTGGCGTCGGGTAAGTCAGGGTCTGTAAACTGGCAAGCTCGAGGGTTCACATCAGTCTAGAGATGAACGTTGTTTGGGCCACACAGGATCCAGAAGTTGCTGTCTCTTTCTGGGGGGGGGGGGGGCGCGGGCGTGTCTCCACCATTTACTGGCCCTTGTGACTCATCTACATTGGCTCCCGGGTCCTGGAACTATTTACATATGCATTTTCTTGTGGCAGGCTGAATGAGTAACAGCCCTCCCGAGATGGCCACATCTGAATCCTCAGAACCTGTGAGTATGTTACATTATGTGGTAAAAGGGACTTTGCAGGTGTGAATGTGTTAAGAATCTTGAGATGGGGACATTATCCCGGATTAACTGGGAGGGCTCCAGTGTGATCACGTGGGTCCTTCTATGAGGAAGGCAGAGAGAGATTTGTCTACAGGAGAATTGGCAGCGTGAAGCAGCGTGAGAAAGACTCGATCAGCCATTGCTGGCTTTGGAGACGGAGGAAGGGGCCTCAAGCCAAGGAGTGCAGGTGGCCTCTGGGAGCTGGAGGAGGCACAGAAATGTATTCTCCCCTAGAGCTTCCAGAAGGAGCCAGCCCCGCTGACACCTTGATTTTAGCTCAGAGAGACATGTCTTGAACTTCTGACCTGCAGAACTGTATGGTAATAAATCCATGTAGTTTTAGGACAGTAAATTTGTGGAAATTTGTTACAGCAGCAATAGGAAACTAGTACACCTGTCCAGATTCCCCTAAGTTCTCAGCTCCATAACTTGCCCCTCCCCTCCAATTTGGTCGCGTCTGGAGACACTTTGGGTTGTCACAATTGGGTGAGGGGTGCTCCTGGCATCTAGTGGGTGGAAGCCAGGGATGCCTCTAAACAGCCTACTATGCAGATACAGCCCCCACAACAGAGAATAATCCAGCCTGAAATGTCGTGCCGAGGTGGAGAAACAGTTCCCTTCATCTCTCAAATTCTAGGTGTCTGCACGTTCAGGCAGTCTCAACTTTGGTTGAGTTGGTGGCGTCAGAGCGAGCCGAGAGGTCGCAGGCTCCCAGGAGACACGGAGGACTTCCCGCCGCTGTTTGTGGCACCTGCTCTGTGCTGGGCTACGGTCCCGCACACAGAGGGATCCAGGAGCTCTGAGGGCTGCGTCCAGTTGGCACGAGGGCAGGGATCAGGGAAGGGTCTGGCATGACGACCTCGGGTGTGCTTCACCATTTTGGACTTCGGACTGTCCTGACTGGTAAGAAAGTTTTTCCTGCCTTAGAGGAGAAATCACCACCTGCTGCCGTTGAGGCTCAGAGCACCGCTCAGGAGGTGCCCTGGAGAAGACTCAGACCCGGATAGCAACTTTAGAACCTGATTGTCTTCTAACTGGGTTTAGTCGATATCTTGAGCTCCCGTTCTGGCTGGTGGGAGAAAACGGCGATCCGAGGACAGGCGTGCAGAGAGCCGGGAGTGCCGGGAGTGCCAGGCGTGCCAGGAGCTGAGACGCGCATGCGCGGCCGACAGCTCCCCGAGGACATCCCCGCGGCGGCCACACGGTGGCAGCCTCGCACAGACCAAGGCCCGCCCGGGAGCGCGCCGAGGTCCGCAGAGTGAAGTCGCCGTCGCCAGGCCGTGGCCACCCGCCCGCCTTCCTGCACAAACTAAGGAGGCCGGGGCCGAGCGGGCGTCTTTAATTGCAGCTAGAAACTCCGCCCTTTGCAAGCGAAGGGAACAGAGCAGCGCAGACTGCTCACCCCTGCCTGCCCGCCGCCTCGATGCCAACAGAGCGGGTCTGTGTCAATGCGGACCTGTTGGCCGCGGCACGCCCCAAATTTCAGTGATGTGACAAGACAGATAACACAATTGAGATTTATTCTTAAGAGGGGCTCAAGTGTCTTTCTCTTTTTAAGGAAAAAGTGTTTATTTAGCTTTCACAGTGAGACGGATCTGCCCGGGATGGTGGTATAATTGGGAAGACACGAACCCTCAGGGCTGGCTTCCTTGTCTGTACAGTGAGTGGCTCATTTCCGGTGCTCTTTAAGGCCCTTCCTGCTCTTGGAGTCGGTAGCTCCCCTGTGTTCCTATGGAGTTAGGCCACCAGCAGACATCTGAGCAACAGCTGGCCAGAATGACAGTGGCCCCGATGTAGGTGTGGCTGCCTGGGGCTCATGTGCAAGCTTGGCCTCCTTTGACTAACATCAGCCAGGTGGGAAGGCTAAGTATTCGGTGGCAGGGACCAGTGGCCTTGTGATGGGAGGATGTGGACGAGGCTGTAACATTTGGGGTAGCGTGTCCAGGCCTCCTGCTCCAGAGGTGCTCTGCCTTCCCTCCCCTGGATATCAATGAACGTGCAAGGGAGACTGCAGGCACGCCTGGCAGGATGCACGTGGCAGGATGAATAGCACAGTGGTCACTGGCAGAGTTCACTTGAGAAAAATAAGTAAACAAAAGTACAAGTGGCAAAATCGCAAAGGTGATATGGAAATGAATATATTTGGTAAACAACTAAAAAGACCTAAGCTGGGAGGAAGTCTACTAAATGGATTGCAATGAACTGACCAGTACGGGGCCTTTTTCTTCCTTCCTGTTTTTCCCCCTGCTCTTCTCTTAGGCCTGAGATACAACAGGGAACTGGGAAGTTAGTAAAGTGCCAAAACCCACATTTGGAATCTGAATTTGTCTTTGTTTTCTGGCTCTGCCACTTTCAAAACAGGCGATCTTAGGTGGGAATTTTAACTTTCTCTGAGCCTTGGTCTCCTCATCTGTGAAGTGAGGATATGATATCCTGGTCCCCAGGGCTGTTAGGCAGTTCAGTGAGCTGACATAGGTGGGGGCTTCTCAGCTATAAGGCAGGTGCGGCGGTTCCACTGTGCGGATTAGAGAGCTGTGTCCCCAGTGGGTGTTGTCTGCCTCCAGAATCCATTTTCTTTTTTTCCAGAATAGCCCCTGATTTTTGCCTGAGATCCTCTCTCTGCATCTCACCTCACAGGCTTAGAATGGAGCAGGTGGCCCAGGCCTACGCCAGTCAGAGCATGGGTTCCCCTGAACAGGGAGTCACTCAGGGTGTCCAGTTGGCTTGAGCTGGCCCAGGCAAAATGACTCTCAGGTGCCTGAAAACAGGCTGGTGGAGACTCATGTGTAACGACTGCTGCCATCCTGTGGCTACCGGGCAGGGCCAGAACATGGAATCGGAGCTGAGAGATGGGAGAGACACGGGGTACTGGGAATTATTGAGTCCGTAAACCCAGTCCTGCCCGAAGCCAGAACTATTCCTAGGTTGTTCACTTGCAAGAGTTAAAAATCTACCCTTTTGCCTAAGTTAGCTTGAGTTGGTTTTCTGCCACCTGAAACCAAGTGTCCAGGCTGACACATTCCTTTTCTCCAATTTACTCTGTCTTTGGTATAACGGAGGGAAAACAGAACAGTTACATTGAACCACAGTTGGTTAGAGCTGTACAGGCCTTCAGAATGATCTAATTCTGCCCTTTGCTTGCAGCACGACTTCTGTGTGTCTTAGGGACTTTTGCCTTCCTGGGCCCCTTTGCCTGTGAAAATATTAAAAATTATATTTTGCTACTGTGTTGGTAGACAAATATTATCAATTAAAGATTGTATTAACTTATGTTTCTTCTAATTTTAAAATAAATTACTTCCTTGGGCCTTGGTGCCTATTGTGCCTAATGAATAAGTCAACTCTGGGAGTGTTAACCCTCTTCCCCCTGCTTGTATACATTTTGTTGTGGGCATACGTTTGTGATGAACAGTTAGCTCCTAGTTATAGGCAAATTCACTTTTTCAGTTGATATTGATGCCTATGTAGAGTCATATCAACGGAGGCCATTCTTGAGTTAACAGAACAGGTGTAACAACATTGTGGATCCTGGTGGAGGGGGCGGCGCTCAGACTATGGGTCACTTCTGATTGGCCGAATACATTTCTGGTCTGACTTACCTGAACCAGAGGAGGGTGTGTGTGTGGGGGGGTGGAGCTCAGAACAATGCTTGCTTCTGATTGGCTGAATACATTTGCTATGTGATTGGCCGGAATGTGATGGGCCGGTACTAAGAGTACTGCTGACTTCTGATTGGCTGAGTGCACACGTGGTCTTATTAGCCTCAGTGTCCACCAGAGCCTCCTGGTGCTCACACTGCAGGCAGAGGAGGATCCGCTCTTGAAATCATGCTGGTTGTACCAGCGCAGACGCCTCCCATTTGTGCGGATAAATCTCTAGCATAAAATGCCCCTAATAAGGTGGGAGGGGGGAGGAGGGGATGGGTATATACAAACATAATGAGTGAGATGTGCAACGTTTGGGGGATGGTCACGTTTGAAGCTCTGACTCGAGGGGGGAGGGGGGCATGGGCAATATACGTAACCTTAACATTTGTACCCCCATAGTATGCTGAAATAAAAAGAAAATGCCCCTAATACAAGTCCTTTTGGAAAGGTGGTGGAAATCCTAGGAAAACATTTAAGTTGCGGAGAGGGCCCCAAACGCGCCCTCCTGAGTGTGAGCGCCCGACCTCACTGTCAGTGCTGCAGGTGGGACCGAGGGTCCCAGGGCCTCTGCAGGCCTGGGGCCGTGTCTGACTTTCACTCCTGGTGAATCTGGCCTGCCCAGAATCTGGCCTGGTGAATCTGCCACCCCAAGGGGACTGGGGTTGGGGTGGGGAGAAGCAAGCGGGGCGTGGAGAGGGAGACTTGTAAAGTCCTAAAGGGCTTTCCAGTTACAGTTATAGTGGAGGTGAGGACAGGCCTGGTGTGCAGCTCCATTTATCCTCGCTCCCACGTCCCCCCACAGCCTTCCCGGCTGTTTCTAAAAGAGTCACAGACTAAGGCCCTGGGACTCTGTTAAAATAGCGGGAGCAAGACAGGTGTAGACCACGGGAACTTTTCAAATATTTAGGGAGAAGCAGTGCAACATAAAAAACTATAACGCTTGATGTGGATCCCAAAATGCCCCAGACCAGCAACATCAGCGTCAACAGAAGGCTGGATAGAAATGCAGACCCTAGGCTTTCATCCCAGACCTTCGCAGGAGTCCGAGAATCGGGGGTGGCCCAGGAATCCTTGTATTAAGAAGCCCCCGGGGCGACGCTGATGCGTGCTCGGCCGAGGACCTGCTCTCTGTTAGGGTATCTATCTTCCTGAGAACGCAGCCTCGCCCTCGCACAAAAAGGAGGAGGCCTTTTTGTGTTGGTTTTGCTGACCCGCAAGCCCGGCAAACAGGCGCCCGGAGCTGGCCGGCCGTGGCCGGGGCAGACGGGCCAGAGACCCCAGGGGCGGGGCGCGGAATCCCGGGAGTCCCCCTACAGCGTCCCCTTTAGGACTCTCAGCAACACCCGAGCCGAGGAGATGAAAGTCCTGTAAGCGTGGCGCCTATGCTCTTACCGAGGTGTCAGCGAGAGCTAACCTGTTATTTAAGAAGCTCGGAAGGCCGTGTGACTGCGCTGTGACCGCGGGTCGTAGGGACCACGTTGTCCCGCCCGGTGGAGGATCCCTGGTCGCGGAGCGCGGATCTCCGCCGCCGCCCGGCACGGCCGCTAGATGGCGCTGTTGCACTTCCCTGCCGCCGCCTCCCGCCTTCCCGCGCCCCCCCCAGGGTCCCCGGAGTGCAGTAACAGCGTGCCACTGTGAGCTGAGACCTGCTTCCCAGAGATGTCCAGGAAATGATATGCAGCCAGGAGGCTTTGCCTGGAGGGAGCGCTGACTGCGGGATTGTAACTGGAAAGCCCTTTAGGAGTTTACAAGTCTCCGTCTCCACGCCCCGCTTGCTTCTCCCACCCCAACCCCAGGCCCCTTGGGGTGGCAGAGCTCCGGTCACAGGCTCTAGTATCAGTCGGGTGGAGGGGCTGCTCATAAAAGTGGCGACAGGCTATTTTCTTCTTACGAGAAGTCTCTAATCTGATTGCATCCCTCATTCTTTTGTGTGTCTGAGCATCAACTCAGCCGTGACAGGAAGGAAAAGGAAAAACACCATAGATTGGCAAGGAACCTGCAGGAGGATGGGAGAGAGAATGAGCAATCTGCTGGGCTTTAGGAGATCAGCATGGGGCATGAGAATGATGGGCCCATGGGCGTTGTGGGGGCAGAGGAGGGTTGGCAGGACTGGGAAGGAACTGGGTTCAGGGTGGACGCATGGTCAGAGCCCAGGACGGCCTGAGAGCCTGAATGACACTCACCGCAGGGTGCTCCCAGCTGCCGGGCAGCAGAGTCACATCCAGCATCCACCTCTTTCAGGGGACAGTCTCCTTGGAGGATGAGGCCCTAATAAAATAGTAAGAAACACAAGGGCAGCAATGAAAACAAACTCATTAGTCCTCACCACCCCCTAGGAAGGAGGGATCATTGTGTCCCTGTTTATAGGTGGGAAAGGGAGGCACAGGGAGGCTGAGGCAGGCAACACACCTAGGAAGGGCGGAGGCGGGGTTCAAAACCAGGCCTCTGAGTCCAGGGCATCCTCACCTCCAAGCTACAAGCCCTGCACGTCTGTAGTGGTGTCCCGACTAAGTAGGGGTGCCCCGGCTGAGGGCCTTCTTGAGATTCATGTCTCCTCCCTGGCTTCAGGGACAGAGAGGGGCCACAAGGCCCCAGTGATCTGGATTGTTCCACCGGAGGCCCTACCTGCTCCCCAGATCAGCTCTCTCTGCAGGCCCTGGGCTGCCTGAAGAAATCATACAGGCTGCCAAAGGGCAAAGCTTTGATTCCACCTAGAAGATTTAAAAGAAAGGGCTCAGCTCCCCCCTCTCCAGCAAACGCCACTGCTAGGCATTGCTGAGGGCTGCAGCTTTAGAATCAAGTATCTTTTGAAGAAGAGGAGTGGGACCACAGCTACAGGGCAGCAAGATCAGGGGAGGCCAGAGCCAGACATGTCAGCAGGAACCAGAGGAGGGGACATGGATGAGCATGAAGTACAAGTGCAAGAAACAGCCGTGTGGATGGTGTCCCTACACTGAGCGGGGTTCCCAGTGATGGTGGGCTCACTCACAGTGAGTGGGCTCTGCTCACCTAATTGCTCAAGCCCCGACCCCCTGGAAGCTGTCCTTGCCTCCCCTCGCTGTGTGCTCCAGGGCTCATGCATCAGTAAAACCCATCAGACCACCCCCAGAATGCCTGGATTCTCATGCCTTTTTCAGCTCTTAAGTTTTCCTGAAACACTCTTTACTTTTTATTTATTTTTAAAATATTTTTTGAGACAGGATCTCACTCTATCACCCAGGCTAGAGTGCAGTGGCATGATCATAGCTCACTGCAGCCTCCAACTCTGGGGCTCAAGTGATCCTCCTGCCTCAGCCTCCCGAGTAGCTGGGACTACAGGCATGCGCCACCATGCCCAGCTAATTTTTTAATTTTTTGTAGACACAGGATCTTGCTATGTTACCCAGGCTTGTCTTGAACTCCTGGGCTCAAGTGATCCTCCAGCCTCAGCCTCCCAAAGTGCAGTGATTTACAGGCATGAGCCACCAAGCCTGGCCAAGTTCTAATTTGGGTTTCCGATTTTACTTCTTCATATGTTTCACTGTTTACTGCCTTAGATCCCTTTAAACTTCTCCTTTATAGATTTTCACATTTTGTGATGATCCATTTACTGGTGTGACTTCCGGTTTGCCCTCGGCCTCCTCCTCCTCCCGCCTGTAAGCTCCCCAGTACTGTTGGTTTTGCTCCTCATTGTGCCAGGGCCTGGGGCAGCTTCTGGAACCTAGTGGGTACTTGAGAAAATTGGAATGGGTCCTCTTCTGGGCCCCAGCTGATCCCCACCCGTGCCCAAGCACACTTGCCCCAGCTTATGCTCTAAGGGAGGAACATTCTCCAACTCTGCCTGCAGTTACTCGAAGATAAGATTTTAAAACAGATTGTTATTTGGAATTAAGTTTAAATTTATAAGAGGTGCAAAAATGCAGATAATAAAAGGAGCTCTCCTGTATCTTTTATCCAGATTTGTTTGTGTGTAATTTTTTTTTTCTGAGCCATTGGAGGGTGAATTACATGTATCATGGCCCTTCCTGCTACATACTCCCGTGGGAATTTCCTAAGAATGGAAATTACCTCTTATGTAATCACAGCGCAGCTACCAACATCGTCAATTTGCATTGAGACATTACTTTCATCTCATCTACTGTCCATATTCTAATTTTGTCACTTGATGTAATAATGTCCCTTATAGCTTCTTCCCCCCATTTCCCCCTGTAGTACAGGATCCCGTTTAGGGGCAGATACTGCATTTAGTTGTCATGTCTCTTTAGGGCCCTTGATCTAGAACATTTCCACAGCATTTCTTTGTCTCTCATGACATTGACATTTTTGAAGCATACAGTGCTCGTACCCTTTAAAAAAAAATAGAATGCTCTTTATTTTGTGCTTGTCCAGCATGCCTTTGTGATTATGCAGGAACACAGTATAGGTGAGTTTGTTCCTTCTTAGGGTGTCACATCTGCAAGCAGATTTAAAATCAGAACCTTTTCAAGTGACTTCTCCCAGCTCAAGCTGTTTCTGTTTCTCTTTGCTACCATGGGATCTGTGCAAACGCTTGTAACGTCAGGAGGCGGCTCTCTTTTCAATGTGGGCTTTGAAAAAAACTTCATCCTCAGCTGTGGTTGAAAGACCTTAATAAGCCTCCTGGCTTCTAGCAGGAAGGCCGACTTTAGGCATGAGTGATGCTGGCGGTTCCCACGCTTCCCAAATGCCATTTTCTCTGTCCCTACTGCCAGAGCTGCGCTATAAAGTCCTCCCCATGGAGCAGCTGGGGCTGGGAACAATCTACCTTTTACCTCTGTGGTGGTTTTGCTGCATAGTTTTAAAAACACTCCAATGTGTGTTGTGCCACAGCAAGGGTTTGGAAGCCTCCATCGCCCTTTGGGCTCCCTCACGGCACTAGGAATGCTGCTAAAATGCTAATGTCCCAAGAACAGGGGACATTCGAAACCATTACTAGCCATTGGCTACTGGAGATGACCGAATAACTGGGTGTCGCTGGGGAGAGATGGTGGAGAACTGGACCAGAGGGGGCACATGGACCCTCGGATTGATAGCAACAGTGACATCTTGTAGTGACACCTCTTCTGCATGGTACTAGCTGGTCCCACAAAAGAAAAATGACACTTTTTTTTTTTTATGCTTTAAAGTGTCCATTGGGAAGTCAGCCTGAAGAGGTGGAAAGAGAACCCACGTTTGAGTCGTGGCTCTACTGCTGATTGACATGAGGTTTTAACTACACCTGAGCCTCGGCTGGGTACAAGGTCTGTAGTGACAACAGCAGAGACAATGTGTGTAAGGGGCACTGGGTTCACTCACAGTCAGCGCCTCCACAGGGTAGCGTCCTCCCCGGCTCCCACCTCCTGACCGCCTCTCCCGCTCCCCCAGCGTTGACACGGGGACACTGTGCCACCACAGTGCAGGCCCGTGTGCACACGGGCATCTGTGAATGCCAACCGCCCTGGCCCTATGGACAAGGTTTGCACATTTGGCACTGTTTTAAGGATACGCTGGGTTAGTTTTAATCATGTACGCTAAGACACACAGATGCGGAAATACTTGTCGCCAAGAAGCGGCTTGTTATCATTACAGTTTCCCACAAACTGGAGGCACTGCCCTGCCAGGAAGCGCCAGGGTTGGTCCTGGTGGTGGGGCTGCGGAATGTGGTAAGAGCCTTTGGTGTGGTTTCTGCAGGAAGGACAGGAAGAGGCAGGGTACGCGGGCTCAGGATTTGGCTAATTTGAATAATTTCATCAAGTTCTGGGGCACAGGGGCTGTGCCTAGTTGTCTGCTACTGGCCCTGGGGTGAGTGGGACAGGTGGGTGGTGGCCCAGGAGGGTCAGAGCCTAGGGATGGAGGTGGCCGGAGGTGGGGACGTGGGCTCTGGATTGGTCGGTTTGCATCTGAAAAACATACTCAGGGCTGGGGCCAAGTTGTTGACTATATGTAGGAATCAGCTACTCTGGCAGGGGCAGTCCCTTCAGGGTCAGCAAAGCCCTAAATGTCAAAGCATTGGAATAGAGAAAACAAAAGGCATGGTTGATACAAGCACTTTTTCTCCCCTGAAAGGAGAAAAGTCTCACTCTGGGAATCCCTGCAGTGAGGCTGCTCTCTGGTCCCTCAAAGCCTGAGGTCCCGAAGCCCTCGGTTGCAGACTGGTACACGTCCATGGCCTAGCTCTGCTGCATCCCCCCCTCTCCCCTCCACAGTCAGTGGAAAAATTGTCTTCTATGAAACCTATCCCTGGTGCCAAAAATGTTGGAGACCACTGTTCAAGGCCATGGCTTGTGTTTATGGTCTTCAAGAATGCATGCTTCACAGACACAAATACAAACTTCCTGGGTGAGTTCTGAACGACTGGACTTTTAAATGGAATGGAGATACTTCCAGCATTACATGAAGCTTAGAGGGCAGAGCAGTGTGTGCAGATGCCTTGTCAACAACCTTTCTTCAATTTGCTTCTTGCTCCTGGTCACCAGGAGATGCCTGCCTGGGGTGGGCTGGGGATGCCCAGAGAAAGGACTGAGCGCTTAGGAAGAGGGTGGTGTGCTGGCTTGGCATGACACTGTCTCACTGGAGTTTGTGTTCTCTCTGACGGCAACTTGGAAGGGGAAGTGAAACATTACACAGACCACTCTGGAATGTAAGGGTTCAGAACTCACCAGGTTTTGTTTGCAACTGGGAATGAGACGATCGCAGCTCACCAGCCCCAGCAGGGGGCAGTAGAGTCAAGTGGCCCTGCATATTAGTTCCCTTGCGTGCACGTGTGTGTGTGTGTACATGTGTAGGCTGTGCGGTGGTCAGACCTATGTGAGCTCTAGTGTTGATGGTGAAGATCAACATGCAAGACTACTCACGGGCCGCAGCGGGAGCAGACTGGAGGTGGAGGAGGAAGAACGACCACTTTCATGGCTCTGCGGAACTGGAGAGTTGGGACTACTGATTAGGAGTGGTGAGTACATGTGGTGCTTATTTTTCCATTCTTGGGATACTTCACTTAGTAGAATAGGTTCCAGCTCTATCCAGGAAAATACAATAGGTGCTATATCACCATTTTTTCTTATAGGTGAATAGTACTCCATGGTATATATATACCACATTTTATTAATCCACTCATGTATTGGTGGGCACTTGGGCTGTTTCCACATCTTTGCAATTGTGAATTGTGCTGCTATAAACATTCGAGTGCAGGTGTCTTTTTTGTAGAATGTCTTTTGTTCTTTTGGGTAGATGCCCAATAATGGGATTGCTGGATTAAATGGTAGATCCACTTGTATCTCTTTAAGGTATCTGCATATTGCTTTCCACAGAGGTTGCATTAGTGTGCAGGATATATAGGAATAACATTTATCGGGCGTCGGGCAGATGGGAGGGGAGAGGAGGGGATGGGTATATACATACATAATGAATGCGATGCGCATTATTCTTGGGGATGGACACGCTTGAAGCTCTGACTCTGGGAGGGGGGTAAGGGGAGGAAAAGGCAACACAGGCAACCTAAACATTTGTACCCCCATAATATGCTGAAAACAAAAAGAGTGATGTTGCCTGATTTGCTGGGAGGGGCATCTGGCTTGACATCAGCAACTGGGCTTGGACTGGAAAAACTTTGGAAGGATGGTAAAACTTTCTGACACAGCAACTACAGCACCTTGGTCAAGCCAAAATTGGTAATTCCCCTTTATCTAGCCTTTAAAAATTTTTTTAAATGTTTTATTATTTTAGAGACAGGGTCTCACTCTGTCACCCAGGCTGGAGTGCGGTGGAACAATCATGGCTCACTGAAGCTACCAACTCCTGGGCTGGAGTGATCCTCCTGCCTCTGCCTCCTGAGTAGTTGGGACTACAGGGGCACACCACTGTGCCTAGCCTCGTCTGGACTTTAAGTTTCTCCAGAGAATGTGCTATGTGTCTTTCTTCCTCCCTCTCTTCTTTCCTTCTTTCCTTTTTCCCTCCCTTCCTTACCTACTGTGAGCCAGTCCCTGTGTTTTAGGTTTGGGGCACAAAACAGTGAACAAGAGAAGGCCTGGTGCCTGCCTGTGTGAAGTTTGTGATCTAGACCAGGGTTCTTCAACTTCGGCATTACTAACATTTGGGCTGGATAATTCTTCACTGAGAGGGGCTGTCCTGTGCACTGTGAGGGGTTTAGTGGTCCCCCTGGCTCTATCCCCTGGATGCCAGCAGCACTCCCTCCACTTTTGAGTTTTTG
Organism: Cheirogaleus medius; assembly: GCA_008086735.1. NCBI lineage: Eukaryota > Metazoa > Chordata > Mammalia > Primates > Cheirogaleidae > Cheirogaleus > Cheirogaleus medius. The sequence goes on along the minus strand of VBSM01002223.1, from coordinate 14,324,200 downwards.
GCAATTAAAAATTGTTGCTAGACATTGGCCAGTGTTCCCTGGGTGTCACAGTCACCTTGGTTGAGAATCACAGAGCCAGTGGGACGGGGGCAGCCCACTAAGTGAGCCTCTGCCACACAGCTTGCGTATGTGGTCCAAGTGCTTAGTGGGGTCTGTTCGGGGGTCTCCTCCCATTCACAGAGTCTGGGGCAGTGGACCTCACGGGAGGGTTTAGTACCTGCCTATTGAGCAAGCAACTGACCACAGGTCCCAGGTAAAACCCCAGCAAGGGGGGAACTGTCTTAATGTCATGGCAGCTTGTCATGGGTGCTCTGTCATGGTGCCATCGACAAAAGTAGGTGGAGGAGTCTGTAAATGAGATATAGACTAAAATGGCCTTCCTTGCTAGTCTCATTCGGTGGCAGGCCTACACCTGGAGGAGTTTCTACTTTTCGACTAAACTCTGAAGTCCCTTGGTGTTTCTGTGGCCCCCTGATGGGGAGGCGAAGAAAAGAGTCCAAATGGCTTTCTTTGCACCGTATCCAGGGGGCTGTCCTCAGCTTCTGCCAAAAGTCTGGCTGCATCTGACCCTTGGCGAAGGCGTGTACATCTGCTGCCCTGACATCAAGCAGGAGGGGACCATCTTACTCAAGAATCCATCACAGAGGATGCCATCAACACCCCCTGCTTGTTTCTCCCCCTGTCTAGCCAAGTTCCCGTCTCTCTGCTCAACTCCAAAGTGTTGATGGCTCAATTGATGCGGCTCTTGCAATTTTGTCCAAGCTGGGAATTATGGTGGGCGGCTTGTCTGCCCGTGTGCATGTGAGCTAGCTCCCTGGTCAACACGCAATGATTTAAAGTGCTACGAGATGCTGCTGGAAAGGATTTTATCTGGCTCATTTGACTGTTGAAAAAGGCCATACCTGCTTCAAGTTCCTAAAACACTCAGGGTAATTATAGGCATTTTAGAAAATAAAACATCTACTTGGAAACTTTAGTGTTACAAAACATATTTTGGCTGTTTCCATAATTGAAATGGCAAGATTGGAGACCCTTTTAAGTGAGACCATGCCATTTTTGAGAACATATCCTTTAAATGGAAAACTGTTTTAAATATCAAAACCAATGATGGTGACGATGATGGTGTTTATCATGATGATGACAGATCCACATAATTTCCATTTCCAAAGGCACTTAGGTCCCTCTCAGGTCACTCAGGCTTCAAATCTTGGAATGATCTTTGCAATCTTTCTTTCCTGCACATCTCATGGTCAACTGGTTGCCTATATTCCTAGAATTTCCATCTGTCATCAGACATGGCTGTTCCCCTCCTTTCTGTTCCCAACACCCTCCTTCAATCCCACAGGTGTCTTTTCCAAACTTTGGCATGGACTGTATAACCTGTGTCCTTCCTCCCTTCCATTTTATCATTCATCTGCCAAATATTTTCTGGGCATCTCATTGTAGTAGTTATCAATTGCCTCATAACAAATTAGACCAACATACATTGGCTACAAACAACAGACATTTATTATGTCACACCGTTTCTAAGGATCAGGGATTTGGGAACATCTTAGCTGGGTGGTTCTGGCTCAGGGTGTCTCATGAGGTTTTAGTCACGATGTTGGCTGGCGCTGTAGTCTTCCAAAGGCTTGACTGGGGACGCTCTTCCAAGAAGGTGCAGTCACATGGCCGTTGGTAGGAGGCCTCAGTTCTTCTCTAGTTTTTGATAGGAGACCTCAGTTTCTCACCGTGTGAGTCTCTCTGCAGTGCAGGGCTGCTTGAGTGTCCTTGTAACATGGTGGCTCTCTTCCCTCAGAGCAGCTGATCCACGAGGGGGAGAGCAAGGAGGGTGCCTCAGTGCCTTTTAAGGCCTAGTCCTGGGTGCCAGACACCGTTTCTCCCCCATGCTCTATTTGTTGGGAGCAAGCCCACACTTTAGGGGAGGGGAATCAGGTTCTACCCTTTGAAGGGAGCAATGTTGAAGAATTTGTGGACATATTTTAAAATGATTCCATCCCTAGTATAGACATTGCCGTCTGTATTTTCAGGTCACTGAGTCCATGAGGCTCTTCTGTGTTGGTTTACCCCATCTAGACAGGCAAGCAGTCAGCATAAATCACCCCGTCCTGCTGTGTCTTTCCTTAAAAAACTTCACGGATTACTTCTTGAACTCAGCACAAAGTTCCTGCCACCCCCAACCTTCAAGGCGACTAGCATTCTGGCCGTGTCTTCTCCTGCTCCCCAAAGGAGAGTCTACCTTCTGGTTTGCCCGGGCAACTGGTTCTTTCCTGGACACAACCTATGCACCCGCATCCTGTGCCTCCTCTGATTTCCAGGGCCCTCTGAACTCTTGCCTCTGCCATAAGCCTGTTTTTAATCACCAAGCTCTGCTGACTTCACTTTCTCAATTATTTCACAAACAGCTCCCCACCCCTCTTTCCCTCTCCCACTCTGGGTCACACCCGTGGCTTCTCACCAGGAGTCCTGCAAGAGCTTCCCCTCCTGGCTCTCTCTTCCCATCTTTGCCTACTTCCTAACCAACTTCTGGAGTTGCCTTGTGACCCATCTAAAGTGTAAATCTGACTGTATCCATTCTTTGTTTAAAATCCTTCCCTGGCCTTGCACCAATGACTGGATAAAAATCTGGCTTCCTTCTGTGGAAGCCTTCTCTGACAGGCCCCCAGCCAGCTGTCCTCTCGAGACTCCCATGTCCTGTCCTTGCAGCTCTGTACCCCGTGTTGTTGCAGACACACCAGCTGTTCCCACCTTTGTGCTGTGCTCATATTTCCCTTGGCAGGTGAGATGAAGAGCCGGTGAGAAAGGAAGCAGCAAAATAGGGGCCCATGGGCATGTAAGTTCCAAGAGGCCAAAGGTATGTTGGGGAGCACTGAACCTTCCACCTGGCAAAGAATGGGGGGACCCCAGTTAATTTTATGTAGGCCTCAGAGGATGGGTTACACATAGAGTCTGAAACCAAGGTGCTAATAAAACTCCCTAATGATCTTGGCCTGGAACATGAGGTTCTTTCTTAAGTTCCCTGTAAGCCTGGCAGAGCTCCTGCTAATAACTCAGGCATACCTGGCAGGGTAATGTGCCTAGAGGACTTTCTGCTTCTTTGTGCATTTTTAAACTCTCTTCCATATGAGGGAGAGAAACACTTTTTCACTCCTGTGCAAGAATCCACCATTTTGAGTGGTTCTGCCCTGTTCTTGCCCAACACTGGCGGTATTGTGATATGATGTAGATGCCTAATTAATATGAATACAGTTGACTTTTAAAGAGAGCAGTAAGGAAATTCTGAGTTCCCTCACACTTGCTAAATGCAGAACAAAGCTGTCTTCTGCAATGACCCCCTCTCCACTAAGAGTTGTTATTAATAGATCTTGGGAGGGGTGTGATTCCTCTGCCTTCCAGTCATTCTTGTGGGCATGATTGCCAGGACTGGTTTGGATGGGGCTTACTGAATGTCTCCTTCTCTTGTGGTGTGTGGTGCCCATTCGTGCCGTTCACCAAGCATTGCCCTCTCTTCCCACTCTGGTCACATGCTGGGCTTGCACTTCCCACCTCCCTCGTGGTTGGGTGGTGCCAAGTGATGAGCTCAAGACAATGATTGTGCATGGACCATGTCACCCACAGACTGAACATTTAATTGCCATCATGAGACCCTCCAGAGCTCTTTTTCCTCATGGCAGTGGTAGTCAGCACCATTTGAGATGGTAACTGTTCAGTAAGCCTGGATCTCTGAGCAGAGTCCCCTTGCTGACCTGCAAAGGACGTGTAACCTGATTTTTAACCCACCGAGATTTTGAAGTTGTTTGTTACTGCAGCACAACCTAGCATATCCTGAATGATGCGTAGTGTTGGCATTTTTGGCAACTTAATATTTACTGTAGCTTCACTTGCGCAGAGGCAATGTCTTTGCCTTTCTTGGTTTATCCATCACATTCCTTGAGGGAGTTTTCATTGATAGCCTATTATAAGGTCAGAATTTGTTATCCTTTTCAAAGTTGTTAAGAGGGATGTTGTAGGCTAATATCTTTGGCCATTTGGCAGAGTGGTCTGATATCTTAGAATGACCTTGGCATATTTTGTGAGGCTAATCCTTCCTGGCTTGAAAATAGATGCCCCAGCTTTGGCCATGCCACTCCATTGCAGGGCTTGGTGAATATTGATAGCTACAACTGACTGAATGCTAAACATGTGCTAGCCACTGAGTATACCTTATCTGTAATTATACAACTCTGTAAGGTGGGCCATATATTATTTCCATTTCTCAGATGATAAAACTGTGGTGCAAAGAGGTTAAATAGCTTGCCTAAATACACTTTGCTAGTGGAGCCACAACTTGGACTCGACTTTGGATGCAAATGTCTATTTTATTTTTTATTTCACCTAGCCAATTCTCCTTTGCAAATGTCTAGGAGAGGGATGAAAGGTGCTCCTTTCCTTGAGGATATTAGCACTGTGATATTCTGTGTTTGGTTGGATGCCACATTTCCATTCATTCACTCATTCATAAATTCATTAATTCACTTACTCATTTATAAATTCATTCTTTCATAAGTTTATTCACTGATTCACTCACTCATTCATTCATTCATTCCCTCATTCAGTAGGCTTTGTTGAGAGTCTATCAGGTGCTGGGTTTTGTTGGGACTTGGATTTAGATGTGAACTGGTTATGATTTCTGCCTTTAACCTCAATGGATTCACAGACTTGGGGGTTTAGCAAGATATATATATATATATGTGTGTATAAATATATATATACACACTATATATATACACATTATATATATATATGCATACACATACACACACACACACAAAATGTTACGGGTATGTCCAGGGAAGTGTGGGCACACTGTGGAGGTGGCTCCTGGTCTAGACAGGGTGTGGTTATGTCAGGCCTGGCTTCCTGGAGGAGATGATAGTTTTACAGGTTTTTGTCTTGTATTTCTCTTTGAGAGTCTTTCACACTCCTTCCCACTCACATTCTGCTAAATTCACAGCCTGAAAGTCAATGTCACTATCACCAGCCATGATCCTTCTGTTTCTGGAGGCCACAGTATCAATGGCTTCTATATTCTACCCTCTTCCCCCAGCAGGTTCTCAGCCCCTTGCTGTTCTCTTGTCCCCACTGCAGAATCACTATTTCCCACATCTCTTACCTGGACAGTTAATGGCTCCTCCTAAAGAATATGATCTAGCATCCTAGCTCTTTGGGGGCATAGTTTTTTTTCCCCCAAAGTTTGGCCTGTCACTTTCTCTTAATGGCTTGGGATTGGTTGCAGAACTATCCAGCAGGGAAAAAAAAATGAAAAGAACCTTCTGCTTATGCGCTCCTAAGATGGCTGGGGTAATTTGAGCAGAAACAGCTTTGCAGCTCTGGGGAAAAAAAATGTAATTCTCGTGTATGAAAAGCGTGAACCAGAGTTGCCATGTTCACTTCTTGTTTTTAAAGCCCCCACAGGCCAAGTCACATATCTGGGTCACAGGGTCTATTGATTACCTGTCAGGCCCTGAAGTGTGGGTGATCAATAATACTAACCTACAGGAAAGGTGGCCTTGAATGCAGAAATCCCTTCACATTGACCATCCGTTTCTTCTCGCTTTGTGGGTAAGCAAAACTCTCTAAATGAGAGCCACAAATGCCCCAAATCCTGAAAATGTTCCTACACACCAAGGCAATGAGGAGCCAAAGGCAGGTTGTCCGCATCCCTCTCAGCCCTCAGACAGCATGGGGCAAGCGGGGAGGTGAGGAAGAGAGAAAACAGGGCCTTGTGGCAGGAGGGTTCCTGGGGCCTAGAGGAGAGTGACTGTGTCAGGAGGTCCCTAGCATCATGACCATGACCTTTTATTAACATTTGATCAGGTGCTTAGAGCAAAGCAGTTTAAAAACTCCTGAAAACCCCTATGACTGACAAAAGGTCCGGTGATGGGGAGGCTGGCTTTGCCCGGATCTGCTCATGAAGCTTGGGGATGAACCCCTCCTTTCTGGAAGGAGGTGCTGCGCAGAGCATGTGCCAGCTCCCTACTGCGGGCCAGCCGAGGGGTCTGGTTCCAGGTTGGTGTTGAGTCCATGTCACAGGAGATGCTGTGGCTCTTGGTGCCAGCTACCCAGCATCCAGTTCCTTTTTTCCTTTCTAAAGGACCCCAGTTTCGTTAGCCCCTGCTCCCTGCCTGGTACGGCTGTGGGAGGCAGGAAGTGGGCTGGGGAGCCAGCGTGTGGCAGACCCTCGGTGATGAGGGGTGAGCATAGGACTTAGCTTGACTCAATCAGAAAAGTACCAGAAGCTCCTCATGTGAGTGGAGTTCTTGCTCTTGCAGTATAAGAACATTCTACCTCTGGCCCACCTGGATGCACAGCCTACCTGTTTGATGGAAGGCTGCTGCTGGCAGCCATCCTTGGATCTCTAGGGGACTGGGGTGAAGGGAAGCTAAGGACCATGGACAATCTTTGAAGACATTATTGAATTGGCAAAGCAATACCTAAGACCCTGGACACCCTGTTGCAGGAAGTAATCAATGCTCACACTTTAAAACCAATTCTAATCCAGTTTTTCTGCTGCTTGTAGTTGAAAACACCCAAACTGGGCAGTGGTAGGTATTGTGGGTATAAGCTTTGATCCTGACCACATGGCTCTGGTGAACAGTATAAAACCCACAATTTGGTCCACTGGGTGTGTGGGAAGGGAGTTTGAGATACAAAAGTTCTGAAAAGAAACACCCTGTGTTGCCCACAGTGGAGCCAGTGGGGTCAATCCCATCTCTCCTGCTGGAGGGGCTTGGTGGGCACATCCTGTAGGAGGGGAGCGTGGGTGTTGGATGTCCCAGCCATGGGCGGGCAGGTCATGATCAAAAACAGTTGACAATACCAGCTCCACTTAGGTGACGTGCTGTAATGGTTTGTCATGAGCAGACGACTGATGGAAATTGCTCAGCGGTGCCTTAAAATGGTTTCTTCTCTAAGAAACAGCAAAACCTCAGATAGTCAGAGACCAACCTCTGGCACCTTCCAGTGCCCAGCAGAGCCCCATACCCGGAAGCACAGGGAGAGAAGAAAACTCTTCTCAGGGGGAAGGCAGGAGTGATCCAGGACCACCGACCCACCTACCTCTAAGTCATCTCTTACAATTGCAAACTTCTGGCCCCACGTCTACGGAAAGTATGGTTACCTTGAGTGGAGTTCAGAATTCTGGACTTTCAACAAATGTTTTCAGAGGATTTTTTTTTTTAAGCTAAAGTCTTGGGGCTATTGTTTGAAGCCTCAGCAGTGGTGGGAGCAGCTGGGAAGATGACAGGATTCTGTTGGAAGACATAATTGGATTGGTTGAGGGATTAAGCGTGTGAGCGTGTGCTTGTACGTTCACCTGTGCGTGTGCACAGTATTCCTGTGTGCATTTGTGTACGTGTGAAAGTGTGTGTGTGTGTGTGTGTAGAAACTAGGGCTGAAGGGGAAGCAACAGAAGCCTGGAGATTTGAAAAAGCAACAAAGGCAACACCATCTGCTGAGAAATGAGGAGCTACAGGTGGATGGGGCGTGTGTGGGGTGGGACATGGTGGCAGAAGGTCCTTTTGCAGGGAAGGGGTTCACAACCCCAAACGCTGTCTCGTGGACTCCTGACAAATCCCCTAGCAGGAGAGAGAATACCCTTCTGCTTCTCATGGATGAGGAAATGGAAGCATTTTGGATTCCAGCTCATGAGTGAGGAGTGTGAGAAGAAGGGGAGAGTCTGGGCAGCAGGGATGGCGTTTCTCATCTGCCTTGCTCCCCAGGAGCTGTTGCTCTGCCGTGGGCCCCTCTTCCCCCCTTGTCCACCTGAATTTCCTTGTCCTTCCAGACTCAAGTCAAGGGCTACCTCCAGCAACCCTGTCCTGCCCCTTCCAAGGGTCCAGGATGAAGCCGTCCTGGGTGCTCAGGAGCACTGGGGGCTTCCCTCTGTCCCTGCCCCTTGCCACACATTGCCCCTCACTGCTGGGCCTTTTCAGAGACTTTGTGATCCTTGAGGACAGAGCCGTGTCATCTTCATCGTCACACTGGGCCCTCGGTAAGTAGGGACTGAGTGCACCAATTGCAGTCTGGGGTTGGGGGAGGCCAGCAGACATCCTTTTGCCTCAGTGTTGTGGGATGGGCCCTTGGGAACTGTGTAGTAATTTGTGGTGCTAGTGTGCGTGTGAGTGCGCGTATGAGGGAGAAAGAGAGGCAGCGTATGTCATTGTGCACGAGGTTCTACGTGTGCGTAGTCACAGCACCATCTACAACATCTACAATGTGCGGCTTATGCACATCCCAATTTTCATCCAACTTGGGGTTCCCTGTGAAGGGAAAGGGGAAACTCAATGACCAGCAGCAACAGGAGCCTGGGGGAAGGGAGACGGGGCCAGCCGGGGCCAGCTGAGGGTAGGCCCCATGGCAGTGGTACCACTCGCTGAGGATCTGCCCCTGACCGTGACTTTGGACTTGTATAAGATAAGCTGTCCTGGTGGAGCCCGAGTCAGGGGCTCAGCATTCATTCAGATCAAACTTCTGTAGGGTGAGGAAGGGGCTCAAACAGGCTGGGATCTGTCCACTGGCCTCAGGCTTTGCGGCCTCACCCTGCTTGTTCTAGAAATAGAGGTTCTATTGGGCGTGCTTGGCCTTGAGGGGTACCCAGGAGCTCTGGGAAGCAGTGCAGCCCTGACGTGCACAGTGCCTTTTTCCCCCCAATTTTTTTTAGCATGATAAAATATACATAACATAAAATTTATCATCTTACCATTATAAGTGTATGGTTCAGTGGTATTAAATATCTTCACATTGTTGTGCAACCATCACCACCATCCATCTTCAGAACTCTTTTTATCTTGTAAAACTGAAACTCTGTGCCCATCAGACAATAACTCCCCATTTCCTCCTCCCTTCAGCCCCTGGCAGCCACATTCTACTTTTTGTCTATGGATTGGAGTAATCTAGATATCTCATGTAAATGGAACCAGGCAGTATTTGTCCTTCGGTGACTGGCTTATTTCACTCTGCCTAATGTCTTCAAGATTCACTGTGTTGTAGCATGTGTCAGAATTTCCTTTCTTTTTAAGGCGAAATAATAGCCCCATCATATGTATAGACCACATATGGTTTATTAAATCATCCCTAGGTGGGCACTTGGGTTGCATAATGCATTTTTAATGTTTCCATAATCAAATAATTAAATAAGAGGTTGGGGTCTACACTCAGAGTTTTCTATACCTTTGTCTCATTGAATCATTTCCCTGGGATCCTATTCATATGGTGGACTTGACCTCTTTGTGAGGAAAGGGCTTGGAAAGCAAAGAGAAGCATTAGTGCTTTAGGGTGTCTCTGATGATCTCCTCCCACTTCCTGTGTGAGCTGGAATCCCGGACTCCTCTTGGGGAGGACAGAGAGTGGATGTCTCAGGTGGATGGCAGTGCAGGTGTCTGTCATGTGGTGGGGATGTTTCTGCACTAATCCATCCAGGTTTCCCACCAGGCCTTGTTTATATGCACCAGCTGGGATGGGGTGGTGGACTGGTACCAGGTGCTGGAGTCATATAGCCTGGAACTGAATATGGGACCTTACACAGGTGACTCTGTCCTCCACGCCTCTGTTCATTTGTGATCCCAGAAGGTGGCCGTGGGAAAGAAAGGAGAGACAGCACAGTAGCCGAACCATAGTAAGTGCTCAATAAGTGGTAGTTTCCTTCTCCACAGCCCTCCCAGTTTGTGGACATGAAGTAAAGAGAAAATATTACCTGGTGTTTTGGGAACCACACACACGGTGATGCATTGGACGTTGTCCACCTGGCCAGTCTTGCTCCCCCACCCTGCCCCAAGACATGGGCTTTTTCTGAGAAGCCCAGCCTTGCAAAGCATTCACAGGACTCCTTGTGGTCATTCTTAATTCCATCACTTAGGTGTGCAATAAGGTCCCAAGCAGCTAAATGTTGTGTCATTGGAAGCAAAACTCATAGCCTGGAGTCTGATTTGGGGAGAGGACCATAGGACCCTCACGGTGCCCACCTTAGAGATCTGCAGGGATTGAATCCTGGCAAACAGATATCACTAATAATTGCCCAGGAGTTCAAAGCTACTGATCCATCAGGTTAAGGCCATATTTTGACCTAATAGCCTTACTAATCTCACGGTTGGATCTGAGCAGTATTTGTGGAGTTTACGATGAGTCTGATCACCTTGGATGTTTCCTCGTGCTAGCCCCTGGTGCTGGGGCTCCCTTTCAACTCAGAGGGGACATACCCCCAGGTAAGGAGGGCAAAAAAGCAGAAAGCTCCAGCAGATGGAGTGGGAGCCCTGGCTGGATTCCAGCTCTCAGCTGGTGCAGTTTGAAGCCTGTTGCGTTAGTGAACCCTGTGGGGTTAGGCGCAGACCATGTCCTCCTCCCTGGCCCTGCCTCCACCTCCGGCTGCTGCCCAGGCCCCTTCCCTGCCTGATTCAGCCCTTTCCTTTAGAGCTTGGGGTCCAGCCAAGTAGAAACAAGAACACTATGACTAATTATAAAATCATTATATGATTAAACTCAATTAACTTCAAATAACCCTTGAAATTTGCTTAATGTCAGCCCTTGGCCCTGCTTGAACTGCTAAATATTGCTCTCCATTGAAATTCCAACAGGACCAGCTGATTGCGGTGTAGTACCTGGCACTCTGCGGGGCACGTGTGTCTTGGAATGCAGGGCAGAGAATGATGGCCCAGTGCTGAGGGTCTTGGGTGCAGGTGGGAGTCAGCAGTGATAGGAATGGGCTCTGCTGGGTCTCAGCTGATCAATTGCTGGTGGGAACGCTCAGGTGGCCTTTCTCTTGGGCTCTAGCAAGTTTGTTCAAACCTTTGACTTTAGACTTGGTGCCTGTTAGGGGCTGAATGGTGTGCCCCTAAAATTCACACACTGAAATCCTAACACCTGCCCAGAATCTCAAACTGTGACTGTATTTGGAGACAGGGTCTTTACAAAGGTAATTGAGGTTAAATGATGTCAGAAAGATGGGCCCTAATCCAGTGTCCTTGTAAGAAGAGGAAATTTGGACACAGACATGCACAGAGGGAAGATCATTTGGAGACACAGGACACAGGGAGATGACAGCCATTTGCAAGCCAAGGAGACAGGCCCCTAAGGAAACCAACCCTGCTGACACTGATTTGGGAACTTCAAGCCTCCAGGACTGTGAGAAAATAAAGTTCCCTTGTCCGTCGTACTGTGCTGTGGCCGCCCTAGCAGACTAACATAGGACCCATCACTCTGCCTCCCTGCCAGCCGTGCAGGAGGTTAGCCTGGAGTGCTGATGGCAGAGGGGGCAGCAGGCAACCCTCAGTGGTCCAGGGCCCTGCGGAGGGTGGCCGGCAGCCTCCTGGGATTTCCATGATGACTAAATGTTAGAAGTTGTGTGTAAGAACTGACTCCGTGCTCCGTGCCTTGTGTCCTCACCAGTAACACGGGGATGGTAAGAGCATGCACCTTGTAGGGCTGTAGGATTAATTGAATTAGCTCAACTTGTAACTGCCTGGCAAGGAGAGGGCACTGAGAGTTAGCAATTGCACTAATTTTGTACTATTGTATGACAAATTGCCACATACTTAGCGGCTTCAAAGGACCCATTTATCAGCAAGTCAGAAGTCTAGCTATGGCATGACTGGGTTCTCTGCTCAGGGGGTCGGCCAGGCCCTCCCTCTGCACCTGGGGAAGAATAAGTTCCATGCTTGGTCCCCGTGTCTTTGCTGGGGCTGCTCTCAGCTCTTAGAGGTCACCCACATCCCTTGACACCCCTCCCACCAATCTTCAAACTAGCCATGGAGAATCCCTCTGCATGGAGTCCCGCTCATGCTTTGAGTCTCTTTTGCTGAGATTAGTCCAGTCCCTTCTAAGGGCTCAGCTCATTAGGTCGGGCTCACTCAGGAGAATCTCCCTTTTTTAAGGCCAACTAATTTGGGATCTTAATTATGTCTGTATAAATCCCTCCTGGCAACACCCAGGTTAGTGTTGGATTGAGTATCTGGGAGAAAGTGTGTGTATACTAGGGAGAGGAAAACTTAGGGACCATGTTAACATTCTGTGTGTCACAGCAATTCTTGTTATCACAAGTGTATCCTTCCAGCTCTATTTGGGGAGCTCGTCTTGGTGGAAGAACTCTGGTTTGCCTCTAGACATTTCCCCTGAGTAGAGGAGTTGCAGTGACACGAAGAATGAGATATTCTCTTTAGTCACTTGGTGTGTCTTCGGCTGACCTGCTGGGAAGCGGTTCACAATGTTCTCCACTGTTAAATCCCAGCACCCCTCCCTCCTAATGCCGTCACCTCGGCCTCCTGAACCCCTTTTTAGGGGTTGCCACACCCTGATCACCGATTGTCTCTGCTGTGACTGGGCCTGGGTGCCCCAGGGTTTGAACACTCACTGGGCTTCCCCTCCAAAGAGGTTCTGCTGTCTGGGAAGGAGCACTGGGCTGGGAGCCAGGGGCCATGGATTGATGTCCTCACTTGTTCTCATTTATTAACTACCCAACCTCATTGTCGAATTTCTAAGTGGGAATAATTAATCCAACGTTCTTTCAGAGCTGTGTTAAGGATTCCACAAGAGGAGGTGCATGAACACATTTTGCCCATTGTGAAACATCAAACAGATGTAAGATGTGTCATCACCCACTTGCCCTCTAGATCACTCAGTCACAGAACCTTGCAGGCTGGGGTGGTCCGAGGGATTTAGATAACTCAGGGTCCTGAAATAGATTCCATATTTGCTAAGTAAGTCAGTGTTTCTTCATCAGGAAAAGTCCTATCATCTATACAAATCCAGATGATCTCCCACGTTCTGACTCTTGCCAGGTTGGTGGTGTGAGTTAATGCTGGGATCTTCCCTCTTATTGATGATGAAGCCCACGGTTGGCTCATGGATGCAGCTGGAAGGTTTCTGAAGACTCCACCTAATGGATGTGACTTGCGTGCTGCAGGTTGGACCTCGGAGGTTCAGGGTGTTGCTTTTGGTGGTGTATACAGGAGTCTCTCGTATAGTTCTTCAAGAAAATGTGTGCCCAGCCCTTGGTGGCTGAGACCTGTGACTTTTCTGCACTGAAGGAAGCGGTCTACTCTCACCCTGCCCATGGGCAGTGGGGCCAGATGGGTGTTCAGCTGATCTTCGTGGTGGTTAATTTTATGTGTCCACTTGGAGGAGGCTTTTGGAGATGTGAACGTTTAGATTGGTGAACACTGAGTTTGGGTACAGCAGATTGCCCTCCATGACGTTGGTGGGCCTCACCCCATCAGTGGGAGGCCTGAAGGGAGCAAAACGACCTGAGCGAGAGGGAATTCCCGGGCAGGCTGCTTTCAGACTTCGTCTGCACCATCAGTTCTTGGTCTCCTCCTGCCGCCCCACACTGCGAGTGTGGACTTGCAGCCTCCGTGATCACGTGAGCCACTTCTTTGTGATCACTCTCTTTCTACACACATGCAGCCTATAGACTCTGTTTCTCCGGAGAACCTTAATATATACAGATCTTTCCCCCCCAAACTTCTCTCTCTCCAGCTCCACAGTGTCCTGCCCTCTCTGTCCCGGGGGCTGGAAAGCTTGTGGCTATTCTTCTTTGTCACCTCCCACTGGTGGCTGACCCATCCCCAGGTGCTCCTGAGTCCACCTTTGAATGCCCCAGCCACGTCCACAACCCTTCGTTTGTGCTTCTGTTCCTCAGGCCTTAATAAATTCTTGGCTAAAGCATTATAAATTCTTTTTTTTTTT
>VBSM01002223.1:14287257-14310384 GCA_008086735.1 Cheirogaleus medius | reverse complement strand
TCTTAACTGATCTCCTCACTTCCAATTTAATCCTTTCCTTCTGTTCAGAGAGGTCTTCCCCCAAACATGGCTTGCTTCATGCCATCTCCCTGCCTACACCGTTTCTCACTCTGGCTGCAAATTACCGTTCCAATTCCCTTCCCTGGCTTTCTCCCTTCCCCATCTTGACTTTCTCAGCTCTGTTCATCCTCACGACCTCCCTCAAGGGCCACCTACCCGATGGGCTCTTGTTCTGTCTCCTCTGGTTGGATTTCTGAGCAAGCATGACTTCGAGATGTGATCAAAATATGACTCTGTTTTCTCCCCACTGTCCCTTCTCGGTGGGGATTTTCCCATGGTGGCTGGACTCTGTGACCCCACGGGTCCCTCTGAGGTAACAGAAGGTCCTGCAGTGTCTGCTGCAACTACAGTCTCCACCAGGAATGCAGATGCCTGGCGGGGGTGACTCGGAATCTCATTGAGGTTAAAGTGTCTCCCTTCTCCCCCAGGGCTGGCTGTGTGCCCCACGGGAGGGTGTGGGGTCAGCTCACTTGCTTTGCCTGCTTCTCTCCCCTGCAGGTTGCTAGTTCTGGCTTCTGTCCCCTTCAAGGCTAAAGCCTGGAGAGAGAGAAAGAGAAAAGAGGTAAGAACAGCTTTACTTTTCACCCTAGTTAGCTCAGGCTGCCATTGTAGAATGCCTCGGCCTGGGTAGCTTAAACAACAGACATTTATTTCTCACAGTTCTGGAGGCTGGGCAGTCCCAGATCGAGGCAGCAGCATGGCTTGGTCTGGTGAGGGCTCTCTCCTCGGGGTGCAGATGGCCACCTTCTCCCTGGATGCTCACGTGGCAGAAAGAGAAAGAGCAAGCTCTCTGGTATCTCTTTTTATGAGAGCACCAGCCCTATCACACGGGCTCTGCCTTCATGACCTCATCTAAACCTAATTATGTAGCAAAGGCCCCCAGCTCCAAATACCACCACATTGGGGCTTAGGGCCTCAACATACGAATTCTGGGACCACAGTTCACTCCCCATCATTGACTCATGCCACTGTGCGGTACTGTTAGCTCTCTGGGTCTGGCCTATCTCCAGAGCCACTTCTTTATCATGCAAATGTGTGTTCTGGTCCTTCAGGGGCTAGGGCTCTCATGAAGGGACAATGCTCACCTCACACAGACCTCTGGGTGGTATGACCTCTTGCAAAGTGTTCCCAAGACAAGCTCCAGCCTGTGGCTGTCTCTCTGGGTCCCTGACCCTGTGCCTTGGCACCAGGCTCTCTCCCTTAGATTTCTTAGGCATGGGCCAGACACAGGCCACAGCACTCCACAGTGCAGAGGTCCTTGCCCGGCTCTTCCAAGTCTCTCTGTTCAAAGCCCCCCTTTGAGGGAGAACCTCACAAACTAAATCCTCAAGGTCACCCTCTGAGGCCTTGCCCTGTTTCTCAGGGGCCTCAAGGTCACACACAGCTCTGGTCATGCAGGCTGCACAGGATCTTGCTGGTCTCAGCATCTGTCTCCTCCTGCTGTCTGGCCTCCTCTGCACGCCTTATGGCTGCTGCATTGACCACACCTCTGCCTACTCTGTGTTGGGTGGCTCAGCTTCTCAAGAAAGACCACCATTGGTTTGTGCCAGATTTCAGAAGGGTTAATTTTATACCTGGGAGGTAGGTTTTGCAGTAATGCATCCAGCTATGGCCAAAGCCACCCAGCCCAAACACGGCCATCAGAGCCACAGGCAGGATGGGAGTGGGGCAGGCACTCCAGAACACGCCTCCTGCAGCTTAGGGCGAGATTTTAGTTTTCCTTACGTCCAGCCCATTACTTTGCATGCAATAAGTACTCAGCTCAGTGAAAAGAATATGTATTGCTTTTAAGAAAGGCACCATGTTTTCTTTCTTTTCTATGTGCCTACAGCACCTTGAGCATGTTTTATATGACCGAAGTGCTTAATAAATATTGTTGACTGATTCACTAGGAAAAAGGTGGTCTAGACATGCCTTCTGGAAATGGCCAGTAAGCCCCATTATTCCTCTTTGCAGTCAATTGTCGTAGAATGGGCCTTTTGGCATTAATCCCGAAAGGGCAGTAAACAAAGATGGCTGTATAATTTTATTATCTCTGATTCTCCATCAGAGCAGCCTTCCTCGCCTCCACCCGCATCTCCGCCTCATTGCTTCAGGGTTCAACCCTCGTACAGCTGCTGGATCACACTAATAGCCCCCGGATCTTCATTTTGAACAATAACGTTTGTTTCCAGAATAATTGAATCCGGTGGGGACACAAAGGGTGTAGAACACGTTATAACACTTGCTGTGAAAAAGGGAAAATAAGGCATTTCCTTGATGGCATTTAGTTCAGGGAACACAATTCATCAGAGCTGTCTTTATCTACTTATGTTTTAGTGATTAAACGCTGGGGGGAAATAGCCTCAGACTTAAAATACGAGGAGCACTTCTGGCCAAGCCTGTCGGTTTAATTCAGATGTTAAATATTTCCAGAAGGGTCAAGTGCTCAAGGCCTGGGATGTTTTGTCCTTTGAGTGAAACTAGCTCAAATAAAAAGGAGATAATCAGTAGCCCAACCTGGGATACACTTCAGCGTTGAAGGGGTTAGAGGTCCCAATTTTGCAGGAAACTCATGTTCCAGCTCTGGGGCTCTGAGAAAAGAATTTGAAATGTGGGTAATTTCATTATGTAAAAGGCAGCTTTGAAAAATCCTTGTTCCTGGAAAATAGATGGTTTATTTAAGGTTGATTAAGTTGGAACTCTTTCACCCACAATTTCATCTGTCTGCAATTTCCCCAACTTGGACAAGAGGACATTGCAGCGAAGGAACTGTGCAGAGCCACAGCTCGGAGGAGGCCACGCCACATTCCTCTGTGTCCTGTGCTAATCACCAGGAATGGGTGGGCACTGGTTGGCTTCCAGGTCTCAGGGACCAAACCCATGGTCCCTGTAGAGAATTCCGGTCTTTGGGGACTCCAGCAGTTTTATATTGTGAGGTTCACACCCAGAAAGTTTTTCATTCTCTTCCTGGTACCTCACAACAATAGGATTGACATCGTGACCCCTTCCCATAGGCGTGGTTCTGGGGGACAAACGGCAGGGCTTCCCACAAAATTATGCCTTTAAACACAGAGAGAAATCTTCCTCACACTGATGAGTCAATATGGCTTAATTATTATTAACCCAAATACCACATTTAAATAGCTAAGATTTAGGGAATTACATTTTTATGTTCAACTTTCCTTATCAACTAGCTATAGTGTACAGAGGTAACTGGAAATAACTCTATAAAATGGAACTCTTTATTAACTCAATTAAATATACACATTAATCAGTTTTAGTGTAAACATAGTTAAAATGAACTAGACAATTGGGATAAGATTTAAATAATTGTCTCTTTTATTTATTGGCTGTACTCACAGAACAAATTAGAAAGAAATAGGTAAACTGAAGTCAGAATGTAGCTTAAACAAAACAAAACAACACAGAACCACACATAAATCCTCATACTTTAAAACAACAAGTGACAGGGTTTTAAAACAGAATTTTTGAACAATTCTCTACTTCCTAGAATCCCTGGAATTGCAGGAGTAGTATTGCTTACTAAGATGTTGGTGTTTGAACTAACAGAGAAATACTCCAATTTATAATTCAGTGGGGGTTTAAGGACTTGGCACTTAAGACTCTTAAAGCATGAGATAAAATCTGCCAAGGGTTTTTGCAGAGAAACAGCAGTCAATTTCCACAAGGGTTGTCTCTGGGAATTCCTTTTATTATCCACTTTGTGTCTATTTATCTTTGCAAAAGTTTTAAGCCTAGGATGACCACATAGTTTATTGTCCCAGGCTGACCACTTCTAAGAGTGAAAGAGGAAGCTATTAATAATTAATCTGGGATAACCGGCATCCCCTGGGAGTCAGGAGTGGTCTTCCTGGAAATGAGGTACCAATGTAATCATGGCCTTTTCTTTCGTTGGTTCTACCTTCATTGGCCTGATATTTGCTTCAGGTGCTCTCTGAAATGTTCCTGTGGGTTTAAGACACATAAAGAAGCAGTACCAAAGAGGGATTGCTCTGAGGAAGCCCTTGGAAAGCAGTCCAGCTCAGTCATTAAGGGGTACACAGGGACATGTCACAGTCCTTGATTTGAATCTTAGCACAGCCTCTTATTAGCTCTGTGACCTACAGCAAGTAATCTCATCTCCTGTGCTTTGATTTTCCTCATCTATAAAATAGGGATTGTTATGAGGGTTAAGGACATAACAAAGCACTCAGTGCTTTGTGGCATTATAGTGAGCTCTCAATAACTGTAGCTACTATAGAATTATGATTAAACATTTTAAAATAATGAATTTGATCAGGCTTAAAAATAACAAAAATGGAGCCTGACTTCTCCAAAGGCTGAGCTGTGCTGGTGCCTGGTAGGGTGGGAAGGAAGCACTGAAGTTGAAAAGGCCTTGCCATACTTTATTCAAGGCTAAAACTGTTTTTCCTTGGGAAGAAGCATTTTGGAAGGGGAGTCAAGGAAAGATCCAGAGAAGTACTTGACTTTTTGAGTGTCTTAGTCTGTTGTCTATTGCTTATAACAGAAACCTGAAACTGGGTAATTTTTAAAGAAAAGGAATTTATTTCTTACAATTATGAACACTAAGCCCAAGGTTGAGGGGCCACATCTGGTGAGAGTCTTCTTGCTGGTGGGGACTCTGCAGAGTCCTGAGGTGGCACAGGGCATCTCGTGGTGAGGGGCTGAGAGTGGGCACATGCTAGCTCAGGTGTCTCTTCCTCTTCTTAGAAAGTCACCAGTCCCACTCCAATGATAACCCATTAATCCATTAACCCATTAATCTATGAATGGATTAATCCATTCATGAGGGCAGAGCCCTCAGGATGCAATCACCTCTTAAAGGCCCCACCTCTCAATACTACCACATTGGGGATTAAATTTCAACATGAGTTTTGGAGGGGACAAATATTCAAACCATAGCACTGAGCTTTCTCAACTCTGGGCAGGCTCTGGTCTGCCCTTTCCTTGGTGACAGTTATGTATTCTGCAATAGCTGCTGCAAGGATGGATACCTTAATTTGCAGCCCTTGCATGGGTGATGAAGTCCTTTCAACTACACGGCCAGAATCCTTACTTGGGCCACTCCAGGAAGTGGTGTGGACCCATTTTCCAGATGTTGACCTTGAGGCTCACTCAGGCCACAGAGGGAGCCAGGGGAAGAGCTACGACTGGCACCTGATCTTATGACGGGAAATCGGGTTTCTTTTTGCTGCATTGCCCGCCTGCTTTCTTTGAATTTTAGCATGCAGCAAAATCAGAACAGCCACGAGGACAGGCCCCTTCACAAGGGCTAACCTTGGAGACGTGGAGCGAGCATGGGAGCCAGGGACACAAATCAGCAGCCGTGTCATGCACTGGTATGCCTCCAGGCAGCCAGCAAGGCCCAGATCCTGCAGAGGCTCAGGTAATACATTCTTGGTTGCTCAAATGTAACGAATCAGAATGTTACAAAATCGTAAAGACATCTAAGGTATACAGGGCTGTTTCTTTTTAAAAGAGGAGGAAGAAGAGTAACTTTGTTTCATCAGGGATTTCCACAGTATCCTCTACCTTATGCAGATGTCAAATACACATACAGATGGGACCAGATATTAATGCAAAAGACACGCAGTGCTTCAGCTGGTGTGTCCTGTAACTGATGTACTGTGTGCGTTTGTGTGTGTGTGTGTGTGTTTGTGTGCACGTGCTCCTGTGCTCGCATGCCCACGGGATGTGGGGGCTCAGAATCTGGGAAGGACCTCCAGCTGTCTATTTGGATGTGAACGGCCACACTTGCCCACACGTATGTCGACTTAACAACATGATGCTCTGCACATGTGCATTTTGCTGCCCAACATCTTTATTTCTCAGCCACTTGGTTTCAAACTTGGAAAAGCTGCACTTGATGTTGAAAGCTAAGTTCACACCGTGCAGGGTATTTTAAAACCCAGCATCTGATGCCTGAAGTGTGAAAAAAAAAACACCATCTTTTTAATTCCTTTTGTGGGCACCGAGTGCTGTGAAAGTTTTTCTTAACTAAGCGGGGAACTCACAGCATCGACACGATGCCTGTGTCTCTCTGTCATTGCAAGACACACTTTGAAATGATCCCAAACATTTCAGCCAAGGAACAGTTTCATCAAAGCGTTGGTCTGGTATAAAAGTGGTCTAAATGTTTACGACAAGGGTAATCTTCTGAGAAATGATTACTCAAATCCAATCAGTAAAAATAGATTTATTTGAATTGAAAAAATATGTATTTATACACATACATTTTGAGGCTTATAAAACAAAAGAATAGAAGGGACAGTTGAAGAATTCAGGGCTAACGGAAGAAGGAGCAGCACACCGATGAAGAAGTGCAGGTTACCTCACTGAAACGATCACAAGACGCCCAAGTTCATGTGAACCCTCCGCTGGACTGGCCATGACTTTCTCAGAGTTGCCCCCCAAGGAGAGGCTGTTCATTCCTAATTCTCCTTCCTCCTCCCTCTTCTTGCCCACATGTCTGCTCTGCATCCTAAGTTGAAGGCCCCCTACCTGCTCCTGTTCCCTCTCCCCTTTATAAACCTCTTGCACCTCTAACTCCAGCTGGGCACCTGCCCCGCAGGAACCAACTGACGTGCTTGCTCATCAATCCCTTGGCCGCCTGTTAAAGTGCTGACTGTGATCAGCAGGGCTGCATGGGCCTGTGCTTCTCCATTTCTAACCAGCTCCAGAGACCCACATGGCGTAGTGAGACCCCTGTGTGGCACTTTGTTCCACAAGTCTTATTTTATAAGTGTGTCTTCCAGCCAGACTTTGGGCATCGATTGAGGAGAAAAGGATTCATGTCTGGTTCATTTTTGTTGCCCCCCCAATCTGTCCTACATAGCACAGTGCCTTTCCCATGCAAGGGGCTAAAAGGTGAGAGTTTATAGAAGGAAGGCAGGAGGAGGCTCCCATGCTCAAACTATCTTACGGGAATTAACATCTTATTTGCAGAGGTCAACTCTAGTCCCATGATGGGCTTCCACTTGAAAGAGGAATTTTGAGAGTTAGGGGTAGCTCAGAAAGTAGATTATTAGAACTAATAATTATATATCCCAATGTCCTCTGTTGAGTGGGAGGCATGAGCCACGCATGGTACCAGCTGAAGGCTTGTTCTGGGGCTGCAGTACAGCAGAGATGGCAGAAACGCACAGGCGCCTTCCCTAGTCCTCCAACCTTCCAGGGTTCAGCTACCACTCAAGCTAGACCACAGGGGCAAAGGAGCAGTACCGAGGTGCCAAGACTGTGGCCTTTCTGCTCCCTTTCCTTCCTCTAGAACAGAAGTCAGAAAATTTTGTCTATATAGGGCCAGACTGTAAAGATTTTAGGTTTGGGGGGCCATAAGGTCTCTGTTACAACATCTCAACTTTGCTGTTATAGTGAGAAAGCAGCCATAGACACTAAATGAATGAACATGGCTGTATTTGAATAAAACTTTATTTACAAAACTAGGCAGTAGGTCAGTTTGGCCCATGGGCCATAGTTTTCTGGCCCCTGATCTGGAACTGTCTGTGACAATAGCAGAGGCAAATAGGGAACAGATTCCTGAAGGTCTCTTCTGAGAGGTGCACTTTCCTACTGAGCTCTTACTTAATACTCTATGGAGGGAGGTGGCCCTGCCCCATTTGGCATATGAGAACACGGAGGCTCCATCAGCCAAGTTGCCTATAGTAGCACAGTTGATAGGAGATGTGGGTGGGATTTGAATCCAGATCTACTAAGTCAGAATCCATCATTCTTTTTACAATTTCATTTCTTTGCACTCGCCTTGGAGTACAGGCTCCTAGCTCACTCTGCCAACACAAGGTCACTCCGCCAGCTCTACAGGAATCCTAAACTGTCCCATGCTAACATGCATGGCAGGAAACTGCCTCTCACCCCACTCGTCTGCTTATGAGCAGGCAAAGTTTAAACAATGGTGTGTTACCTTGAAACATGGAGAAACGGGGCTGGGTTTTCTATAGTAGGCCTTTTGTGCACAAGCCAGTGAAACACCAACAGAAAAAAAAATAACCTTATCATAAATTAAAAGAACAATCTTTAGAAAATAGCTGAAATGTAAGGTTAATTGGAGCCAGAAATGTCAAATTAATGCAGCAATGCACGGGGGAGCCTGCCCTGGCCTTTGTGCACAGAATCCGCGCGCACGACAGAGGGAAGCAGGGAACGGCATAATAGGATTTTGGGGAATCCCCTGTCATATTAAACAGGCTTTGCAATTAATTTCTTGCTGCAATGTTATTTTCATTGGCCTATATTTTCTTTGACCTCTCACATTTTTTGAGCTACCAATCCAGGGCATGTGGGATTTAGGACTGAAACAAAAAAGCCCCACAAAACTGTTTTGACTTAAAATCAGTAGAAATGTGATAAAACTACAGTGAGGCGGGTGAGTAGCTGGAGTGCCCTTGGGGTGAGTTGGGGTACACAGGTCCGTTGCTGCCTGAAAAGCTTATCTCAATCCCTTTCAGGATGCCCCAGGTCCCCACCTTGCAGGGGAGTCCTCCTCCAGGAGGAGGGCGGTGGCCTTGCAGGCCAAGGTCTTTCACTCATTGAGTGCAAAACACAGGCGAGGCACCTTTTAAGAACATCACCTTATTTAATTTTCATGAAAGCCCTGTGAGGCATGTTCTCTAATTATTGCCGTTTTCAGATGGGGAAATGGAGGCACAGCCAGGTTATGTGCCTGGCCGAAGCCAAATGAGTGGTAAACGTCCCAGGCTAGGATTTGAACCCAGGCCTTCCTGACCCCAGGAGCTGTGTGTTTAACCACATCATACTTTCTCCTCCTCATGATGGCACCAAAGTCCACTTGGAGTGGCTGCAGGCCACATAATCACAATCAAATTATTTTTTATTTTTAGTTATGGTAAAATAACCTAAAAATGACCATTTCAGCCACCTGTATGTGCACAGTTCAGTGGCATTAAGCACATTCACATTGTTGTGCAATCATCACCACCATCCTTCTCCAGAACTTGTCATCTTGCAAAATTGAAACTCTGTGCCCATCCACAGCTCCCCCTTTGTCCCTAGCCCCCGGCTCCTGGCAACCACCATTCTACTTTCTATCGCTATGAATTTGACTACTCCATGTTGTAGAATAGTGTATGTCAGAATTTCCTTCTTTTTTAAGGATTAGTATTTCATTGTATGAATATATCACATTTTGCTTATCCATTCATTTGCCAACGGACATTTGGTTTGCTTCCACCTTTGTCTATTGTGAATAATGCTGCTGTGAACCACAATCAATTTTAAAAGTCAGTATTGGGGTGTGACAATCAAGGGGTTGCATTAGGGAATTCCTATGTGGTAATGGAATATTCTGTGTCCTGATGGTGGTGGTGATTATAGGAATCTATTCATGGGAACAAACTGCCTAGACACGCACATGCACATATTAAAAGTATGTAAACACAGGGGAAAACTGAATAAGGTCTGTAGTATAGTTAATAGTATTGTACCTAAGTCAGCTCCCTGGTTTTGATATTGTTCTACTGTTCTATATAAGGTCACTGTTACATAGTTCCGTGCTACACAAGTGCACCGACTCACCGAATTCTTTTCCTACAACTTCCTGTGAGTATATAATTATTTCAAAAGAAAATGTTAACGAAATTGCACCCATGAAAGAGAAGTTAGTAATCAGTTTGCTGCATGAGCTAGGCCACCAAAAGGGTGTCATATTGTGAGATATCAGAAGAGGATGTCACCAGAAAATCTTTCAAGCTTTCCTGAATTATCAAAGACCACTCATTGCCACATTAGGAGAAAATTCCAAAGAAAACTTTTGTTCATCAGAAAAATGGCCCCATGTCAGTAATGGCCGCAAGGGAGAAGGTTAGCACATTGTGTTTGGTATTTTATTTGTGCAGAGGGAGGGGTTTAGTATTTGTTTTTGGTGGTGCCCTGCACTCAGTGGGCACAATGATCCTAAGTCACAGGTATTTTCATTGCATTTTATGTATGAGGAGATGGAAACTCAGAGGGGGTAAGTGACGGTCACGTAACCAGCAAGATTGGCCTCATTTAATGGCAGGCAATTTGTCCTTTCATCCCCACGTTCTGCTTTCCAGGTGAAACCAAGCTACAAAGAACAGGGTGTGAATAAGGGGAGAGTTTGCCTGGTCTAGTGTTGGTGATGAAACAAAATGAGGTGAATTCCTAGGTCCCCAGTGTGAAGATACTAACAGGTGTCTATGATGAGATTTCTGAGGATCACATTGTCATTTAGAAAATGCTCAAGCAACCAATAAAAAGTAAGGTCCATTCTGGTATTGGGATTGATTTTTTTTGCACACAGGATGTAAGTAAGAGAAAAAAATGCTGTAGAAGTTTGCTACATTGGGATTCATGAGAAAGAATATACGTATCTGAAAATTCTTTGGCTAGACTTAGGGTAGGGAATTTGAAGGGACTGGTATATTTAAAAGCTAGAAACATGAAATATGGGCATCATTGCTAAAATGTGCTTTAGCTTTTTTGAAAAATGTTGGTTCTTGGAATTATTGGAATGCCTACAACTTAACAGCACAGCAGTTCATGTTATTGGGTCCAGTCTCACTGTATGTCACCTTGTGTCAAAGCATTGCTCCATTGTCAGTCTAATTTGGAATAAAATGTCATATTAATTTAGAAATGTCGCAGGATACATGCATGGCTTTTAAAGACCACTCCCAACAGTGTGCTCTCGGAAAACAAGAGAAAGCTCCCTGCACTATAAACAACGCCTCCCAGCAGACCAGGAGGTCTTGCCAGGGGCAGATTGGAGAGCTGGCCTTCCCTCTTCCTCAAATGAAGAAAGTGAACATTTGACTTCATCAATTTCAATTCTCACCACGACCTTGTAAGACAGATACTGTTTTCTCTACTTTGCCACTGAGGGAATCAAGACTCGGGGGGGGGGGGGGGCGGTTAACTTGCTGAGGGTAACAAACTATTAAACAAAGTCGCCAGGCAGGATCCTCCAATCTGATTCCATGTCCAGTTATCACTCCTGCATGCTGTGATGAATTTCCTATCATTTAGCTCTTTAGGACAAATGATAAAGTCAGAGATTAGAAAATTCTGGCTTTATTACAAATTTCCACAGATATATCTTTAGTGTGTGTTGTGTCTGTGTGTATGTGTATTTATACATACATCAGCATTACCACTGAATATATATAATGAAACTTGATCTTTGATATGCTAATTAATTTTTTGGAAATGTTCATGCCTTACATGAAATGTACAATTGTTGAAAATACGGCCAGACTGAATAATGAGTTTGACTGTGTTTAGCCAACTCATCAATTCATGATCTCTTAGGAGGCATGAAATGTGATGTATAGAGAAGTGTTTACAGCTGGCATATTTCCAGCATTTTGGCCTCTACTGAGAATTTAGAATTTAGGGGTATCTTTCATCCTTTCTTGCTCTCCCCCACAATTCCCCCAGTTGTTTGTATTTCCCGAATGTGGAAAAGGTGGGGAGTATTCAGTTGTAATATGGACAAATCCTTAATGGGCTCTGCCAACCAGGTGGCTAGTGGATGCGCCACTGTATTTCAGTGGTGTAAGCATCAACTTACAGTTAAATATTTGCACGTGTATCTAATTGTCTATGCGAAATTGTTCCTGCCAAATAGAAGTCTGGTTGAGCCTTCAAAATAACTTGGCATCTAACGTGCATTAATATTTTAAACCGTTGCTAACACTTGGTGCTATAGATCCAATTTTACTAATGTGTTTTTTTTTAAAAACACCTCCCACTGCAGAGTGCAATTTTTGAATATTTGTAGCACGCTTAGAATGCTACTGTAGGGCTCCGAGAACCAAGAATTCCGATGGTGTACTCACAGTGCCTAAATAACCAGTAGAAAAAAACCCCAAATCCAGTTTAATCAACTGGTTGTTACATTTTTGTAAGTGATGTAAAAAACTGCTTTGACAGATACAGCTCCTGAGTGAACTTTGTGTGACTGCCTCAGACCATGGAGAGGGTCGGTCACTCAGCATAACGTGGGGTGATTCGGGCTCTGACCATGAATGAAGTCCCTCATCAGACCCGCACAGAGTGCCTGTCAGCTTCCTGGCTCCGTGTCCTGTCGGAGCAGAGCTGTGTCCCCCCTGCAGGGGTTGCAGGGCTGGGGCAGGTGGGGTTGAGAGGGGTAGTATTTCACCCTGTCTGAGGGAGGGGGTGAGCTCAGAGCCCAGAGTGGAACCCTCAGAAGGCGTCCTGCCGGGAGGCAGGGAACGGGTCAGGGAAGGGGTCTGGCAGAAGGAGGAGCCACGAGCCAGGGGCAGAGCAGGAAGGACAGAGCAGGCTTGGGGAATGCTGCCAGGTTGGTTTGGTGTCTGGCAGGTAGGGGGCTGTGGAAGGCAGGTGGGGTTGAGGCTGGCAAAGACACAGGGACTCCAGATCATAAAGGAATTTGCAAGTGGAGCTAAGGACGGTGGACTTTCACCTGAGGGGACTTCCAGCAGCGGGGTGACACACTTAGACTACTCACGGGCCATAGCATTGACGCTGGGAAAATCTCGCTAACTCTGCCCAAGGGCCTATTTAATACACCGTGATCCACTGCCCCAAAGAAGTCAATCACCCTCTCCCACCATTCAGCACTGCCTCTAGGTCTGTCTTCTACAAAGATTGTGAGGTTACACAGATCTGGGAAATAATATTGGGAATTAGAATTCTAGAGCAACATTGGCACAGCTAAATGCTTGGACACTACAGTGGCCATCTCTGCATTTCATTGAAAAACATTTATTTTGTTGGTGGTTTCCCAACCAGACAAAAGGTCTGGAGACATTTTTGGTTGTCACAACCAGAGTGGGGGTGCCACTGGCATTTGGGGGGTAGAGGCCAGGGGACACTGCTAAACATCCTACAGTGCACAGGACAGCCCCCACCACAGAGAATTTCCTGCCCCACATGTCAACAGTGCAAGGTTTAGGGTCCCTGACTTGGTGCCTAGGAGCTTCTGGACACTGCGCCCGTCACTGGGAATATCGAGATCTATCAGACTTGACTCATGCCCATGAGAAGCGTGAGATGGACAGCAAGCGACAGGCTCGGAGATGCACAGGCAGAGGTCACTGAAGGTCTCTGTGGGTTTCTAGAAGCAGGAATTCCCCACCCCCCAAGTCTGTGCATAGACGGACTGTGTCAAGGATTCCCCAGGACCAGGGCGTTTGCTTTGCCTTTTCTTATGTGGAAAACGAGCCATGTCCTTCCTGCGCTCCTGGGGCTGCTTTTCTTTCGTCCTGCATAGAAAGTGGGACTGGTGAGGGGAAGTTGAAGTTGAAATGAGAAAAAAAATCCTAAGGAGCAAAGCATCAAGAAGAGAGGCTGAGTTGAGAATGCTATAGCTGTTCTGTAAGCTGATTTCTGAATGATATTTTATTGTAGAGAAAGTTCAGCAGTGACTCAGGAGACGCAAGTGACCTTGGCTTAGTGTTTTGCAACCCATGAGTTCTAGGTCACAGCTGACACATAAGAGGTGCTTCTTTCTTTCTGTTTTTTAAAAATAAATATTATTGTTTATATTTAAGCTATACAATATGATGTTGTAAGATACACATATTTGTAGTAAAACGGTGGAACAAATCAACATATCCATCATCTCACAAAGGAGACGCTTACTAAACATTTGTTGAGTTGATTTGGAATTTGATCTTGCATGAAATCTCATACACTCTGCTGCCCTTTCACGGGGAATGTTTTTATGGTGTCAAAGGGTTCCGAATGATGATGTAGCTTGTCCAGGAGGAAGCAGCCCCATCGAGAAACATCCTCTGCCGCCGCCTCTCAGCAGGTTCGTGATGTCAGACTTGGCCACACTTCCTCCGCCTGTTTTTGCAATCAGGCTAGTTACCAAAGTCTCGGCTTCCTGCTGACCTTCTCCCCGTGTGGGGGAGAGCTGCAGCTGCACTGCCGGGCAGGACTCTTCCAGCATCCCAGATGTTTGTATTCCAGGGACAACGGTCTCTACTCAGCCCAAATGCTCCACTTCAAGGGGTTCTGCAAACCCGAGCCTGCAGTAACCCTTTCTGAGACCCCGTTGCTTTGATGGAGTCATTTGCGGGCGCTCTGGGTCATGAGAGTCACCGGAGCCCTAGTGGCAGGTATGTTGACAGGATGGGGACTGCAGATGGACCCAAAGCTCACGCTGAAGCAGAGAGTGACATGAGTGGAGAAGAAAACATAAAAATTCCTGCGCACTGAGAAAGATTACGCTGGCTTCCCCACAGGGCTCCCGCTGAGCGCAGTTGTAATTGGAATGTACTCTTTGCAAAGTTTATTGGGTCCTGGAGCGACTTGTTACTGAACTGGTCAATTAATCTATTATTATTATTTTTTAATGAGTTAGGGGATTTCCTTTAGCAGAAAATCACCAGGAAGCATGACCAAGTGCCCAGAGCTTGGGGAAAGGCCGGCCTTTCCTTCTAGAAAACCCTATTCAACAATTAAAGGAGGAAATGGATGCCTCCCGCTACAGGTGGCAAATTGGGCTGATCTGGGAACCAAAGAGGAAGGATTTATTCTGCTTGGAGGTGAGCACAGGGAGATCACCATGAAATCTGATTACTCAAGTGCAGCAGTTTGAATGTTTGGAAATAAAGCCGTGGAGTCTCCCTGCTGAGAGACAAATGATTTCTATTTAAAAACTTGCTTGTTCTGTGCAGTAACTCCCAGTGTAGCAATAATTAATGATATCAGAAGGTTAAGAAAGATCTTCTGCTAGAATCCCTCTGCTCCAGGCATGAAATTGGATTAAAGTGAAGATAAACTTAGACATTAAATCTGTTGAAGAAATCAGTAATTATGTGGAAATGCACACATTTTGAGCTATTTGAGTGAGCCAGGTTGATGTTCTGCCTCTACTCTTGTTCTAGGCATTTGAGGCACGGCGGAAATGAACTGTCAGAAGAGGTCACTAAATGGGGCATTGTAGCCACCTTAGTCCCAACTCTAGATTTAATTTTTTCCCCCAAGTGAAGTTCTGTCAGCCTTTTGGATACACTCTGAGGCCAATACTACTGGTTGCCTGCCTAATATCTGTTTCCCATTTTTCTTTATTAACAATTGTTTTTTTTCAGGGAGACAATGCACAGACCAAAGAATGCAATTTCCCGGACATCTAGCAGGTAAGCATGTCTGTGTGACATAGTTTTGGCCAAAGAAATTTAAGTGGCAGTCTGCTGGTGGATCTTCTGGGAAAGCTATTTATTTTTTTCTGATAAAAAGGGAGAGGATAAGCTGGCACGTGCCTTTTGCCCTCCCTTCCACTCTGTTCCCTGCCTGGAACAGCAATGGAAAGCCTGGACCTTGGGCTGCCATTTCGTAATCACTGGGATAACATTTCTGTCCTAAGGATGGTGGAGCCAGCAGCTGGAAGGAACCTGGCTCCTTCGTGATTTCCTTGGGCAAATGGGAAGGAGAGGGCTCTGCCATCAGGCATCTTAGCTGATCAAGCCCTAAGCCAAGAAGTTTAGATTTAGAATAAAATCCTTTTCCTGATTTCAGGCATAGAGCCAAAAGAAATAGGGTGTAGTTGGGAGGACTCAGTGGGAGGCTTCCCTGTCCTCCCAGGAGGTAGAAGACATGTGTCTGCCTCCCGGCCATGGAGATGATGGGCTGCGCCAGCTCTAGCACCTTCTCTGGGCACGGGAAGGAAGGAGGAGGTGTTCGTGCTTTCTGTGGCATGTGGCTGAGGGATGTGGTTCTTTTGGTCCCCTCTGGGACTCCTCGGTCATCCTCAGTGTGTCACATGCCTGCCTCCAGGGCCCTAATCAGTTCTGTTTGCTCTGGATGGATTCTGAGTTGAACATGAGGCATCCTGGTATCAATGCCTTTAGATTAATAGAAATTTAAAAAAAACAACATTTAGTTCCTCTTCCTGCAAATATCTAGAGGTCACTGTCTAGATGTAGAGGACTGGATTTCCACTCACCAGCTCTCCTTGTTCTTAGGGTGCCACTGTTTGGATCCAGGCAAAGCTGGACTGGGGAGCTTGTTTCCCTTCTTTGTGATGGGCTTGCGCTCGAGGCCATGAGCTGGGGTGCAGGGGCCGTGTGCTGAGCCGGCACTTCTGAGTCTGAACAGGGAACAAATTTGAGGCTGGATACCTCTCAAAAAACACCCCTCCCACCTGCAGGAGCCTTTAGCTCCATCACACTTCCTGGGTCACATTATGCAAGTCCTTCCTTGGTCGAAGGGTCTAGTATTTGATCTTGAATCATTTAAAGCCCACACCTCTATGCAATGCTTCAATCAGTCCTCATAACAATTCTTGAGTTAGTTATTTTTAGCTTCATGTCATATATGAGAAACTGAGGCTTTTTAAGAGGCTTAGTATCTGGGCCAAGATCACAAAGTTATTCTCTGGCAGAGCTGGGCTGAATTCACTGGTGACTTCTTCCTTCTCCCACACTGCTTCCACGTGGCTGTCTCCTCCTCTCCAGACATTCTTGCCTTTGGTGGAACCCCAGGAATCACGGAGGCTGTTGGCTGAGCTGCTCGCATGCGCAGATCTGGGTTTCCACTCCTTCCTGGGTACACAGCTAAACTGTTTCTACCCAGGCCTCCCTTGTATCAGACTGTACAGTGAATTTGCGCCAGTGTTGTGGGAAGAAGTGATTTTTGCTGCTTTCAGTCTTGGCTTCTAAAATGTACTGTGTGATGCAGACTCTTTGAATACAGAAGATCCAGAGGGACTTTAACAAGATCCATTGGCTGAACCACAACATAAAAGAGGTTTAACACATCCTAGAGGGGAGCTGCCCAGCTTGCATTGGTCTATCCTGTCAATGAAAAATTGGGGATTGTTTGATACAGCAGCTAGTGTTGGTAATCCTGACTAATACAGGCTGCTTGGCTTCCTGACACACAAATGTCTGTATTAGATCTTGTGAAGACTAGTGGGGAGAAACCATGTCCTAGATATTCTGGGATGAGTGTAAGGATTTGGTGGAGACATTCTCTTCTAACTTGAGATTTCTATAACTATTATATGTATCCTTGAGGATGGTTGACATGGTCATGTTTTTCAGGATGGAGCCACAAAGGCATGCCAATAGCTCCCAGGCCCCAGTTACTAACTGTCTTTTTCTGTAGTCTCTTATAGTTTTTCTCTAATGGTGTCTAAATTCTTCCTTGGATTTTTCTGTAAATATAAAACTACATTTCTTGCAGCCACTTTTTAAAATCTAGCTCATAGGGAATTATTCTCAATTCACCGAAGTAACTGTAGACACATTCTGAGCTTTCTACCACACTCCACGACATGTGCTCACACACATGCATGCACACTTATATAGAGGTTAAAGTTTCACATTGTTTTGTTTTGATCTCTAATAGTAGTGCATTTGAGAACAAGTTACTTCATTTCTGAAATTCAATTTCTTCACATGGAAAATGGAGATAAAAGTATCCATCTTTCTGGGTTGTTGTGAGAACATAATGTGTTAATATATATATATATATATTAATTTTCCTGAGTACTGCAGTGATGACATATATAAAAGCGCTGAGCACTGTACTGTGAGCCCAGTGAGCTCTATCAACAGGAGATAGATGCTTACTAATTGCATAGACTTGGCTCCAGAATTTTGACAGAGGATGAGGCAAGTCTAGAGTTTAAGTTGCTTAATATTTTTTGGATAAGTGTGTGCTATGAGAAAATATGTAATTTGAAAGGAAATGCAGCCAATAATATGCAAGTCAATCTGTCTTTTTTAAAAAAAATTGATAAACCTTATTTTTTAGAACAGTTTTATGTTCATAGCAACATCCAGTGGAAGGTACAGAGATTTCCCATACAACCCCTGTCCCTGCCTTCCCAATCACACTCACTATTGACATCTCCCACCATAGTGGTAAATTTTTACAACTGATGGACCTACACTGACACATCATTACTATCCAGAGGCCATAATTTACATCAGGGCTCACTCTTAGTATTGTACAATCTATGGTTTGGACAAATGTATAATGATGTGTCCACCATCACAGTATCATACAGAATAGTTTCAGGGCCCTAAAAATCCTCTGTGCTCTGTCTATTCATCCATTTCTCCCCCCAACCCCTGTGATTAGATTTTTCTTCTTTATTACTTTCTAGGAGTTTTATAGTTTTATATTTTACATTTATGTTTATGATCCATGTTGAGTTAATTTTTTGTGAAGGGTGTAAGTCTGCCTAAATTCGCTTTTTTTTGCATGTGAATATTTAGTTGTTACAGCACCATTTGTAGACAAGATGATCTTTGCTCCATTGTATTGCCTTTGCTCTTTTGTCAAAGATCAATTTGCTATATTTATGTGGGCCTAACCTTGGGCTCTATGTTCTATTGATCTATGTGTCTATTCTTTCAGCAATACTACACTGTCTTAATTGCTGTAGCTTTATTGTAAGTCTTGAAGTTGGGTAGTGTTAGTCTTCTGACTTTGTCCTTCTCTTTCAATGCTGAGTTGGCTATTCTGGGTCTTTTACCTCTATATATAGACTTTAAAATCAGTTTGTCAATATCCACAAAATAACTTGCTGGGATCTTTATTAGGTTTGCAATTGAGTTTATGGATCAAGTTGGGAAGAATTGACATGTTGATAATATTGGGTCTTCCTATCCATGAATATGGAATAATTCTCTATTTGTTTACTTTTTCGTTGATAACTTTCATCAGTGTTTTGTAGTTTTCCTCATATTTCTACATTTTTAAAGATTTATACCTAAGTATTTCATTTTTGGGGTGCTAATATAAATAGTAATGTGTTTTTAATTTCACATTCCACTTGGTTGTTGCTGGTATGTAGGGAAGCAATTGACTTTTATACATGAATCTTGTATCCTGCAACCTTACTATAATTGCTTATTAGTTTCAGAAAATTTTTTTTGATCAGTTCTTTCAGATTTTTCACATGGATGATCATGTCATCTGCAAATAAATACCATTCTATTTCTTCCTTCCCAATCTGTATTCCTTTTATTTTTCTTGTCTTACTGCATTATCTAGGACTTCAGTACAATGTTAAAAAGCAGTGGTGCTTTGAGCTCAGGAGTTCAAGGCTGCAGTGAGCCATGATCACACCACTGTATTCCAATGACTGGGTCCCTCTACAGCTTTTAACTCTCAGATTTGTCCACACTGAGCCTTCAATAATTCATCAGTTATGGTTATGGGCTTCTTATTCCAGTATTGGTTCCCATGGAGGTTTCCACTTGTGAGTTTCTGTTCTGGGAATTGGTGATTTTCTGTATCTGTCTGTTTATATTTCTGACTTTTGAGGCATCAGTTTGCCCTGTGAACTCAGTTCTCTGACAGATCTAGGAAAAATTGTCGATTTTTCAGTTTTTTCAGTTCGTTCAACTTTTTACTTCTTAACTCCTTACATACCAGACTCAAAACCAGAGTTCAATCAGTTTATTTTTAAAAAGAGCTCTCTCATGTTTATTAAAGAATTAACATTTTATCAGGATTCCAGGATTCTCCTTTCATTTTACTTCACTTTTTATTCTATGTTTCAGTGAAAATTTACTGTCTAAAATTTCTCCCAAGGAAGGTTATTACACACTATCTGGATTACTTTAAGTGAATAGTCCTATAAATTTGAACACTTATTTATTTATTTAGGGCAGTAGAAGAAGATTTCCCTTCTGCTCTCAGCAGTAGCCTGCTTACACTTGAGATCAGAAGCTTAATTTTGAATAAATATTCCTTTCTGTGAATGCAGCAAATTTACGGACAGTTCCTGTTGGAATAGCTTCCATTTGGAGTGTGCTTTATGGCATCGCAGCTCTTTCTTTTCCTTACATTTTAACTTTGCTTCTTCTAACATCATTGGAAGTGACCAGAGTTGGCAGCTCTTACATTATGCATCCAAGGAAATATTTTGGGGGCCTATTAATTCTCGACAACTTCAGTTGGCAAATGGAAAGTGTGGAAACAGATGAGTTTGGCCAGCAGCCAGGGCTGTAAAACCAGGCTCCTGTTCATTAGTGAGGAAGCACCTTTTGTGCTCTGAGGAGGTTCTACTTTGCACATGGTTTCTTTATCTAAGTTTGTGGATGGCGTTGGGGGCTTGGGGATTCCCTGAAGCAGGAACTCAGAAGCACGGAGTGTGGTATAAAAGGGAGGCACCACCGAGGGTTTTTGCGAAAGGGTCTTGATGTATTCCGCTAGCACGTTGTTTCTCTTCCTGACTCCGGAGATTTGCATTTCGATTTCATGCATGGAGAAATAGGGACTCAGAAAAACACCTTCCTCTTCCTTTTGGAACAGGAAGCCACATCCTGACACGCATTGTGTGGATGTCTTGCTTGTGGGCGGAGCCTTGGGAGTCTCAGCGACTCCACCCTTCCTGTCTCATCCTGTTCTTCCCGCCCAGCTGGCCCTGCCACCTTGGTCTCTGCCTCAGGGGCTCCCACTGTCCAATCAGAAAATGGGAAAAGTTGCTGGATGTTCTGTCTCTCCCTCTCCTCGTTTATTTATTTATTTTTTGTTCTCTAGATAATAACTTCTATTTTCTTATTACAAAAGTATTATGTGTTTCCTGCAGAAATTGTGCAAAATGCACTTGGGAAGATACCCTGGTTGAGTTTAAACTGGGATTCAGACCTGACAAGTGCCAGCTCAGCAGGGCGGAGGATGTGCCTCCTTCCCATACGCCCATCCCATCCTGTTAGCCCCGACAATTGATTTGAATGTGTTTATCATTAGTTTTATTTTTGCAGGGGGTAAGGTCCGAGGCTTGCAAAGGAAGAAGAGACACATGAATCTGCATTTTAAACACTAGAACTTCCAAAACCCACTTGCCCTTCCTCCCCAGAATTCCTGTTTAGGAATCACACTCAATTTTCTAGATCATCTTCCAAATCAGCAGTTTGTAAAAAATAGTCCAAGGACACCTGAAGGATCTATGAGGCTCTTTCAGAGGATCTGTAAAATCCTCCCTTTTCCAATGACATTTCTGTGTGAAGCTGGATTTTGTTCATATACTTCAGCCCGACAACATATTGCAACAGATTGGAGGCAGAAGCAGACCCGATCATACAGCTGTCTTCTGTGAAGACAGATGTTAAAGAGATTTGAAAAATATGCCCCTCTTCTCACTAGTTTCCTTTTTTGGGGAAGTGTATTTATTTTAATAAAAATATGTTATTTATGTTAACATGTAATGGGTTTTTTACTGTTATTTTAAAATGGACTAATCAATATTTTAATATTTCTCAACTTTCATTTCTAATATAATACATATTAATAGATAAACCCTAGATCAACAACATTGCTTTGGGGTCTTCAATAAGCTTTAAGTGTGTAAAGGGGTCCTAAACACAGAAAGTTTAAGAGTAACTATTCTAGTTATCACGTCTGATGCACCAGTGGGTACTTTTGTGCCTTGAAAGGAATAGTTGTTTGGAAGATGTCCTTCAACTATAATGGATAAAAATGATAATATATTAATACATAGTATACTATACAACAATGAAAGTGGATAAACTACAGCTGT
Organism: Cheirogaleus medius; assembly: GCA_008086735.1. NCBI lineage: Eukaryota > Metazoa > Chordata > Mammalia > Primates > Cheirogaleidae > Cheirogaleus > Cheirogaleus medius. The sequence goes on along the minus strand of VBSM01002223.1, from coordinate 14,288,831 downwards.
GCCAGTTATGTGTTGAGTGAAAGAACCCAGACACAAAAGAATACGTATTATAGGTTTAAAAACTGGTAAAAATAAACGATAATGTTAAGGGATACATGCCTCAGTGGTAAAAATATAAAGAAAGGGGATACCTTGCACTTTAGGATCACGATTACCTTTGTGGGATGGGGTGAGGGCTGGGAAAGGGAAAGAGAGTGTAGAAGCTTCTTGGAGCTGGTGGTGCTAAACTCATGTATGCTGAGGCTTCATGCCTGTCTCTGTATGTGGGCCTGCTGTTTACTAACCTATTGTCTTTGAGGGCTAAACCCATGCTTCTATACACCTCTGTGTAGCATCACTTGTTTTGATTCTGGGTCTGGGACTCTGGAAACCATAGTCCCCTTTGCCAAATAGTTCTGTTATGCATGGTCAGTAGGGGCCCCTGGAGAGAGGCAGGAAGGTTGGAGGAGGAAGAAGGGATCTGTGGTTTCCATTGGCTTTCTGCGCTTGTCAGTGTCACAGCAGCCATGTGCTTCCACCCTGGCAGGTCCAGTCAATTCCAGTAGCAGCAGGTGATTCCCATTTGCAGTCTTCTTATGCTACCCCAAAAGACCTTGTTGCATCTTCCCTGAGGTTTAGCACCAGCCAGCAAGGCAGCCAGTCCCCGGGGAGCAGTGGCCTTTCTTCAAAGGTCTGAGCTCCACTTCTGCAGGATCCTTCCTTCGAGCTTTTACATTTTAATATTCCCAATCTCTTTCCTTTAGCCCTGCAGCCCTGTGGGTAGTAGCTGCTTCCTGCCGGTGGCTGTTTCTGTAGAAAACATTTGCAACATATTATTAACTAAAGTTTTAAATGGCACTAGCCTTTTTAATGTTGTTGTCATTTGCATTTTATTACCCAAAATTATAGACTGGAGGAACTGCTGAGGAATCTCATCTGGGAGGTGTTCTAGGTATTACCTCTGTGAGAACTCCGTGTCTACCTTGTTCTTTTTCATTCTCAGCAATTTAGTGAACACTTCTCTCTATATTAAATTTTCTCTATTAAAATAGTTGGTGTGGTTTCTGTCTCTTGACAGAACCCTTATGACACAGAAAATGGTTTCAGGAGTGACCCCCGGAAAAAGATCCTTAAAGATGGGATTTTAGCAGGATTTGTTCTTGGATTTGAATAAAGTGCTGAGCTCCTTGTCCTGGCATGCAGTGGCATCACGAGTAATCAGTGTACCACCTGCGGTGACATGCAAGTAAAATGCTTACTGAAGCAAATGCTGGGCGATCAAGTGGCTACTGCTTGGCTATTTAGGCTTATGATGACTACAAGGACTGTGGGGTTGGGTGACTCTTCCTCAGTGCCCTGGGTCACTTATAGAAAGGAAAAAGACAAACTCAGGTCTTTAAACTCTTGGTTCACATCTTGGTCAGAGAGCCAGAGTGATCCCCTTAAATCTCTTTTTTTCTTATAGCTCCAGGGCTGACCTTGCTGAAAATCAGACAAAAGACTTAATTTTGCAGGATGCAGAATTGCAACCTAAAGTGAGTTCAAAGCTACGAAAAGTCTCTACATGAAATTTATGGTATTCCTTTTTTTTTTTT
>VBSM01002223.1:14272879-14287157 GCA_008086735.1 Cheirogaleus medius | reverse complement strand
TGCAGAGACGCTCTAACTGGTGGTGTTTCTCGTCCGCCATCTTGCTCCGCCCTCTTTCGAAATTTATGGTATTCTTTGGGAAGGAATGGGACCCTGAGACCTGGTGTGGGGAGATTTGGTTGGATTCAGATGAAGCTGATAATTTTTTGGAGTCCTGGGTCACTTTGGTCCTTCTTTTCTGGTGGAAGCAGCTTGCCACTGGTATCTGAGGAGACCAGGCTGGAAGACACCAGCCATCTTTTGTTGCTAAGCATGGTCTAGAGAACGAGTACAAAGTTGGATACCAGAGGAAATAGCTTATATTTTAAAAGGATTGCAAGATTTTGCTAATTTATATTACCAGAAACTTGGGGAATATGGATAGCATTGTATTTTAAGGGTGTTAGACAAAAATGACAGGATAGCATATTGGATAGGACCAAACTTCTGTATGTACGTGGTTGCACCTAACAGAGAGCCTGGATTTAATGTGCAGCTGGAGTGGGATCTGATGGTTTATTTGGTTTGGATGACTAAAGCTTGCACTCAGTGGGGACCCTTACTTAATGAGGATGAGATGCCAGAACTTCCTTGCCATAGCATAGAGGAAGGGATCCAAAGGCTTAGGGAGACAGGAATGTTCAAGTGGATTTATTATGTGAAACTTCACCTTCCAACCCCCTTAGCTCTCCAATTACATCCCTCAAGAGGGCCTGGAGCGCCTTCCCTCTTTGTTAAGGATCTGAGAAGCACGATGGTGAGAGGAAGGCCGTATGGTCATGGGCGATGCCGCCACTCAGGTGGACTCTGTGACTGCAATGGGGATGATGGGATCCCCGAGGAGCAGAGATTGAGTGGCAGCACTTAATACAGGGCCACACTGGGCCATGTGGGAGTGGACAGCAGGAATGAGAGGCCAACAGACCGCTGCACCCCACAGGGATCATGGTGTCCTTAGGAATGAAGCATGTGGGAAGCCTAATTAATAAATGTTGCTTTGTCTATATAATGGGGGAAACTCTGGGCCTGGTGGCCAAAGGTGCCTCAGTGGACAGTCGCAGCCCCTCACTCCAATCCCGCATCTAACCAGTTCTCAGACTGGGAGCCCCTTGACTTAGCCCCTTGAGGCTGCTGCACTGTCCCAAGTGTAGCTTGTAAATCTTCCTTCGAGCTTTCCCCAGAGGAACATGGGGTCACTTATGCGAGTGATGCTACGCAGAGGAAAAAGAAATACAAAGACCTTTCAGGATTTTCTACTCTGAACTGATGCTGAGAACCCCAATTTCTGAGAACCCCAAATAAATGCCACTGAGACCCACCTGTCAGAGGGGGACCTTATCGTGCTTGGGTAATAAATGGAGAATGGAGCCAAGCTCAAATCGTAGCAGTTGCCGTAGGTCTGTGAACTCATGCTGTGGTTCTCTCTCCATTTCTGGAATATAAAACCAAAATGTGCATACGTGGCAATATAAACTTTCTGGCAGAATTCTTTAGCTGTTTATGGTAGGGATTCCCTGGAACTTCCCCTCCCTACTGTGATAGTAAACCAAAAGCTACACCAAAATCCTGAGTCTGAGTCGAGGTAAGTACCCCATAGAAGACGGATAGATGTAGGTGACACTCAGCACATAATTACTACAATCTCATTCACTCACCTGTTGGGTCTGTGCAGATGCCGATGGACTCTGAAGGATGAACGCTACTCAATCAAGTGGTGACTTCAATTGCTGCTGCTGTTCCAAATGTGGACTTTTATTTTGGAGCAAATCAACACAGTCCCTGATAGTGGGGTTCAGCCCTTATATTAACCAGATGAACGCTTTTTCTCTAGACCCATTTGCGAGGACAATCAGAAGATGTTTGCTTTTATCTAACAAAGCCAAATTACACCTGACTGATATAGTGTGTTATAGTTCATGATAAAGGTTTCGAAAAATTTAAAAAGTCATAATGTAACTCATATAAATAAAATTAAATTTATATCTTAGTGTTTTTAATTTCATCAAGAGAAAATGGCTGGAGAGATTTTCATTTGAATTAGAGGATGTATATGAAATGGTTTCACATAAGAGACAGGATTGTACAGCATTTACTGTACAACATTTACTCGGGGGCCTGGCGGACGTGTCACTGAGAAAGTGGCCATTCTTCAGCAGCTTCAATCAGGAGGCAGTGAGAGGCCTGCCGACTGCCCACCAGGACACACAGCTGTGAATTCAATGGCTGTAGATGGTGATACAACCAGTGCTTCTGCATAGGAGCCCTTGTGCACAGCCTCCAAACTCCAGGCTCTGGTTCAAGATCAAGCTCTTCTCACAAGGACATCCCAGTGCTGTGTGCTCTGGAGTCAAGTACGTTGGGCTTCATTTCATCACTGCACATGACCCTGGAGCTACATCAGAGAAGACTCGGCTTGCAAGTCAGTTGGTCAAAGCTTTTTTGAGTTAGGCGGGGAGGATGGTAGCACATCATTTTAATTATACACCATCCTGATTAAGCAGAACCAACAAACATGACTGTCAGAACCTGTTAGAGACTGTCCTGTGTGAGAAAGTCTTTCTGAGCAAGAAGGAAGATTCCCTCTCTTGCCTAGTTTTCAATGGCGCTTGTGGAAAAATTAAAGGCTTGGAATGGGCTTTCAAGTAATTAAACTGACTTCATACCCAGAGCAGGAATGAGCCGTCAAAATATCGAACCGTGTGCTTAACCACCGCTGAGAAGGAATAGGATGCAGCTTTCTGTCCCCACTCTTGGATTTAAGCGTGATTCCTTTGACTTTTCATAGACCTTAGGGCCTCCCCGAGTCTGTCTAACATCTGCCACTCTGTTCTGTTTTCATAAACTTTCTGGTCCACTCCTGCTGCTGGGCTCTGAGCCAGCAGAGACATGCACCACGGTTTTCTATTCCCTGGTCCTGGCAGCAAGTATGTGTCCGGTAAACATTTTCCAGATGGGGAAATTTGATTTCTCTTTTGTCTTCTTATCTCTCTGTACTGACAACATCCTACTGCATAGACTGACACGGGCACTCTTTGAAGAAAGATGGGATAGAGGGGAACCATTTAGAATTATATTTTTCTGTTTTAGTTTTATATGATAGAACATCTTCCAGTGGTTACAATAACATTCTAACTCATTTGAATTTTAAAGTATATACCAAATGGGATTTCTGTTTTGTTTCAGAGGGAATATACTGGACAGAATATGTCAGTACAAAGCCAGGTTCAAAAAACTCCAAAAAAGTCCCTCAGGAGATGTCAAGGGGATTGGAAATTGCCAACTGAATACATAGGAGGAACTCTTGTTTCCGCTGGAAACAGTGCTCAGAGTCAGGGTTTCAATGCTTACTTGGAGGAACCCTGAAATTTTGGAATTGAACATCAGCGCAGAGAACTTTGCAGACTTCCTTATATGTCCTTCCTTGGAGAGGTTTTACTATGCCACGGAGCCTGTGGGTTTGCAGATATTTTACTTGGGTAAAGATCCTGATGAAGTAAATCAAAATCATGCACTGTTGCTATCTTTGCTGTTGTTATCAAGCCTCTATTTTTTGTGCCCTTAATTTGTTAACCCATTGAATGCTCAGAACATGCTACATAGTGAGCGGCATTTATCCTAACCTTGCAGGTTAGGGAACCAGGCTCAGCATGGAAGAGAGAAATGTCCCAATGTCTCCTAGGAAGTGAGTGAGCAGATTCCTTCAGGTCCCCATGGCCCTGTTGCTACTCAACTATCTCTCAGAGAGGAGTTTGGGCACCCTGAGAACAGTGGCTCGGGGTCTGAGAAAGGGTCCAAGGCACGGACTTGCAGAATATGGCAACTACAGGGAGGGCTATTCCAATTTCTGTGGGAAGGATGAGGATGGCTTTTCTCCCTTGTGGCCATCTCAAGCTTTTTGAGAACTGGAGAGTCCTTCTGGTCTTGCAACTTGGGAAATTTGCTCAACCATCTGATCCTCAGTTTCCCTCCTGATCATAAATGAGAACAAATAGTGCATCCCCTAGGCATGCTGTGGTAATAAATAAAGCATTGAATGCAAAGAGTGCAGTAAACAGAGACTTTAAAAACAACAGCAATTGTTCTTTCTATTCATTCCATTGGTGACTCCATCTGAGCTAAGATCGTGCAGCGCCCAAGACTCCAGTTCATGGGGAATCTACTGACCTCTTCAAGAGAGAGTGTTTGGGAGCAATGATGGCATCTCTGTGATGGTGTCCAATGGCTCAGATTTAGTGCCACCGTGAACGTCTTGGGGCTGTAACTTTTATCATCATCTCTCTTGTAGTCACTCACCAAGTTTTAAATTGAGCAACTCTTTTCCCCTTGTGTGGTATTATATCCTATCTTGGTACTGATGTGAGTGTAAATATGGAAATATTTTCCTAGATTTACATGCATATGGGTAGAACACAGATAAAATGGATGGCAGGTTGGGCTTTTTCCACTCCTGCTCCACATCCAACCTTTATCACCTTCCTTTCTCTGTATTGCATCCTTTTCTAAGAGATTTTTTTTTTTGGAGTAAGAGTTAAAAAGAGACAGTTAATCCAATTTTGGGGGTAAGAGGTAAAAAGAGACAATTTATCTAAGCTGTGCTGTAAGAGGCAGCCTGGGTGGGCAGAAGAACTGTCTGCAGGTCCAGCAGCTGTTTCACTCGGAAGGACTTAGATGGCTCAGTTAGAGGAGCTCTCAGGAGCCCTTCCGTCTGGTGGGCTGGGAACTGGGGGTCTTCCAGGAGGGGCAGAGGCAGGACAGAGCAGCACAAGGGGACTTCCTAACACTCCTCTGGGCAGGGATGGGAAAGGCAAAGGATTGAATTTTGTGTGTGGCCACTGTCCTCCTGTGGTAAGATTTCTTTCTAGCAATAGATCGTACCTTCCAGCACTTTTAGACATGGCTCCCACGGCTACGGAGGCTACAAATGGAATCTTAATATCTGTCTCCTTGTCTCTCTTTGTCACCTATGTATTTTTAAAAATGGACCCAAATAGGTTTCTCTTTTATTATCAAATTCTACTATTAAAAGGAGAGGATACACCACACACACATTAGTCATTTTTAAAGACATTGCACAAGCACACACTTCACCTTCAAATGTCACTCGAGAGAATGTCCTCCTGTTGGGGAGGGCTCGGAAGTTTTAGGGCCTCAGATCAGGCAAGGACACCACCTAGGGGAGGCGGCAGGGCTCTTAGCCATCATTTAGTTCAGGGCGTTTTGGCTTGTGCTCTATGGGACTCTATAAACAATGGAACATTTTACCTGGGCATTTATGCTGTATTAGGTTTCTATAACAAAGTACCACAAACTGGTTGACTCAGGAAAACAAAAATTTATTGTCTCATATTTCTGGAGGCCAAAAGTCTGAAATCAAGGTGCTGGTAGGGCTGTGTTCCCTCTGAAGGCACTGGGAGTTCAGAATGAGTGTGTGTGTGTGTGTGTGTGTGTGTGTGTAGGATCTGTTTCAGGCCTCTCTCCCAGCGTCTGGTAGCCTCAGGCTTACAGATGGCCATCTTCTCCCTGAATATCCTGACATCGTCTCTGTGTCTATATTTCCCCTTTTTAAAAGGACATCGTCAGATTAGATTAGGACTGAGGACTGAACTCTGATCTTTTCCTTTGCCCTGAAATTCCTTTCTAAGGGGGCCTGGTGAGTCACATCTACAAATGATAAAATCTCACTCAACAGGTTTTGTTGACCCAATATAATGTTGTTTACTTCCCAACCTGATTCCGGTATAGTATCACCTGAAAGATAGAAGACCTTGTCTTAACGCCTTTCCTCTGACTCCTGGTCTTTTAGACAAAGCCTCACTTTTTCAGCCTATTGTCAACTAAAGAATCCCTAACCCTACCTATGACCTGTAAGCCCCTGATTTGAGATGTCCCACCTTCTGGGGCCAAACCAATGTATGCCTTACATGTATTGATTTATGACTTTACCTGTAACGTCTGTCTCCCTGAAATGTATAAAACCAAACTGTAACCCAGCCACAGCGGGTCCACTTGCTCAAGGCTTCTTGGGCATGACTCCAGGCCATGGTCCTCAAATTTGGCTCAGAATAAACCTCTTTGAATTATTTTACAGAGTTTGGCTTCTTTTCCGTTGACAGGGCCCACTCCATTTTACTTGGTCACCCCTGTGAAGACCCAATTTCCAAATAGGGTCTTCACGTACCTCATGTTCTGAGGTACTGGGAGTTAGAACTACAACATATCTGTTTTGGAGAAGACAAGTTCAACTATAATAAATGCTCTTTATACATTGGAGCCCTGGATAAGATTTATTGGAAAAGTGGTTTAGTGCTAAATATTCTGAAAATCTATCATCCGAAGAAACTGACATTCAGTGGGGCAGATGATTTACTCAAGTTATAGATCTTATGTGGCAGGTTTGGGACTTGAACTCAGGCCTCAGGACTCCTCCATGTGTTTTTACTACACAGCAGTAGCTGCCGCGGTAGTTGATAGGAAGTTCTGATTGCTAGTATGTTTGCTCAACTTACTTTATTCTTTCTAGTTTTTATTAGTCCTTTTCAAAAAATGTCTCTTTTAATTGGAGAATTTGACATCGACATTCTGTTGGTTGGAAAGAGCCTAAGGCAACATAAAGTAATTGTCTTTCATTAGAAGAGTTCAGAAGTACATTTGATGATCTCCATCACCTACTAAAATATATTCATTTCTTCCTGGAATAATTTTGAAGTGAAAAGGTGGAAGACAATCCAACAGTTAATGACATGCAATCAATACTGAATAGGAATAATATAGTACCATTGTTGGGCTACTGCTTCTTTGATTTCTTTATTCCCTCTCACTTTTCTCCCCCCTGTTATCTGACAGGACTCACTGACAGATGCTAACTTGAAGGATTCAGAACTTCTGGGAGAGTGGAAACCAGTCTAGAAATCCTGTATAGTCTTGAGACTCTTGTGACAGTTGGGGAGTGTGTGGACACCTACAAAATGAAAGCAATTAGACAGTGAGATTCATCTTGTTAGACCGAGATCTATATTGTACTGTTTGGCATGAAAGGCAGCCAGAGATCTGTCCAGAAGGCCAATTATTTGGCAATATTGGGTAGTGGGTCATATTTGTGTGGGGTGACCCTTACCACTCTGTCTCTGTCCCTCCCTCCTCACTGGCCTGTACCCAGACCTCTCCCTGCTCTCTTCCTGTATCACTCCCAGGGAATTCTGGGAATATGGCAGCTTGCATGCACATCTCTAAAGCGCTCTTCCTCTTTGGAGTAATACAATGACAAAGACAGATGAGGGTGTCAGTTTGCCCAAGCTCTCTAAGGAAGACAGGCAGGAAGGTAGCATTCTCCGGGGCATAGGTATTGAACCAGAGGGACCAGTCTAGAGAAGGCCTGCCTCTCCAGACAGCCCAGAGGAAGACCCCAGACATGGTGCTCCTTGAGAAGATCTCGGCCTCTGTTCCTTCTGCTCTGAGGCTGTCCATAGTGCTGACCCCAGAGACGTGGAGGGGCCTCACAAGGAGGCAGGAGAACTACTTGTGGACATCATGGGTAGGAAGTGACCAATTGGTTGAATTGGAATAAACCTAAGAATGATGAGGCTTCTTCCATATTCCTTAGCTGAGAAATGAGTCAGTTTGGATCCTTTAGGAAGCAGCTGCCAAGACACAGGAGTGCAAGGTAGTTTGGGGGTTAACACTTGTGAAAGAGGAGAAGGAGCAGGGCTAGCAGGAGAGCCTTCAGACTGTGACGCGGGTCTGCTGTGTGCTCAAGAAGAGCGGCAGGAAGAGGGCTTCCCCTGCAGCTCTGAGAAATCAGCTGTCTCTGTGCAGAGCCTCAGCACAAAGGCTGCCCCCAGTGTCCATTTGGGGCAAGAGTGGCCAGGCCTAGTACCCCCACTGGCTCCGGCACTGACTGGCAGCGGCTGAGATCATGGCCTTGGCTCAAACATTCTGGCAGATCCTAAAGATGCTACAGCCGAGGCCATCAGCTTATTGCACTTTTCACCCAACAGGTGTTGCTCAGATCTCCCTTCTCTCAGGAGCACACCCCAGGGCTGCCACATGGTGTAAAGGTCAATTGCTTCATTGCCACCAGCCCACAAGGGCGGGGTCTGACCTACCTTCCAACCTTCTGGTTCGCTGCTGTTGGAAAGACCTGAACAACCTGATGTGTGCATATTCTACACACAACCAGCAAGAGGCCAGAAGAGTATGACCATTGAAAGGGACTTGGTAATCTGAGGGAGGAGGCCAGGTTGAAGAACTGGCATAGGGAGCTATAGTCAAACAGAATTAAATGAATCAATGGAGCCAGGAGACAAAGAGACAGAGATAAAGATGGAGAGATATATACATGTATTTCCTCTCTCTCTAAATTTGTGTGTATAGATAATCTATATCTATATTTACATCTATGTCTAAACCTACAGCTATCCAGAGAGAACTTTAATGGTATGCAGTAGAGCAAAGGAAGGTTTTCTAGAATTTAAAACTCAAATTTTCAATCTCAAAATTTTTCTATATTAACACACATATGTAAAACATGTATATATTATATAAAAATGCATACTTATATATTTGTATATACTTATATATATTTGTATGTATATGTGCACATATATGTACACAGGTAGATACATCTACAATACAGATAATGATGTGTATTTACATATGCATTTATATTTGTATAGGCATAGAGAAATGCATGCAAAGATAAGTGCTGAGATGATAGTGTGCTTATCTCAGGGGTGAGGACAAAGGGAAGGTTTGTGTGCATGCCACAATTAGTTGGCAATGTTGGGAAACTCAAGAGAGTTTACATAATCATCTAGAATTCCGGCTTTTCTTGAAAAGTCAGGAGACCTAATAACATGGGGTCCACAATTCCTGTGCAGCAAAAATACTTCGGAGGTAGTGGAAAGTTACACCCTTTTGAAGGGTTGTAATATGTTCAGTAGCCTTCTATGTGGTCCCCAAATAATCCACATAAGCATCTAGCTCCTGGAGAGCATGACATTATTCTAGGTAGAGGCAGTCAAACTTCACAGATACCTTAGACCAAACTCCACAGATACCATAGATATCTGGTTGCTAGTTTGTCACTGTCCCCTGTTTTTATACACTAGCCCTGCCTGTGAGAGGCACAAGTTTAATGTGCTCATGAGATGAAGAGATCTGGGGCAGCAAGGACACAGCGTGATGTTGTGTCCCTGCCCCACTCCCTGTGGTGGGCTCTCAAGAGATGAGGAGGGACTTCCTTATGTCTCGTGTGGTTCCATGGATGGTAAACCGAGTGCCTTCGGAAAGGATATTCTTTCCTTTTCTCTACAGTGAGCAGTTGATTGTTCTTTCTGAGTCCTAGCTCACCTTCTAAGAAGCTTCTCCAGATTAATCCTGTGGGAATCCATCTCTTCCTCCCTTGTAACTTCAGAGCTCAAGTTGCGGGGCCTTCTCAGTCTGTGCTTGAGTTTTATGTTCTCTGTTCCATGATGTGTGACATGTTCCATGAGATGACCCTGCCCATAGCTCTCTGGCTTTTCCTCCTGTCACCTCCCACCTAATGCAGGAAGTTCCAGTCATTAGGAACCACCTGCATTGCTCGAACATTGCCTGACCTCTCATCCTTCCTTTCCATCCTTTGCAGAGGCCATTCCCTGAACCTGGAATGTCCTCACCTGCCTCCTGGCCAACTCCCACCTGTTCTCCAAAGCACAACTTCAGGATCACTTCCCCTCCAAAGCTTTGCAGATCCCCAATATTCTCCCACAGCATATCCCAGCTCTTGACGACCAACTGTGGAGCTTCAGGCAAGTTGATTTCCTGATCTATGGCTTGGTTTTATAGTGTGTAAATTAGGTCTGGTACCTAGGTCATCTGGCTGCTGTGAGTTGTAAATGAGAAAATGCATGAAAAGGGCTTAGCCCAATGTTTGATGTACACTCAATGCTCAAAAATGTTAGCTATCATCTCATATTGGCTTTATTTATTTCACTATCTCTCTGCTTCCCAAATCCATAAGCACCTTGAGGACAGGAACCGTGTGTTGGTCATCTGTGTTATCACTGGGCCTCACTCTGGCTGATTGTAGTCTCCAAAAATGGCTACAACCTGATCTTCTTGTAAGGTGACTTTGACACTCTTCCCAAGAGGAGATGGGGTCTATGTCCCTTCCCCTTGAATGTAGGTGGGCTCATAACCATGGTGGGAATGATGCTGTATGACTTTTTGAGGCTAGGACATAAGCAGCTAGACAGCTCACAACCTGGTTCTCTTATGGTGCTTGCTCTTGGAATCCAGTCCCCATGCTGTGAGGAAGCCCAAGTAGCATATGGACAGGCCTATATGACGAGGAAATGAGGCTCCTGGCCCATAGCCCTGGCTGAGCTCCCAACTCATGTGCAGCATTAACATGCCTCCTGTGTGAATGAGCCATTCTGAAAGTGCATCCTTTAGAAAGTTGCCTCAGCTATTGCTTTGTGGAGCAGAGATGAGATAAGATAACTAAGTTCTTCTCAAATTGAAGAGTTGTGAGCAAAATAAATAATTAGCATGGTTTTAAGCTACTAAGTTTTTTAGTAGTTTGTTACTCAGCAATAATAACCAGCATGTTCACTTTAGACCCTAATTTAGAAGATTTCCAATTTCTATAGCCTGAATGTTTATGTCAACCTCCCCCTCCACAAATTCACATGTTGAAATCCTCACCCCTAAGGTGATGGTATTAGTAATTGAGGCCTTTAGGAGGTGATTAAGTCATGAGGGTAGAGGCTTCATGATGGGATTAGTGCCCTTATAGGAAGAGACACCAGAGAGCTCCCTTTCTCTCTTTCTACCATATGAGCACACAGCAAGAAGGCAGCCATCCGCAAGCCAAAGAAAGAGTCCTCACCAGAACCCAACCATGCTGGCACCTTGATCTTGAACTTTCTAGCCCTTAGATCTGTGAGAAATAAAGTCAATGTTTGTAGTTTATAAGCCACCCAGTGTATGGTATTTTGTTATAGCATCCCAAATGGGCTAAGACACCAATCACAATGCATTTAATGAATAAACAGAGTTGGGGAGAAAACACAGAAAGGAAACAATTGGAATGGAACAGAAGAAGCTACATATTCAAATGCCACAGTCAATGTCAGGAGTGGTCAGAAAGGGGCAAGTCACCCAGGAGGAAGTTGGAGCTGAGGTGAGCTGGAAGGGCAGAGGGGAGAGAGGAGAGCATCTGGTAACTGGGGGACAATAAGTCTGGGGGCAGCAGGGGTGGCAGGACCACGTGAGGCTGTGTGGCCAGGAGGAGCAGAGCATGCAGGGTGCATCCTTCAGCATCACAGTGAAGACCGAGAATTAGATTCTTTTTAGGCCCCAGGACCCATTCTAGGTTCCAGAACACAAGAATGACTTGGTATGCAGGTGTTTTGGAATGGCTTGTGAGGCACAGTATACAAGGTGCATTGGGGTGGGCAAGGGGGTATGGAGGGTGACTGGAGGTGTCAGATGTATCCAGGTGGCAAGGGTGGTCCTTGTCCAGGAGACCTCTCCCCTGGTCAGCAGAGCCTCCTCCCTGATGCCCCTTGCTCTGTCTGGTATAGGCCTATGGTCTGCTAGTGGCAGCGTCTCCCTGTTAGTGAAGTGGTGTGAAGACCCAGATGACAGCTTAGGTTTCAATCTTGGCTCCATCGCTTACTAGTCTGAGTGTTCTTGGGCAAGTTAACTAACCCTTTGCCTCAGTTTCTGTATTGTGAAATGGGAATAATAATGACACAGGGCTTTGTGAGATGATGATTTGGCTTGTGCACGGGGAAATGCTCAGAGAGTATTCACATTATACTCAGCAACACGGATGTGCTGGTCTTTTGTTTGGGGCTCTGGGGACTTCTCAGACACCCATCCATCACCAATTAACAGTGTGTCCCTTAGGTGGGGCTGCTTTAAGAGATTCCTGATCTAATCAAATTCTATGGTATCTCACTGCTTTCCATATTACACTGTTATTCCCTTCCAGTTGACAAAGTCCACGCACTCCGCAAATTGAACAAAATAATTTTCCTCTAGGAGGGTTCAAGCCAAGCAGATAACCACAAAACATCCTAAGTAACTTTGGCTATGGGGGGAAGTAGAGCCAGAATGATGACATCCCCCACGATTGGAGCTCAGTTGGGGGTGATGTGAGTCTGACCCAAGATAGCTAAAATCTGGAGTCTGGGGTTAGGAAGGGGTTTGAAACAGATTTTATCAGCAAGAAGTTTTCTCTCTCCTTTCTTTCTCTCTCTTGTCCTCAATTCTTGTATCTATTCACCCACCCGTCCATCCATCTTTATTGAATACTGTCAGATCTTTTTCATCTACAAAGCAAGCTAGAATTTATTTATTTGTTAACTCAATTTGTTCTTCAGTGAAATTGACCAAATCAATCGTTTTAGTTACATAGACCCAGCTAAAATATTGACACATTGTCCAAGTTTAAAAAAATTTAAGTAGACTGTTTTTGCATTCAGTCCTGTTTTTGATATATGATTCGCTCTTAATGTTTACTATCATGCATAGGTACTTGTTATTAACAAAGGTGACCTGACATGTAAATTCGAAGCTCCAGTGGGTCCATGATAACTCTCCTTTAGTCCTGTGTTCCTGCAGGCACTCATGATTGATTCTTTTTTTTGTTCAAGGCCAGAAGGAAAAGGAGCTTCCTTTGGTGTTGATTGGAGCCATAAAATGGAGCACATGGGAACAGCACATTGCTGCAATTACTATCTCTGCTATATTGGATATAGAATCCTCTTATTTCATAAGGCCTTCAAGCACTGATTTTTTTTTAAAAAAATTCTTTTCTCTTTCATTTATGGATAGTGCCTCAGGCATCCATTATATGATAGGTGCTTAATAAATAATAATAACAGTTATTATTATGGAGCAGAAATCTGCTGATCCTTTCATATGAATGGAACCTTGAGAGCCCTTTTCTATTACGTGGGCGGGTGTCTTTGTTTTAACACCACGTTACTGTAGCTTTTATTTCCATGCATCAGCATCCCACTTATCCACAGGCGTCAGGATTTATGGTTATTACTATGTCTGTTTTTCTGTCTCCTCCGTATTCCAAAGGTTCACATTCTTTTCTTTCTAAACTCTAAGCGTTCAGATAACAGCATAAAATGCGTAATATATTTATGCCTCAGTAAATAATGTAGGAAGTGAATGAACCTCTGCATGTGATTAGACTCATTTTGTCTGTATTTTTCTCACTTGAAAAATTTCTGATCAGTTTCTTCTTTATCACTTTGGAAATAATAGAAAATGTGATTAAAGGCCTACACAGTCTGGGCTGTGTTCCCAGAACTGTTTTTATTTAGTGTCGCTGTATTTGGGTGATGAGATGTTTATGCCACGGCAATGAAGTTACCCTATATTCAGGAAGGAGATTGCATTTAAACCTCTTATCATATCTCCATTTGGGGGTTATTGAGGCAGGTTATTGTTTTCTGCTTTCAACCTTATACAAAGTATTTTGGATAAAAAGATTTCAATAAGGATGACACGTTTCCCACAATTTCATGAAATGAATACAATGTCATCTTTTCTTCATGACTTCAAGTTATTATGAACCTACATTGTAAAGTGTTGCAATGTCTTCAGAAATTTTCAAGATATTCTCACACTAAATGTCCCAAGCCTGCTTTCCTTAACTTCTGCTTTGTTAGTTCTGCTTCTCCTTTGTGATCAGGCTGTTGTTAATTTCACTCTGCTGCTGTTTCTGTCTCTAGGGTTCCCCTCCCTCTCACCCCATACTCATAAATGTGAACTTTGAGATGGAAAAATACATAATCAACACTGTTGTTATTGTATGTTAAATAAGACTCAGTAAGCTAGGAATCAGGCATATTGCTTTCTGGACTCCGGGCACTCAAATATGGTTTATAAGATTATTGCAGTAGGAAGAATGCATTTTCATAGCAAGCAAACTTTAAAAAAATTCATTTTGAATAAACTTTTTCAACAAAACTATGGTAAAGGGGTGGGGGATGGTGTTTGCATAGTATTTTGTCTCCTTAAGTCCAGAGACCACCTGCATTTCTCAGGACAACCTTGTGTGGTGCCAAGCAGGACTTTAGGAACTCTATAAGCAAAAACCCCATGAACTACACGGGGTGAGAAGAGGCTAATCGGTAAAAAAAGAGGATAATAAATATGCAGAAGTCAGGAAATGTGACACACGAAAATAGCCAATAATAATACCTTGTGATTATGTTGCATTTTATAATTTTTAAACAGTATCTCATTGAATCTTCACAAAAATCTTGTAAACGGATGTTTTTTTTTTTTT
>VBSM01002223.1:14254162-14272779 GCA_008086735.1 Cheirogaleus medius | reverse complement strand
AAAAAAAAAAAAAAAATTATAAGCCTATAAGCTGCAGCTAAGCTCACATCTATTGTGGTTTTATGTGTGGACTGATAGTGGCTTTTCCTGCTGCATTAATCGATAAAATCTCTGGCTTCTTTGTCGTGGGTGTCTGGAAATGTGGGCTCCCTCTGCAGGCCCTGGTTCCTGGCAAGGGGGAGAGATGCTAGCAGGGGGAGGGAGGGGTGAGGATGGGCGAGCTTCTCCAGACTCTCCTATTGTTGACAAGGACAGCCAATGCTTCCACCCCCTTCCCCAGCGCACTTTGTTTCTACCTGCGGTTCTAGGTCGCAGGCTGTCCTGGGCTGGTTTTCCGAGGCTTGTCCCCTTTTACCCATTTTTATTCTTCCTGGCTCCTCTGCCGAGTCCAGATCCAGTCCAGCTGCTGCTGCTGCACTGGGTCCCGTGTGCTGCCTTGGTGTCCTGGGCAGTCATCTCCGCACTGGGCCTTTGACACCACCTGCTCCAACCTGAGTGTCCCCCTGGCTGGGGTCAGCCAGACATCTCCAGCCCTCTAGGCACAGCACTGTTGATCTCAGGCTGCACACCTTCCATGCTTCCAGGTTCACTTTCTGGAAAGGTGAAGAGGGAAGGGACGATGGAACCGTAAGTCTCACAACAAGCCAAACCGCGGGGTGGCCATTTCCCTTGGTTTGTATTGACAACAAACAAACCTTCCACTTTCCCCTAAGATGTAGTGTATGCCACAAATGCTCTGACACATGTCTTTTTACATCCAAAAGCTAGTGCTTGGGCTGACTGGGGGCCCAGTTATGATCAGTAATAAACTGTGCTTGCCATATGGAGAGGCATTCCCATTTCAGACCGCTGGAAATGCCAGTTCATCCTCCTCTTCATTATGGTGAGGTTTCCGATGTCCCTCGGATTAGCTTTATGTGTTGAGGGAGTTTCGTGCTCTCTGTTTGTATAATAGAATTTACTCTTTCAGAATGAATGTGCTAATTATGGGCCTCTATAAATCGTGCTTCTGTGCACTGCACAGACAGAAAAGTATGACACAAGAGTAACTCGATGAGTTAATGTCCCTCCAGCACATTAACGCGGGAGCTCACGGAAGTCAGGCGCTGTCCCCTGCCACCCGGAGCATCCCAATCCCATCTGCACAGCAGTCAAGACAGAAGTGCAGGGCACACAATCAGTGGGTTGCCTATGCCGATTTGAAACATTTGCTCAGGGAGTGTTATATTTGCATCGGTTTCTCTACCAGAGTTGTTAGAGGTGGTCAGAAGTTCAAATGCAGTCATCCTTGATTCATTTATTACTTGTTTGGTTATTGAGACCCTGGAGCGAGGAGGGGATGATTAAAATGAAAGCGTAGCTTCACAGGGTGGCAAGAGCACCGGCATCAGAGCCAGGAAGACCTGGGCTTGAATCTCAGTTCTACACTTTCTAAAAGGTAAGATTCTGGGTGTGCTCCCAGTCACTTCGTTCATAAAACGGGTGATAATTCAATTTACCTTCTAGGGTTTTTGGTGAATTAAATGAAATGATGTAAATCGTCTTGTTTAGTGTCTAGTATATGGTACTTATCTTGCATTAGTCTATACTTATGTTAGATTTCTAAAGATTCCAGCTGGAGGAATGACCCGAGCATGCCATTGTTGAATGTGGAACAGTTTTCTTATTCTATATTCTGTAATTTCTTATTCTGTCATTCTGAGCTTTCGGCTTGCTAAGCAATGCGTCTCAGGTGATCAGCTGAAGAGTGGGTGCCTATTAGAATAAGTCATTGCTTGGCTTTGACCTTCAAATTAGATTTTGGTTTGATGCTCTTGGCATTATTGAAGGAACAAGGATTTTCTAAATTCTTGAGTGGAACCAGAACAAAGTTTGGAGGCTCCAGGTCACAGTTTTTCTATACTGTGGAGAAGGTTCTCCTTCACTTATGAAGACTAGACCACTAGGCTCACTGCCCCAGAAAGAAGGAGGATGTCACTGGAAGGCGGAAAAGTCCAAGCCTGCCTCTTCTGCCTTAGCGGAGCATGGGGTAAAGAAGGGGCAGAGTCACAGAATGAGCGCTGAGGAGTGGTGGTGGTGCTTTAGAAATATCCAGATGGGTATTGGGGAGGGTCCCCCAACAGATGGGACTAGTGGCATGCTTGCCTGGCTTGTCTTATCAGAAAATGACTGTCCTCTGTCACTTCCAACATGACACAACTTCCAACATGACCCAGGTTGATGGTACAGCAGTGTTGGCAGGAGGAAGCTAGGTCAGTGAGGTTGGCTTGAATACAGCAGAGTGTGTGACACCAAGCATATGTGCCCCAGTGATAGAATGTGCAAGTGTGATAGGGCTGGTGGCTGGGCCTTTGAGACTGGTGGTAATTGGCCCTAGCCAAGGGATCTTGAGGGAAGGACAAAGAGCCACAGTCTCAAGACCATGATACTTTGGTGATCAGCTGTGCAGCCACTCAGTAGCAGAGATCAAGGAGGACCCAGAGGACCTTCTCTCCTCCCCTACCCCATGCCTGTGAAGATATGAACTCCCCTCATACTTGCAGGCACCACCTTAGGGAAGAAAAGGAGCATTCGCCTGATGAGACAACAAAAAAGGCTCTTTACCTGAGAGTTGAACTTTGCACAGACTGGCTTATTGACCGATTGCTTGCTTGCTTGATTGATTGATTGTTTGAGACAGAGTCTCACTCTGTCGCCCAGGCTGGAATGGTGTGTCACCATCATGTCTCACCGTAACCTCAAACTTACACTGGTTATTTAAACCAAGAGGAGCTTATTCAAACCTGAAGAGACAGGAGGACACTTAACTGGGTACGTGTACATTTTTCTGCTACCCAAGGAGAAAGTATGAGGTCTGTCTGGAAAGTATCTAGCCATTATTGATATAATGACAACAGTTAGCAAGACGTTGATGTAGCCTGGCAGCCAAGGAGAGTGGACTGTAATGCGCATGTGTGAACAATGACCACTTCACTGTACTAGTCAGTGGGGCGCTAGATGCTGTTGAGTGCGCATGTGTACTGTGTGGCCGTTGCATTCAAAATGACTGAGCAAAGAGAGCAATGAATCTGCATCAAATTTTGCGTTAAGCTTGAACGTTTTCCCGCAGAAACTACTGGGATGATTCAGAAGGCTTTCATGGATGATGCAATGACTGCAGTGCAAATAAAAGTTTGGCACAAATGCTTCAAAGATGGTTGAGAATCTGTTGAAAGTGATCCACGTTCTGAAAGGCCTGTGACAAGCAGAACACCTGAGATTGTTAGCATGTATGGGCTGCAATCAACAATGATCAGTGACTGACAGTGCGAGAACTAGAAGCTGCTCTGGGGGTTCTAAAAACTACTGTGCCTGAGATTTTGACGCAGGATCTTGGCATGAAATGTGTTGCGGCAAAATGCGTTCCACAGCTTCTGCTTCCAGAGCAGAAGGAACATCGTGCTGCATTTGCTAATGACTTGCTTCAAACCACTATCAGCGAACCAGATTTCCTCAAGAAGGTTATAACCAGAGCTGAATTGCGGGTCTACGGCTATGACCCATAAACGACCCATTCGTCCCAGTGGAAGTCGCCTGGTTCTCCATGCTTGAAGAAGTCGTGGCAAAAGTTTCAGCAAGATCAAGACCATGTTAACTGTGTTTTTCTTTTTGGGAAGATGTTGTCCATCACGAGTACGCTCCTCCAGGCCAAACAATTAATAAGGAGTACTACCTCAATGTTCTTCATTGGTTGAGAGAAGCAATGTGATGAAAACAGCTGCAGCTATGGGCAACTGGTGATTGGCAGCTCCATCACTACATGTCAGAGCTGAAACCAGAAAGAAGTCTGTTTGAGGCTCACCTGTCTTGACTGTGAGCTGCTGAAGTCCAGAGACCGGGTCCATCATTGCGGTCTCGACTAGCCTGTGGGCAACACACATAACTACTCTCAACCTTGGTGGTTTTCAACCCAGGTTACTAATCTTAATCACTGTGGAGCTTTTAAAATCTGTAGCTGCCTAGCTTGATTCCTGAAGATTCTGCATGAGTGAGTCTGACAAAGACTCAGGCATCTGTGGGTTTAAAAATCTCCCAAGGCGATTCTGACAGACACAATGTAAGGGACTCCGGATGATGGTTGTACATTGAACATATCTCATGTTAGAAAAAGGAAAATATTTTGGCTTCCTTTCTCTTGTTCAGTCTCCCCACCATCCCCCAGAAAATTGCATAATCTAAGGTGGGGAAAAATGTTAGACAACCAAAGAGGTACATCACTGAACTAATAAATGAAATAGAGATTGTTATATAATACTTAATAGTCAGGGTCTAGTCAGGAAAATGGAGAAACAGAAACTGCACCGGTTATTTCAGTAGGGATACTTTAATATGGGGATGGAAAATGCTGGAGGACTGAAAAAGCAAAGCACCGTCTCTGAAGTAACAGAGAGGTAACAAGTACAAGAAGCAATGACCATGACCTGGAGTTATCAGAACCTAGGAGCTCAGAGATGGGGCCCTGCAGACCTGGACTCGGACCTTGGAGGAGGAGGTCAGCTGGGCTGCTAACGGAACTTCGGGGGTGTGCAGCCGGGGTGTCACGGAGCTGGGACTCAGACCACCCGGGAAGGGTGGTGTGCTGCTAGTTTGAAGAGGGAGAAAGAGCTGGAGATGGAACCAGTTACTGCTGCCACCAGAGGAAGTGACAGGGCCAGGGCATCACTGCTGGGAACAGTGAAGGAGCCAGTCCTTCATCCCTCCTCTAGCCCTGCAATCTCCTCTATCGCCCACTCCCGGCAGAGCCTAACAGGGCAACTGGCAAAGGAGAAATGGGGTTTGCACAATCCCAGCCCCGGCATCACAGAGTAGAGCAGGACTTCAAATAACGTTGCTTTGTTCAATGTCATTTCTTATAAAGTTGATGATAAAAGAAATCAATTCCTGGCTGGGGCCAGGTTTGCATGTTCTTCTCATGTCTGCATGGGTTTCTCTGGGTACTCTGGGTTTCTCCCACATACCAAAGCTGTGCACATTAGGTGAGTTTTCTACACGGTCCTAGTGTGAGTGAGTATTGGTGTGTGTCAGTGCATCCTGTGGTGGGATGGCGTCTTGTCCAGGGCTGTTCCCATCTTGTACCCTGAGCTGCCGGGACAAGCTTGGGCCACCCAAGACCCTGAACTGAATGAACAGTGTTGGAATGAATGAAGAAAAGTGATTATAAAGTAAAGATTCATCAAGTCTACAATAATCTTACCAATGCAGGGCAATTGCAATAAATGATGTGGTCCAAAACTGAGTGCTCAGGGAGCCCACCAGAGTTGTAGTTGTTTTTGGACATGCGTAGTGTTAGGATGTGCTCCTTACAGTTTGTTTTCTTTCTTTCTTTCTTTCTTTCTTTCTTTCTTTCTTTCTTTCTTTCTTTCTTTCTTTCTTTCTTTCTTTTTTTTTGAGACAGAGTCTCACTCTATTGCCCAGGCTAGAGTACTGAGGCACCAGCCTCGCTCACAGCAACCTCAAACTCCTGGGCTTAAGCGATTCTCCTGTCTCAGCTTCCCGAGTAGCTAGGGCTACAGGCATGCGCCACCATGCACGGCTAATTTTTTCTATATATTTTTAGTTGTTCAGATAATTTCTTTCTATTTTTTAGTAGAGATGGGGTCTCGCTCTTGCTCAGGCTGGTCTCAAACTCCTGACCTCAAGTGATCTTCCCGCCTCAGCCTCCCAGAGTGGTAGGATTACAGGCGTGAGCCACCGCGCCCGGCCTCCTTACAGTTTTCACTGTGCAACATTTATCCCTCGATTTAACTCGCCACTACCATCATTGTCACTCACTGATTCATCGGATATTGAGTAAATAATTATCTTATAGTTTTCACTAATCTTGAAAAAATGTGTGTAGAGCTCACATTTACTCCTATATTTAATATTAGAAGTGTTTTGGGTCTTTCATTAGCAGTTTGGTGATATTTTTGTGACCAGAAATATGCCATAGGAACTTAACTCTTGTTTATATCAATTAGCCTCATAAAATTGGTTTCCTTACATTTGATTTCACTTAAAGTTGCAGTCTGCAGGGACTTATCTATGACGTAAAGTGGGGACTTACCGTATAGCATAGAAGGGTGGGTTAGGAACTGGGAGGTAATAGTTTACTAAGCAGGACAAATTGCATTCAGAGAGTTAAAACTATTAGTCTAATGCATAACAGATGAGATTGGAGGTCCACAAAGTCACCCTAAAGAAAGTGAATATCTCTGAGCATATTGAGACTGGACTGGACGTTGATTTGAATATATTTACTTAAGTGGGGGCCAGTCAATACTGGAGGTTTAGAGAAAAGAGCTGCTTATATGGAGGCAGATGTAGGCTGGTCCTTCATCCGCATCATAAATTAATTGGTTGTGAGGGACAGAAGCCCACTTGAACCATGAGAGGTTTCCTGTTTGGATAAGAGGGTAATTGACGGATGATGTGAACAGCAGGGAGGGGATCAGTTCTCGGAATGGTGAGGCTGTGGACTGGGAGGCAGGAATTTTGGGTGATGCCATCTGCTAAGGGTCTTCCCCTGAAGGGGTAGAGTGCCTCAAGCACTTCCCCTCGGCTAGTACATGTGTTGGTTCTGATTTCATGTTTTTCAAGTCCCTTCCCCATTGTAATTTGATTCTCTATTCTCTCCAAAAGGAAGAGAATCTTGTGGCATAGCTAAGAAGTAGCCCAGTCATGCCAGGGCCATTACTCCGTAGGCATTGGGTTTATACATTAGTCTCTATTAATTTGATTATGGTGAGTCTGCCCTTGAGATACAAAATATGAGGGCTACAAAATCAGGACTGTGTGCGTTTAAGGCTGAAGGGTATAACGCTGCTCTGTGGTGAATTATTCTGGGGATATGCCATTCCATTTTTCTCCCAGAAATGTTCCAACTCACAATATATCTTTCTCAACTTTTTTGTGGATTGAATTAGTTATTTAAGTCTATGAAGGAAGAAGGAGTTCTTAAATATATCTTTGTTTGTCCTTGGCAGGCATAGTTTATTTTATGTCTCTAATTCCGGATTTTGATATCACACATGCACTGCCCACTGCCTCAATTTGAGGAAGGATGGAACTTTTTCTCAGGAAGTCTGCACTTCTATTCAGCCCTGACTGAGTAAAATCACATCATGCATAGTGGAATCACCTTGGATGAACACCTAACTTACTCAAGTTCAACTCTGTGAGCCCCTTACAAGAGGAAAATGATAATTTCAGTGGTATTATCAAGAAGAAGAAAGATGCATCGCTGGAAGACACACAGGATTAGTCTTCATTCCTCACAGTTCACCAGATATTCAATTTTATGCAAACACAATAATATAGTGGGTAGTGTACATCAAACCACGTGCACTGAGAGGCAACAAAGCAAAGGCTTAGATCAAGAGTTCTGGAGCCAGACTTCCAGTGTTCAGCTTCTAGCTCCACCATTTAGTGGTTTGTGTGACCTTGAATGAGTGTAACTTAACTTCTCTGTGCCTCAGTTTCCCACATCTATAAAACGGAGCTAGCATTCACACCTACTTCTTAAGGTTAGGATAGCCCTGGCACATCGCAAGCTCTCACTAAATCCTAGCTATTGTCTTGATTATTGTTGCTCAACTCAACAAGATACTTCAGAGATGTTCAAGGGCAACTTTGGCACCATATGATTTTCCCATTACTTGCTGACTTTATAAATTTCGTGGGGCTTACCTATAGAAAGGAGGACCTGCGGGACTTCTCCCCTGGGAACATCTCCAAAGTTGTCTTCTCAGGGGGCTTGAGAATTATGATCTTCCTCCAGCTCTGTGGGAAGGAGGGCCACACTCCTGCCTAGGCCTCCTGACCTCCTCATGGCTCACCTAACCTTGATGGAAACTTCCAGCAAAGCATTTCTGCAGAGCGATCCATAAAGCATGACCTACAGCTATATTAAACCTACAAAAATCAACCTCCAACAGTGAGAAACAGTTTTATATGATAAAATAGTGATGACATTTTCTAATGACTTCTCAAAGTAATTTGTAATCTATAGGGAATATATTTCATAGCTCCTAGGAGGTCTCCCAGCTCCCCTATTTGTCATTCTAAGCTTTAAGCAGAGCCCAGAATTGGAGGAGAGCAATCCTGGCATACGTCATATCTTCGGAGCTCAGTGTATGCAACATCCACATAATTAACCCGGATTTAAGGACTCTGCCCATGATGAGGCTGTTTGTCTTCAACAACAAAAAGGAAACATTGCATGAATTACACGTTGGACCCCCTCACACTTCCTCCAAGTTTCTTTTTTAAAAAATTGGACCATATTTTTCAGACTCCTAGTGAAGTGCTAGCATTTTCCATTTCCCTGCAAGAAAGTTTTTTTCTGTTAAACAGTTGAGAGCTGTAGATCCTTTGCGAAGTCTTCAGAGGGGTTTATGGTGACGTGTAGTGGGTCCTGTTCTAACACTCTTCATAGAAGGAGCTTCCTGATCACAGACCTTTGAGCTCTTTTTCCTGGCTAGGGCTGCCAAAGCAAGGAGTTCTGGCTTGAAGTTCGAACTCCAAGTATAAGATTTTACAATCTTTCTAAAGAAAGAGCAGTGTCCCTTCCTTTAACGTGCCATTGCTAATTGTGAAGAAAATGCTCTGCATCCAGATTCTAATAAGGTGTAGAAAAGATGGGAGGACAACAGAAAATGTAAATGCAGGACTTATTGGGCCTATTTCAGGGCGGGGTCGGTGTTGGACGGGGAAGTGGTTTATTAATTGATCTTAAGGAGGAGGTCACTGGCTGCTGTTGGGAATGAGGCTGTGAAGGTTATTTCCTCATTCAAAAATATGCCCTGGATCCCAAAGATTTCTATTCAAAATATAAGCTAAAATGAATGTTCTAATATAAGACATGAAGTGTTACGGTGAAAGGGATTTATATACAAATAGGAGTATATACACACAGTACACGTACATACACGTGTGTTTGTGTGCACGCACACGCGCACACATGGCTGCCCCCATGTCGGGCTCGATGCTGCGCGTGTGTGTTTCATCAAAGGAGCACAGATTTGGAGCCTGGGCTATTATTTCCAGTGACTTGCCGCCTCAGGGGCAGCAGTGGAATGGAAAAGAGCAGGGTCGCCTGCTCTCCGAGCGACGTTCACTGCATCTGAAAGGTCATGTCATGTTTCCTGGCAATTGACTCAATGGGTTTGGATTCTGCAACATAAGGTTGCGCCATTTCCACTCTGCTTGTGTTTCCTGGGGAACACGCCTTCCGGTTGTTTGCACATTGACCTCATTACCCAGCCCTGGTGACGAGCTTGGCACGGACATGCAGCCGCTGCAGCCGGCTCAGGGCTGCCCTGACCTTGCAGACCTGGCGCCTCTGCCCGGGCCAGTGTGGGCAGGCGTGGGCAGGCGTGGCTGTCTCTCCCTTGTCTCAGAAAGGCCAGATCCCTCGGCCTCCCCCAGCAGAGACCGGCTGTGTATCACTGAACAAAGGTTACAGGAGTGCCAGGATGTGGTGGAGGGGCTGGGGGCGATTTCTCCTATTTATGGGAGGGCGGAGAATGAAGGGGAGAGACAAGAGACACCCAGGCCCCGGTCTCTGATCTTCAATGCGTGAACACAGGGATCTGACCAAGACCAATATAAAATGTCCCAAATTCCCCAACACCTTTTCAGAGTGAATACCTTCAAATTGGTTCTGGAAGCTCATTGTGAGCAATGAGAAAGTGATTTTCTTGAATCCATCCTCTCTGTATACTTCCTGTCTATAAAAATATCTCCCGGGTCACTTTCAAGGCACTTGTAATACTTTCAGAAGCAAGATTGTTGCAGCCCTGGGAAGTAGAACTCACCGAAGCTAAAATAGTCAATGAACTCGAAGTTTTAGTTCTCCAAACTTTTGAGGAACTTGAGCATGAATCAGTGGCCAAGTGCCTCTCTCAGTTGAACCCTAGACAGCCAGCTGGAATGGGATGGGGCTGGGTTTTTGGCATATAAGAACCTAGTCCCCCCCATGGCTAGATCCCTAGTGTTGTGACCATGGGCGAGTTATTTGAAATCTCAGAGCCTGTCAAAGGGAGATCATGACCCCTAGCCTTACTATAAGGGTTAAATGAGTTCACGCCTAGGGAGTAGTTAATTAAGGCTAATTTAAGTCATTTAAGTCTGTGTTTCTGGTTTTCACCGTAGCGTTATTTCATTCATCGCCGATTGTTTGCAGAAGCTAGGAGGAAAAAAACTGAAGTCCAATGTGGAGACAAAGAAAATTCCAAACCATGAAGGTCAATCAGTAGAATCATTTCACTCAGGAAGCTGTCAAGACACTAGGACTAGAGATATTCAAGGAAAAATTGGATGTAACACTTAGGGAAATATTATGGGAAGACTTTTTGCCCTCGTGTATGAGTCTGAAGGAGATGACCTGGCAGCCGATTTATAAATAAAATGCTTTTTTGTTGTCTGAAATTTTCGGTGCTTTGGGAATAGTGGGATGTGTCGGGCACGTTGAAAAGTGATAAAGCATCGCCGGAAAGTGGAGGCCCGATGTTTCCCTTCATCACAAAAACTATATTCGGAATGGGAGGCCCATTCTAAAATACAAACCTGACCAGGTCACTCACTTCCTTGGAGTAGATGAGGCTGCTCTTCATAAGCATGTGCACTGCTCCGGCACTATGGAGGTTTTTCTTTATTTATTCTTGTGCCGTAGTCTGAGGCAGTCGTGCCTGGTTGGTGGGAAGCTTTCTTCTACGTGGTGATTCAGAAATCCAAGCTCCTGTCGTCTTGTGGTTCCACTGTCTCCTACCTGCTTGTCATCCTCTGCATGAGCTGGTAGAAGGGGAAACGATGTGTAGGAAGGACAGCAACCTCTTAAAAGCATAAAAGCCTTGGCCAGAGCAGGCGCCGCCTTCCTTTTCGTTTTCCTCTGGCGAGGACTCAGCCATAGGCCACAGCCACCACCAGGGGTAGCTGGGTCACCCAGGAAGAAGAGGAGGAGATGGATGGAGTCAGCCGGGAGTCGTGCCGCATTCTCTTTCTTAAAGTCTTTCCACAGATCCCCCACGGCTCTGAGACAGGGGCATTCTCACCACGCAGAGCAAAATTACAATCTATCATCTTTGAGAAATAGACAAAAGCTACGGAGTCTCTCCCTGTGCTCATGCCCATTGCCAGTTCTGCATCCATGCAGCGTCAATGCAATCCTGATGTAGAGAGCCAGAGAAACTGTTCTCCAACGATGTCCAGTCTGTGCGGTGACATTTTCATGAAGGGCTGGTGTACCTTCAGAAGGCCTGGAGTGGACAGGCAGCACGCAAGGGGCTAATTTCGATGCTGGCATCCCGCAGATGGGTTGCCTGGGGAAACACAGAGAAGCAGGGTGCCAGCCCTGCGGAAGGTGAGCTGAGCCCTTTTCTCCACGGGTGCTGCTAACAAGGCTCCTCTTGATCGCCGGCCTCTGCCGTGCAGCTCCCACCCGCACCGTGAGCCTGACTTGTATACACAGGCTGGTGCATCCCCAGGGCCCAATTGCATAGAAACGTGCGCAGGTGTCATAATTAGCCATTTCCTGCCAAAACCCCACAAATAAGTACAATCCTCAAGACACAACCCTCTGGAATCTTTCACAGAATTGTTTGCAGACCAAATAATATTCATCTGTAACCTGTTTAATTATCCACGCCGTATTTTTAACTGCCCTAGACTTGCTGGTACAAATTTTACAGAGAGTCGGATGTGAGGGCAGTTAATAGCAGGAGGGCCTCCAGCCGCCACGCCGAGCTCAGCAAAGCCGAGACCGAGGCTGCTCTGCCCGTAGACGGGTTAGGCGGTGCAAGGTCGCAGTTTCCTGTTCTACCCCTTGCCCGTCAAGACCAATAAACATGTCATGAAGTGACCAGAAACATGTGAATTTGGAAAGGCAAACATTGACATTGAGCACAATGTTTCAATGGTCTGAGCCACTTCTTCTGTCTCCACTGAGGGGAAGTTAAGGCGCTAGATTATTTAAGGTGCAAAACCCCCTTAAATACCCAGCTTTCTGCCTCCAGGCATTCCCTGCACATGTCAGAAAATACATGAACTCAACAAACATTTTCCTTTCTAAAAGAAACTCAGATTTCATGTTAAAATCTAAACGATGTTTACTAACTGTCCAGGCAATGGCTTGGGCTTGGATTATGCATGTTAATGGCACAGATGAAGCCCCCTCCCCTGAAACCCCCACCCCAGGCAGCAGGGCGTCCAGGGAGCCAGCGTGTACTTTGCACTGCAAGAAAGATGCTCACTAGGGACTTCATCACGTGGTCTGCCAAGATGTTTAGAGGCCACATTGTTAGATAAGCAATTGCTCAGGTTACCTGGAGATTTATGCAAATGTATTTTCATCACACACTTTATTTGTTCGTGTGTAGATGCAGCCACAGCCTCTTTGTTGAGAGGGTCGCAGCTCCCATCTGGTTTGGAGTTTGAAAATCACGGTATACACTGTTAGCCCTTTCCCCAGGCTGAAGGCTGCACAAAGGCTGTTCTTGGGCAAAGGCAAACACAGCTACATGGTTAGATGAGAAAATTCAGATGAGAAAGTACTGTATGAAATACAATATTGGGAATATCAGGAGTGAACAGATATGAGAGGAATGGAGAAACAGCAATTTTCTTTCCTATATTTGTAAAGTATAGTGTGTGTGTGTGTGTGTGTGTGTGTGAAAGAGACACAGAGACACTGGGTGACACTCATTTGAACAAAGCTTTATTTTTTTAAAAATTTGAAATAAACCTGTATTGTTTCATTTTCTTATTATTGTAAATAAAGCTTTAATGAACATCTTCCTGTAAACGACTTCTTTGAAGTCATCTATTAGCATAAAAGAGGTGACTGGCCAAGAGTCACTCATTAGCATAAGAGGGGTCCACCAGGAATAATGATGACACTGCTGTCACTCTGGAAATTCCAAGGGTTTAGAAATTCAAAGGCTGCTCTTTGGGTGAAGTTAATGCTCCACTACACAGGCTCCTGGCTCCCACTGCCCCCCACCTCCTGGCAGTCACACTTTGTGCAATCCCCTCCCCTCCCAGCCTGGACCTAGTGACTCATTTCTAGCAAACAGGATACTAGAAATGTCATGGGCTATCACTTCTGGGATTAGGTTACAGGGACTCTGGCTTCCTTCCTCACTGCTCCGCCTCTTCCTCTCTTGCTTCATGCATTCATGAAGCCACTGCCATGCTGTGAGCATCTCTATGGAGGCCATGTGGAAGGAAGTGGAGGAGGCCTCTGGCCAAGCATCAGGAGAAACTGAGGCCCTCCTTGCAACAGCCCTTGCGGCACTGAATCCCGCCAACTGCGTGTGTGAGCTCGGGGGTAGACCTACACTCAGTCAGGTCTTGAGCTGAGACCCCACATTCTGCTGACACCTTGACTGCAATCTTGTGGGAGACCCTGGGCTCCACATACCCTGCTGGTCGTGGCTGAAGCTCCCTTGACCCAGAGAGACTATGATACTGTAAATGTTTGCTGTTTCAAGTCACTAAGTTTTGGGATTTTTTAAAATATAGCAACAGATAAAATAACACGTTACCCTATTCTTTGCCGACACTTTCCTCTAGGAAATCTGCTTGCCCATATACTGCAGAAATAGCTTCCAGATCATGGGCTGAAAGATGGATTACGAATGCAATATTTAAATTTAGATATGTCTTTTATGGCTGTTCATATGAGCTTTGGCTGCATAAAATGTTGATGTTATTTTGTTTCCCTTGAAGACATTCTTATTTACCTCTTACTATTTTCTTTGGAACCGGTTAATATAGATTAATATAGTTTGTAGATTTAAATTTTATTAATTCTTTTTAAACAAAGCAGACAATATCTATCCATTGTTATTTAAAGGCCAACTGGGAGAAGGTAATGGAAACTCTGTTTAGGTTTATTTTTATTACACATTAGGTTTATTTCCCCAAAATTGAGTATATATCAAACTAGTCGGGGATTGGGCTATTAAAATGCTACTGGTGGAGAATCTTTTTTAAAATATGAATACTCAACCATAAAGTTATGTTTCTATTGAAAGTTATTATTGTAGAATTTGAATTTTCTTGGCGCTAAGCCATGAGTAGTTGTAAAGCCTACACCTGTCAATTTGCTCCCTAGTAGATACTTTTCGTTTAGCGACCACTTGTTTCTCTGTGGATAAATTCAATTATAAATTACAATCGAATTGACTTTTTCATAGCATCCTTCACTCTCCAAGTATCTTAAGCCCTCTGTGGATTGTAAAGTAATTACAGTGCTCAAAGGACAGTTTAATAATTGTGTCCATGAACACAGGCTCCCTCTATATTCAAGAAGGGCTCATTCCCAGCCGGGGACATTAAATTGGATTTTATGGAGACTGGGGACCGTTGGCCCAGACAGCTGGGCGATCCCCTGTGCTATTTTGAAAAGTATCCTGGGATCTCTAATTTCCACCTGGATAGTCAGGGAGGTGAGAGAATGACTTTCGCTGGGTGTGACCCTGCGTTCCACTTGGGGTCTTGGACCAGGTGACCTTGCACCCCAGAGGTGAGATGTGCGACATGGTCAATTATATAACCTCTTAATTATTTTGACTGAATCCCAACTGTATTCTCGTGGTCGGTTCTCTCCCAGGTGAGTTCGGATGATGGCCAAGAAGAAATATTAGAAAGTTCTCAGAGAGCAGTTTCATAAGAATGTTTTAATTAGTTTGTACCTGATGTTGTTTTGTTGTTGCTTTTTAATAATTTTTTTTTCATTCTGTGGTGTCATTTGTGTAACACACATGTGACAAACACTCAAGGTTATTTGATTTTGTGCCACAGTTTTCCTTGGGCACATCGGAGGCTTTCTGTCTTCCTGCTTTTGTTCCTTTTCATGTGTTAGCTTGGCACAGCTGACTGAGTGATTAAGTGATTGCTGCATCTTTTGCACTTCACTAGAGCGGCTTTGGTAGAAAAAGGTGCTAATTAAGCTGTAACTGTTGGCCCTGTTGTCTATGTGGGCTCCAGGAAGCAAAAGACCTCAGTTAGTTTGTGTGTGTGTGGTGTGAATGTGTTTGTGTGTGTGTGTGTGTCTCGTTTTCAGCTTTAAGAGGAATCGTTACTAGTGAGAATTGTTTTAGAGCTTATGAACACAACAAATTCTTCACACTGCTTATGAGGTTGAATAAAAAACCACTGGAAGGTAGGTTGGCAGTTCAACTAAATGACATTCAGTTTGTGGCAACTATAATTCTATAGTCTGTAATGTTGTATTTGAATATTTTCTGTATTTAAAGAGAAATAAGTGCATTCTAAGAACAGTTGTTATCTTCCTCCATCACCTGACTCCGTAGGTATCAGGAACGGAGATTAACACATTTAGGAGTAGTAGAAAGTGCTACTTCATCAGTGTCTAAAATGTGAGGCAAATTCACGCCCCTGCCTGGACTTGCGGGCTCACTCACCGGGTTGTGATCACCAGGCCTCTCCTGGGAATTGGTTCCAAGGCACTGACTGCATTTCTCCCGAAGCTAAAGTACTTAGCTTTGCTTCCATGCCTTTTAATCTAATTTGCAGCTTCAGCAGATTTCTAAAGTACACCACTTGATATCTTTCACAGCTCAAGGTAAATTCTACACCATGAGTTTATAGAATTTTTTCTTTTACCTGGGGTGAGAACGTATCTTTTTCTAGTGCTATTTTTTTTTCCTGGAATACATTTTATCTATTTACACGAATTCCATTTTTCTTGCTGTGGTTAAAAAAGAAAAATCACCCAAGCTGTCTACATAGGTGTTAAACTTTTGGTTGTGATTTCCTTGAAGTTAGTTGGAACTGGAATGTTTTCATCTCTATCTTGAATGCCTCACACCTTTCCTAGCACAGAGTGGGCATTCAACAAACAGTTCTTTAATGATGCAGTCATGCATAAGTTCTGTTAAACAATTGGTTGAATTACTTTTACACACTTAGTTTTCTCATTGACTGAATTAACCTACTCATGGGCTGTTTTGGGGCATCGAGGGGTATTTATACATTTCTGGAGAATGCGGAATCACCTGGTTAACAGTGTTTGTTGATGGTATTTGATTGAAAGGGGCCCAATGAATCACAGTCGAATTTTGCTTGGGCACAGGCCATTTTCCACCAGAAAACTTATAAGAACTTTATTTTGTAAAGAATGTGAAGATTTCAGCTCTGAATGACATCCAGAAACTCTCCTTCTGCCGGAAATGAACAAAATGCTTTGAGGGAATCTAAGAGGAGAGTTGCTCTTTCATCTCTCACCTCCAGCAGGAGGATGCTTGCAATCTCTTATGAAAAAATAGTCTCTGTGTGAAATGGTGGAAGGACAGAAGCATCGACCCACCTGTTTGTGTTTGGAGACGGGGTGGGGGTGGGGAGCGTAGAGCCTACGGGAGGACCCGTCTCTCTAATGAATGACAGCTGAAATAATAAAGACATGCCATCCATGCTACTTTTTGCAGAAACCAGAAACATCCTTGTGAAAGTTAAAGGGAAAAGAAAAATATGTTCTTTGCAGGGAGGGGGAATAACAGGGACATGAGGTGGTGATGTAAAGAGTGGTTTAAATGTGTCTAGTTGTGGCCCCTAAGGCTTTTACCCAACCCTGTCATTGTCCCAACACCTTCTCTGGGGCTGACAGTCTCGGTAATTGATGGGTTGGTGGGGGCTCTTTTCTGCAAACACATTAAGGCAGGAGGGAATACTCCAGCCCCCAGCCTCCCCACAGCCTGGCACAGGGGACCCGGAGGCGAGCAGATACAGGACTTGGCGATGTCGTAGGGGAGAAGGGATCGATTCTGTCAAACAAACTGCCCAGCTACTGTCAGGCGCTGAGACCTTTCACCTGCTCCTTGGAGTCATTAAAACTCCCAAATCTCTTTGCAGGCCTTTTCCATTAGACACATACTCTCATGTTTTGATTTTTTACTCCCAAAGTCATTTTTTTTTATAATTACCTGCATTGAACCACGCTTACCATCTGTGGGCTGAGAGCGGGCAAATGATTTATTAGTCTTGGTTTCTACCCATGCCGAACAGTGTGGGATTGATCTGGCCAGTGACACACACGGCGGACACACCGATGGGTGTGTGTGGGGGGGCTCAATGTCAAGATGAAACTTCTGGTGGAGCTGATGTGCTCGCGGGGACCCCGGGTTTGGTGTTTAGTCGGCAGATTGTGACATTGCAAAAGTGGAGTCTCAAGTCAGGGCGAGTAACATCAGGTGGAAAACGCAACGAAGGAAGAAGGAGCAGCTTGGAATGTTTCTCTTTAAATTTATGTTTTCAGGGCTGATTTTCTTCGTTAGATCAGTTATCAAATTGCAGCTCAGCTTGGATGCAACTTCTCAGAGACTCACCTGTCCTCCCGCGTGAGATGCTGTGAAACACCAGCCACAGCGCTGGGCACATGGGCAGCGCTTAGTAGCCCCGGTCCTTCCTTTGTCTCTTATTCCTTCTTGCCCAGAACAGCCAGACCGAGATTGATCAAAAATGCCTGGCGGTGGGGGTGGGAAGTGAGAGCAGGGACGTGGCATGACTTTGGGCACTTTCACCTTTTTTTTCCATTAAAAATATGAAAAATTGTATTTTGAGACCTATTGGCATAATGATGAGATTATTCCTATTATGTATTAAAACTTTCTCTTCCATCTAATGGTGCGTGTGGATTTTTTAAAAAAATTCTGGTTTTAAGAGGAAGTATAACATTTTCATATGCCCTTAGAAGTACTGTGGGTCCTGGGCTCAGTGTCTGCTGGGCCTAACGGGTACATCAGGCCTGGAGAAGAGATGTCAGTGACATTGCATGTCAAGTAGAAAACAGAAAATATCATGATTTTTGCACAATGATATACTAAGTAAGGCATATCAAACATGTTTCATTGTTTTCTTTGATGAACTTCGTGGTCTCTTAGTTATAAATGCTGAGTACTGTTAAAAGGTAGTCTGAAGCACAACAAAACTAGAAAGAGTTCATTTGAGCAAACAATGCTTCATGAATTAGCTCCGAACCAGAAGCGGTTCAGGCTGGGCCCGGTGGCTCATGCCTGTATTTCTGGCTCTCTGGGAGGCTGAGGTGGGAGGATCGCTTGAGCACAGGAGTTTGAGGTTTCTGTGAGCTAGGCTGACGCCACGGCACTCTAGCCTGGACAACAGAGACAGACTCTGTCTCAAAAAAACAAAAAACAAAAAACAAAACAAAACAAAAAAAATGCAAAGTGGTTCAGAGACTGCTTTGAAGAATTGTAAGGGACAAGCTTTTACAGAGTGAAAGGGGAAATAATGCAAAGAAAATATTGAATTGTTACAGTTATCAAGTTGCCTTATTTCATCTATCCTGTTGGAAAGTCCCTAGTTACGTAGTTATAGGTTTGTTGACTGCTTCTAATTGGTTGTGATGGGGGAAAACCGTCGGGCGCTGGGACGCAGCCGCTCGCCGCCTCCCCGCCACTCCGCATCCCCGTGGGCCGGTGCTGTGCGGAGCAGGCTGGAGGCAGCGGCGGGTGGGTGTGCGGGTGCACGCTGCTGGGACTGGGCCTCGTCTGGTCCAGACCCATGCTCGGTGCTCGGCCGCCTGCTCCTGTCCTTCTGGCGTGATCCTGATTGGGTAA
>VBSM01002223.1:14149974-14254062 GCA_008086735.1 Cheirogaleus medius | reverse complement strand
CAGTGTATGTTTTTGTCTGCTTTGTCGAAGATTAGTTGGCTGTATGAGGATGGTACAACAACAACAACAAAAAAAAACAACAAAAAAACATTATTGGAAAGGGATGAGGTGGCCAGAGCTCCATGCTTCTTTACCTCCGGCTTTGCGACTTTCTTGCTTCGCCAGGCGACTGCTTCTGCAAAACGGAAGGGGAAGAGTCAAAGCATTGGAACGGATTCTTTAGTGAATGGGGAGCAACGAATGGGTGAGGGGAGAACACACACAAGCCAGACAGAACTTTGGTACAAAAATCAGATGTGACTTAAACACTATTTCACATCAGGAACGATGTCTGGATTTTAGGTTCTTGGTTTAAAATGACTATTGCATTACTGCCACCTGCTGGTCAGAAAAGGTATTAGGTTAAAGCGCCATCAGAGTAAAGGAACTTGCCGAGGTGGAGTAACTGAAGGGAATGGGCTTCTAGGGCTTATTTTTACATAGGAGTCTTTCTCTGAGAAAATGTTTTTATTCGTTCTTCTGTCTAGAAAATGTTCTGTTATTTTAAAATGAATATTTTTTATTTATAAAAACAGTCTTCATAGCAAATTGGGAAAATAAAGAAAAGTATAAGGATTATATTTGACGTATTTATATATTTTCCCAACAAGGAAACATTTTGGAAAAAAGTATAAAAATGGGATTTATTATATATATGGCTTTATTTTATTTGGTTACTAAATTATTTTTTTTATTATAAGATATTTCAAACATACCCCAAATATAAAATATAATAATTTCCCAACTAGATTTAACTCATTTTTAAAATTTTGCTTCATGTTTGCTTTAGAATTTTCTTTAAGGAAATACAACTCTACAGATACAAATGAAATTCACATCTGTATCCACCCACCATCATCGAAGTTCCCTCCATTCTTCCCCAGAAATGACCACTATCTTGAAATTGGTATGTAACACTTCATTTATTTTTATAGTTTTGCTTTATATATTTTAAACTGTACACAATTGGGTGATACTCTATTCCTTTTTCAATTGGCTTTTTTCACTGAACATTATATTATGAGCTTTATTTATGTTTATACAGGTAGATCTAGTAGATTCATTTTTACATATAGCTGAATTTAAAGAATCTAATTTGGAAATATTGATCTTTAACTGGATAGTTTAATACATTTACATTTATTATGAATATGTTTAAGTGCGTTCCTTTTATGTTTTTTTGTTGTCTATTTATCATGCTTTGTTTTAAACATCATTTTGTTTTCTATTAGAGGTTGAGTATTTTTAAAAATCCTTTTTTCTTACCTACTTGTTTTAAAGTTATATATACTATTAATATTTCTTATTAACTCTTAAATTAGTACTGTGCCTATTTAACTTAACAAGTTTAAAGGTAATAATTATTGCCTCTTTCTACCGAACAGTCCAAATATCTTAGAATTTTTAAATTATTTTTATATTTCTACCATCTTCTGTCTTATACTTTTTAGGATTTTAATTTCTTTAATTGGATTTAATTTAGGATTAATTAGGATTAATTTTATTAGGATTTAATAATAGGATTTAATTTCTTTAATAAATTCTTTAATTGCTTTAGATCCCCCACATTAGCTGCCACATCACTCCCTCAATCAATCAAATCAATCAATCAATGCTTACTTAGATTTATCCACATGGCCACTTGTTAAATTTTTTGCTTATTATTGCTTTTGCATCTCACTGTTTCCTTATAAATCTAATTCTTTTTTACTGAAGACCAACTTTTGTATTTTCTTTCAGTAAGGATCTATAGAGATAATTTTTCTCAGTCTTTGACTGGAAAAGTCTATTCCATCTTACTCTTGCATGAGAGTTTAGTTGGGTATAGAATTCTAAATGTTAGACCTATTTTTTTTTTAGCACATTGAAAATAAAATCCCATTGACTTTTGCCCTCTAATGTTTCTTCCTTTCATGTCCCTTAACTTTTCACCTCTGTAGCTCTTACGCTACATTGTGAATAATTTCCTTTTATCTGACTTCCAATTCACTATTTTTCTTTAGCTGCTGTTCAATCCACCCAATGAGTTTTTCATTTCAATGACAATATATTTTTCAACTTAAAAAGTGGTATTTGTTTTTAACTTGTCTGACACCCTACCCTCCAATGATCCTATTACTACGGCCCTATGGTTTTTAGTCTTCCTTTTATCTCTGAACATTTAGTAATTATACTTTTGACTACCATTTTGTTATTAATTTTCTGTTTGTCCCATTTAGTCTTCATACATTTGTTTCTGCTTTCCTGCAGTCTTTTGGATAGAGTGTTTACTCATTTTATCTTTTGTATATTTTAGTTATACCTCTTTGTTTTGTATTTTTGGTTGCCTATGAATCACAATATATATTTTTAACTTATTACACTCAACCTTGAATTAATATTGTGGTATTCATGTGTAACGTAAGTACATTAAGTTATCCCCTCCTCCTTTGTGCTATTGTATCACATATTTTAATTTCACATACATTATATATCCCACAACACATTTTTAAAATTTTTATTTTAAAAAGCAAATTACCTTTTAAAAATATTAAGAAATAATTAAATATAGGTCTTATTTATCTACATATTAATGAGTTGTTCTTATTTTTTTCATTCCTTTCTGTAGATCCAAGTTTCCAACAGGTATTATTTTTCCTTTGGCCTGAAAAGCTTCCTAAAGAATTTTAAATGAGTACAATAATTATTCTCAAAGAGATAAGAAAGGATATCAGTAATATCAGCAGAGTTAGGAAATCATAAAGAAGAATATAGGGAAAATGTAGGTATGAAAAAACACACAGTATATATATTTTAAAATTCTATAAAAATATATATTCTATATTCTATAGAAAATATAGGCATAGAAATATATAGTTGAAGCCAGGCACAGTGGCTCACACCTATATTCCCAGCACTTTGGGAGGCTAAGGCAGGAGGATTGCTTGAGGGTGGGAGTTTGAGACCAGCCTGGGCAATATAGCAGGACTTCATCTTTGCAAAAAATATTAATAAAAAATTAGCTGGGCGTGGTGGTGCACATCTGTAGTCCCAGCTACTCAAAGGCTAAGAAAGGAGGATCGCTTGAGCCCAGGAGTTTGAGGTTGTTTTGAGTATGATTGCACCACTGCACTCCAGCCTGGGCAACAGAATGAGACCCTGTCTCTAAATCAATCTATCTATCTATCTATCTATAGTATGAAAAAATATATAGTCGAAATAAGAACACAATTAATGGCATAAATAGTTGAATTGACTTAACCACAAAATGAATTTATGAGCCAGAGATAACTTAAGGAACTCTTCTAGAATAAAAAAAGGAATAAAGAAATAGAAAATACAAAAGGAAAATTAGGAGCTATGGAGGATTAAAAGAAAAATGCCAACATGTGGATAATAAGAATTCCAATAAGAGATTAAAATAAAACAAAACAAACAAGCAAAAAAGAGAGGAAATATTTGAAGAAATAAACGATGAAATATTTTCTAAATTAAAGATAAAAGACCTTCAGATGACAAGGCATAAAAGTGCCAAAGGAAATATAAGATAAGATAAGGAAAAACTAATATCTAGAAAAATTATAGTGAAGTTTAAGAGCATCAAAGACAAAGGGAAAAATTATAAAAGTTTTAGAGAAAGAAACATTTTCAAAGACAAAAGAACAGATTGGTATTAAATAGCTCAGTAGGAACCCTGAATGCAAAAATATGTTGGAGTAAAAACTATAAAGCATTGAAAGAAAATAACTGTGAATCTAGAATTTTATATCCAGCAGAATCACCAGTGGGAGGATCCTATAAATGTGTGTCCTGCTAGACAAAGACTCAGAAGTTTGCTTTACAAAACCCTCTGTAAGTATACTCTAGGAGAAAGTAATTTATAAAAAGAAAAATAAATCCAGGACAATGCTACAAGGAATACAGGATGAAAGGGAGGGTGATTGAAGAACTCAGTTAAGTTTATTATTTTGAAAAGCAAGCCCCCATGTAAAAGGAAAATAAAAAGGCAAAAGTATATAGTCACCCAGAATAAAACCCTAGATTATACCAGGATCACAAGGGACATGTGTCTCTGTGTAGATGTGAGGAAAGTGAGTGTGTGAGGGAATGCATGAATTTGTCAGGGAAAGTTATAGAATATGGGTAAATTTAATAAATTTATAAGAAAAAATAAACATAGATAAGAATAGAATATATACATTTAAAATAAAAGACAAAAATCTAGTCTTTCTCACGAGAATTGGGAGAAAAAATATACAAAGGTACATTAAATGAAAAATACAACATAGATGGAAGAAACATTCCACAATATAATAGTAGTTACAATTTAAGTACAAGTAACTAACCAAAAACAAATGATTTCTTATTAGATTAAATGAACAGCCTAGGATTACATTGTCTTCAGGAGATACATTTAGAAGAGCCAAAGTAATTAAATAAAAGATGAATAAAATGCCAAAAGCAAACATCAACTAAAGAAAGCTGGAGTAGCAATCTTAATCCTTCCCAGTCTTTCATTTTTGCCTTGAATTCAATTTCTCTCTCTCTCTCTCTCTCTCTCTCTCTCTGTCTCTCTCCACCCCTTCACCTCTCTATCTATCTACCTGTCTATCCATCTGAAGGAATAATATAGCCTCAGGTTATATAAAGTCACCATATGACAAAAGTTCAGGGAAGATAAATGAATCAACAATTTTAACACATTATTTTTAGGAACTGATAGATTAAGAAGACAAATAATCACAAAAACATAGAAGATTCGAACAATACAATTAACCAATATTGGATATTATAGTTTATTAATTTTCATCAACCTGGTAGCTGAAAAATTCTATCTTATTTGAATTTGGGTTTAAAATTACTATTGAGGTTGGGTATTTTTTCATACATTTATTGGACATTTGTGCTCATTCTTGTACATAAATTAATGCTTCACGTTCATGGGGGATGTTTGTTCTCTTTATTGAGTTTTTAGAACTGTTTGCATATTAAGATTGTTAAATGTTTATTTGTTATTTATGTTAAAATTTTGTTTTCAGATTTTTCATTTACCTTTAGTTTTGCTTATGCTTTTTAAGGGCTTATTTTAGATTTTAATGTTTGTGTACTATACTCTAGTAATCTTCTCTTGGAAAAGTTTCTTTTTAGGAAGGGATAAAATAATGAAAAGATAAAAGGATAGAGGAATGAAGGGATCAAAATGGGAAAGTGGTAAAAACTGAAAGGAAAAAGGAAACCAGAATGTGAAGAAAATGAAGATATAAAAGTCTAAGACCAGCAGACAATCTGCCCAAAGCAATAAATGATTGCCTGTTGCCATCTCAAATATGACGTGACATTTCTGGACACCAATTTATAAACTTGTGAATAAGATGTATGAGAAAACAATCTACCCCTTGCTCTGACCATGTGATCACGTAATTGTGAGATGCCATCAGAGATGTCCCAACAGCCTCTGTTTGGAAAAATCCCCAGTCCTGAAACTGGAAAAGAGGATTGGATAAAATCTCCTAAACTTGAAGTACACACATGCTCCTTTTCCCTGATGGAACAGGATGTAGGCCAAATTTACTCTTTTTGGGAAAACATGTGGATGAAGAGAGACAAAGTTTTATGCGATATTTAGAGATGTCCTTTATTTGTTTTTTATTTTATTTTTTTATACTCCCTGCTGTTTGCGCTTCCTGGGAAGCTCTCACTGTGCATGACCACGGGTGAGGCCTGGTAGGATGGATACGTTCAATTTCTCTGCTTTCTGGAAGTTGTGTTAGTGGTCTAGGGCCAGTGGGGCTTGTACTTTCATAGCCTGGTTTTGGAGTGGCAGCTACTGGGATGGGTCAAGGCCTTGTGAGTGGAAGGCTTCAGGCCCATAGCACCTCGTTTGTTACCTCCTACAGCAGAATCTCCTGAGAAACACTCGCAGTAGACACACTGAGATCACAGACTCACAGTAGGTTCACCTGGAAAGCGTTTTAGAGATGGAATAATCCAGCTGTGCAACTTTCCAGACATGGAAACGGGGGTTTGGAGTGGTGAATCATTTGTAATGAAATACTCCCCAGCATGCTCTCCATAATGTGGCCACTTTGTAGTTCTGGGACAATAAAATTGCTTTTGTGAACTCCAAGATAACCCGCATAGACTCCTAATAAATAGTGGTCTCTCTCGTCAGAATCGTGGGCACCACCTCTGGAATCTGAGGCAATCCCTGAGCTGGGAGTTGGGAGATGGATGTTCTAGGTCAGCAGAGCAACCAGGAGGTTCCCCTACCAGGAGAGGCAGTGGAGAGCTCAGCTTTGCTTCCTCTCTGCTCCAAAGGCCCCCATGTCTCAGTTCCTGCCTGGGGTGACAGGTATGGTCTGTGGCACACTGTCTAAAGGCACAGGACTCTACCCAGGGGCCTCTGCTACAGACTGGATTGTTCTGTAGAGCCGAGAGACTAGATACACAAATGGGCAGTTGATGGTCCTTATATAAACATAGAGCTCTGAGCCACCAGCTGCAGCAACCTGCCCAGGAAGCCAGCCCCTTACCTGCCATAGCCAGTCCGGGAAGCCAGCCAGCGTCAGCCACACTCACAGGGAGTCAGATCACTCTCTCTAGTAACAATCCAGGAAGTCAAACAATAACTCCCGTCTGTAAAAATCAGCCCCAAGTGGCCAAGACTTGATTAGTAACTGATAGCTTCTCTAATTTTTGTCCCTACTTCCAGCTTAGGACCAACCAGAGAAAGCCAACTCTGCACCCCTACCAGTCCCACAGGATGCCCGGCTCCTAATGAGCCGCCTCCAGCTTCCCCAGGCCAGTATTCGCCAGTCGGGGCACTCGTGAGGCCTTCCCTGGGTTCCCCTATAAAGCTTTCCCTCTCCTGTGCCTGCCTTTGAGTCTCTGCCACATGCAGGTGACAGTGGCTGACTCCCTTGATAAAACCAACTCTGAATAAATAGCCTTTGCCTGTTCTCTGGTCAGTCTTCACTTATTTCCACACAGCAGTAATACTAGGGGTGGGATTAGAACACTGGGTTCCATCTCTCCACCTTCCTCATGGCTGCTGAGGGTTCCAGGGACGAGGTCAGAAGCCAGAGACCCTGGGAGTACAGAGGACCCTCCCTCCCACCCCTAAGACCTTCCCGTTCCCAGCCTTCAAATCTTGTTTCCTGCCATCTCCCCTGCTGCTGCCCCCAATGTTATTAATAATGACAGAAAAAAGAGAGTGTTCACGAAATATAAAATCCATGTAACTTCAGCCTGGGTCTCGCTGCCAGCTGTGTACTTAGATTTACGTTTCCAGTCAGTTTTGTCACCTGTGAGCTGGAAAATTGCAGCTTTGGGTGAGGTCACCGCAGTTGGGTCACAATTCTCTTTGAGAGCAATTGAGTATGAAACCTAGTCCAATTTGCTCCGACTCGGGTAATCTTTCTTCAACTTTCTTTTGCTGATGATAAATAATTTAGTGTTTTGCAGCAGGGGGATGTGGATGCTTAAGGTTTAATTTAAAAAAATGTATTAAAATAAAGGAATAGTCATTGATTCAGCAGTTATTGAAACTCCTACTGCGTGCCAGGCTCGTGACTTACCATCAAATTTCTATGAAAGGACAAGTTTATTCAGACCCCGTTGGTTCATTGTTACCATTTGTTGTTTACTTTCTCTTTTTCATAGTTTAAAAATTCATTGATTGACAGAATGTTGAATAAGAAAAAGGCATAGACTACTGTTTTTCTTTCTTTCTTTTTTGTATGACGTTCTCTGACCACGTGTGTCCACATTTTCAGGGATGCTTGTTATAAAAGTGCAGTTCACCAGTTCTTACTCAGACCTGTGGCATCAGAAATTCTGGGAGGCTGACTCTGCATTTCCTTGCAGGCTCCTCAGGTGAGTTTATGAACACTAAAGTCTGAGAGCGACTATGCACCTGTGCCACGTGGCTCCTGTGTTATTGGACGGAGAGGCGTTTTATTATGAAGAAATGCAGCAACAGAGGTTAAGTGGCTCGCCAAAGGTCACAGAACCAGTT
This sequence comes from Cheirogaleus medius, assembly GCA_008086735.1. Taxonomy (NCBI): domain Eukaryota; kingdom Metazoa; phylum Chordata; class Mammalia; order Primates; family Cheirogaleidae; genus Cheirogaleus; species Cheirogaleus medius. The sequence continues at coordinate 14,246,027 of VBSM01002223.1, read as the reverse complement.
AATGGGCGGTTGTAACATACAAAACCCGGGGAGTGGAATGATAAAGTGATTTGGATCTGTAAGTCTCTCTGAGGCTTCAGGTCAAGTGCCTAGTATTTGCAACTCATAAAAAGAAATCACTTAATAAAACACGATACTGTTCTCAGTCAAAAGTTCATTGAACGAGATGGAAAACCTGGTGCTATTTCTGGAAATTTCATTCCACTCGGTGTGGCTCCTTGGCAGCCAGGTGTTAGGGTCTCAAAGACCTGGGCTCCAAGACAGCCCCTCACTCAGAGGGGTTTCTTTAACTGAGTCAAGGAACTGGGACCTCCAATTACTCTATTTGTAAGGTGGTAATAATGATGCCCCCTCCCATCCCAGGAAGAGTGGAGGCGGGCGCAGCATCTTTGAGCAGAGAATTTACAACGTCACTTCACCCCTGTGGTCTGGGGAATTCTATGGGATCTAAGCCATAGCTCAACCTCCCCCCTTTTTTGGAATAACATAATTAGGAAGACTGTTTTCCTCAGAATGATGCCCCTCTTCCTTAGCCCACACCTTCCTTTCCTGTTGATGTTATTTGACTTTATTTTATTTTATTGCAATGACTTTTCAGGGCCAATGATCTCCTCTGGTAGACACTCTCGTGGCTGCCTTCTGAGTTGAGGTTTTGCCACCTTCAGCAACAGCAAGCAGGTGCTGCGATGTCCCAGCTCCCTGTAAGAGTGGCACCTGGTGGTTCAGAGTCCAGGTCCCAGGCTGGACTGGTCTCTGAGGACCCCTTTCTTCCCACACTGCCATTCAGATGAACACAGAATCAGTGGGCAAATCCAAGCCTTTCCAGAAATGGAAAATAAAAGTCAAATGAACGCTGCATTTATGTAGAACCTGCACTTTATTTAACAGAAAGTGTTTTTGTAAAGCATCGTATACCCAGAGAGAAATAATTCTTGCTGAAGCCACAGACCATGGGGGTCCTTCTTGTCTGCTTTACTTGGTCTGGGTTCCAAAGCTGCATCTGCTCAAAGCAGGCAGGTCTATCTCTCCATCAGCAAGTGCTCCAATGCCTTTGGTGCTCACATACCGTGGATCGCACATGCTATGCAACTGGGTCTTCACTGAAGCATCTGGCTCCCCCTCTCTAAGACACAGCGACGTTCCTCTGAAAGGAGCAGGGTTTGTGCTGGTCTCTCTCTCTTCCCCCTCATCCTGGTTCTGCGGGTTCTTTTCCATGGGTTTCATTGCCGTTCTGGATTGAAGTAGGCTCTCATGGGCCGCGTTGTTTCTTGTTTAAGTCTGTGCTTGAACTTGCTCAAAGTCCCACTTCTGAAGTCTTTTTCCTGGGACATACAAGGAGGCGTTGCCTCCTTGCAAAGCGCTCTGAGAAATGCTGGCCACTAATTACTTATTAATAACCGGCTCCGTGCTGCAGCTCTGTGCTCTGACTTGTGCCGTCTGCTGGGTCAGCAGTTTGGCCCCTGGAATTCCCTGCTGTACTGTGGTGAAGGGAGCAAAAGCACAAAGCAAAACAGAACAGAACCAGACACCGTTTCTCTACTCACCCAAGTGCGGTAGAAAACTTAGAAAATTCAGATGACCTGAGAACAGAGAGGGATCGCTTTCCATCTCGCAGCAGAAATCGAAACATCAACATTTTGGTCTACATCGCAGGGGACCCTGCTGAACCTGCCATCTGCTCTTCCCTCGTAGCATGGCATCTTGAGCATATTTTCAGGTCATTCTCTTATTTTTAAAAATCCATTTGTATGTCACTGTATGAAAGTTCTGCATATTCTGAGTGCTAATGGACCATAGAGGTTGTTTCTGAAATGTTGGTATCATAAACAACAAAGGGGTGAGCGCCCTGTGGCTGTCTTTTGGCAGCATCCTGATCACGGGAGGGCTGTTTTCAGTGTCTCTTTGGTTGAATTAGGTCTGAGCTGAGAACAGATTTCTCTACTAGGCAGAAACAACAATGTCATGATCTTCCCTGGTCACTAGGAAGCATCTTCCCGGCTGCCCCAGCCCAAAGGTGTCCTGCTTAACCCTTTCCAGCTCATCCCCTTCAGAGGCAATGTTTTCTTGTTCTCAGTGATTCCTCACCCTGCACAGTGAGGAGGGAGGTGGGAAAGTGTGAACTCATGTGAACTTGAAAGAGCCAATCCTTCAAGACAGATCTCAAGTAGCTAACAGGGCGTAAATTAAAACGGAGCCAAGTGGCCATTTGCTGACTAGAGGTCACACAGATCCTCTGAGTACTCAGGAAACCCACACCTTTTTAACTTTGGAACTTTCGGAGCTCGTTTGAACCAACCAATCAGAGCTCAGTTGTCTTGACCAATCAGGACTCAGTTACATCAACCAATAGAAACGAAGCATAAACGGACCTGATTGGGAACCTGGGTGGAAACTTTCTCTATAAAACCCAACTCTCTTCTTTGTTCCCTGGAGTGCACCTTTGTTTTACTCCAGAGGATGTGTCTCCCTGGTCAGCAAATTGTTCACTGGAAAAAAGTCTCTTTTCTCCAAATTCCTTTTCAGAGAACTTTAGTTCACAAAGGGCATCATGGTTTCTTTGTGAAGGAGCGAGCAGACTGACACACCTAGCCAAGGCAGCCTTGAAGATTTCCATCCACACGTGGGTGAAACTTGGCTTAGGACTTGACTTCCCCTTCTTCTAGCTGAACCCCCTTTCTGATTTGTGGTCCACATTCAAGGGTTCAAGGCTGACGCTGCTCTGTGTTCCCACTGCATCCTTCTGCCCCCAGACCCCCTTGGAACATCAAGGGAGAGGTCATCGTTCTCTCACATCTATTGTTCTTTTATCGCTCTGTGAGCCCTTGGACCATACAATGCCATAGGCAGTGATGACTCAAGTAGAAGCCAAGTGACTGCCAATTCGTCCAATGGATTTTAGGATGGAATTGATCACAAGCAGCATCTGGGGTGATGGGTCTTCAGTGGCCTCTTTTGGGTTTCCTAAGGCGAGGAGTAAGCTCTTCGGGAGACAGGGGACTTCTTTGTACTTTTGGATGAGGCTTTTTCTTCTTCACTTAATTGTAAATGTTTCTACCCCTTTCCAAAATCAAGCCTGATTTACCATCTCCGCCACTACACAAGGAGGCCATTTCGGCGTTGGATAGGGCTCTGCACTGGTGTTGGTGGACACATGCCCCTGCACTTTGAGTTTTAACATTTTCAAGTCAGTGGTGCAATTCTGTGCAGGAAGCAATCTCAGCTGTGGTTTAGCTCCAAGCTCTCAAATGACCAGAGGGCTTGGCTGGTCACTTCAGGATCCCTAAGGAGGGAAGGTCCCTATGTCTACCTGTACTCTGTTTATCCTCCTCATTTTAATGGTGTGTGTTACCAAGATGACCTCCTCAACAATAACAAAATAAGGCGTTTCAAAAATTTTAATACCTTTTGATCCAGCAATCGATTTCTAGGAAATCTATTATTAAGAAATTAATCACAAATTACTGAATAACTATTTTCAAGTAGGTGCTTTTATAGCAATGTAATACTATTGTAGAGAAGGAGAAGAAAAACAAAAGGAAACAACTGAAATGCACAACTAAAGGGGACTGGTTAAGAAATCATGGTAAACCTGAGCAGTCATTAATAACGACGAAGGAGATGTTACTTGGGTATGTGGGGGAAATATTCAGAATATAATTATGAGTGGGAAAGTAGGAGACAAAAAAGTATAATTGATACAATTCTGCTATATGTGTAGAATTAGTGAACACCCACTAATGTGTTGGCATTAGGGCTGGATCCCCTCCTCCTCTGCCTCTTCCTCCTCCTCCTCCTCCTCCTCTTTGTTTCTGGCAGGTCTTCAGCTGCTGTGATTACCAAGACACAAAAATAATGCTCCTGTAAATATATTCAGAGAGAGAATAATGGTGGTGCCTTAGCCGGCATTTTTAACTCACAGGATAGACTGTGTTGCTTCCCAGTTTTCCTAACAAAACAGCTGGTTGAAATCTACTCCAGCAGCATATTTTTAACTATTTTATAATACATACATCTTTGTTAGTTTACTTTGTCCTTGCAATCTCACTCTTCAAGTGAGAAACAGAGAGATGAAATGACTCATTGAGGTTTAAAGCAAGCATATTTCCTGAGCCCATAGGTCGGGTATATGGTCCCTCGGTCTTAGAGGACTTATGTGGAATATAGGTTAAAATATTTAAAAACAGCACTTGTCTGGAGAAAGCAGTATGGTCACCACCCATCATCTGTGGATCTGTGTTTCCCTCCAGCCATCTAGGGAAGAGGATGCTAGAAGCTTGGCCCTGCCCCACCTCTGGCTGCCTGCCATGGAAAGTAGGCCTGAAAAATCTCATTTCCCCTAGTGGAAATGTTTTTAAACAAGAGAAGGTACCAGTGGCCAGGACAGCTGGAAGAAACCAGTTTTGAACAGAAGGCTCCTTTTGAAATCCTTTCTGCGGAACATGCACATGTACCTGGGTGTGAGTCTGGGTTAGGTGCGGTGGGATCGGGCAGCCTAGAGGGAAGGGCTCCCCCAGGAAGGAGGGACTCACATGAAGTTGTGAGACAGAGAGCAGCATTCTGGGGAGAAGGAGGAGAATTCCCTGAAAAGATGTTTGGATAAACTTCACTTTCCTTACTCTTATTGGAAGAATCAGGGCTTGTTGGCTCAGAGTTGGGAGAAACATCATTCTGGAAATGTTTTTAAAGGGTTTTCTGGGGTGTAAACTCTACCGAGAGAGGTGAGAGAGCACACTGTCGGGGTGCCTAGTGGGAGGGGCAGGAGGGTGAACAGGCTGCACGCATGGCGCAGAGTGGCTGGGGGCGATGTGGACGCAGAGGAGCCATCAGGGTGAGAGACAGTGTGCAGAGCTTCTGGGGTGCTGGGGAGGGGCTGTCAGTGCGTGGGTGGGGGCTGGGGGATGGGCAGCACTCTGGGGCCCCCTGGAACCAGCAAAGGGGAAGTGAAGGGAGGAGAGGAACCTGGACACAAGCACAGGACCTCGCCCCTAGCAGAGTCTGGAGACTTCCCCCGCATTAGAACTAGAGGGCCCCTTGGTAAGAGCAAGGCCATCGGGCTCCCTGTGTGCCATGAAAGTCAGCCGGGCCCGGCCCAAGTGAAGGTCATGGCTTGGGCGCCCCAGCACTCTCTGGCCTTTTCTTTCTCCTCTCTCCCAAGCCTGGGTGTTCCCACAGACACTAGATGTTTTTGTGCTTTGTCCCTTCCTTTTAATTGGAATCCACTGCCATGCCATTTAGGCCACAGGGTGATGCTAAAATGAGCGCTCTCTCTCTGACTTAGTAACGGGCATGGAATGGGGTGCAGGTGGGTGCCGGGGCCGGGGGCCATGCTGACGGCCTGCCTGCAGGCGGAGTTGCCCAACGGGGGGATGGGAGACTCAAGCTGAGGGCCATGAGCTCTGTCCTGGAGAGGACCTCAGCAGGGCTGGCAACCACGTATGTCCACAGGAGCCACCCAGAGCTCGGAGTAAAGTGGACCCGGGGGGACGGGGAGGAGGAGGAGTGAGGCTGAGTGTGCACACCCTGTCTGAGGGGACGGCCTCCATGCAGCCCCTGGCATCGCCCTGTGGACAGGAATACGGGCTGGTGTCACTGCAGGGGCTGATTTACCAAGAGACCCTGGTAAGTCGCATTTTTGTGCAACACCTTTTATTTTAAAGATGTGATTGATGAACTTAAAAACAGAACAACACTGTGTCAGCCAAATGCAGCACACCCTCTGGACCGTGGGCTTATGCCTCCCGCTGGGTGGAGAACCTGACAGCACCAGGCTGGCATGGCGTGGGCGATCCGGCCCTTCTAGTTTACAGCCGAGTCCCTAACTAGGTTGGGAGCCAGCATAGCCATGTGTGTGGAGCAGAAGAGATGACACACATACACACTGCACGCTGGGCTCTCAGTTAATCTGCACACCTTCCTTTCGGGACAGAGCATTCCCACTGTATAATGGAGACAAAGGGAGCTCAGAGAGGCAAGTAGTTGGCAGAAAGTAGCAGGTTTCACTCCAGCTCCTCTGATATTCAGGATGTACTTCTCACTACCTATGGCTTTTGTATAGCAGAGAATGGCGTGGGTAGAGGGAATGTTACTGTACTGGGGTTCTCCAGAGAAACAGAACCAATAGGATATATCTAGATATATAGAAAGATATTTTTTATGAGGGATTGGCTTATTATGCAATTATGGAGGCTGAGAAGTCCCACAATCTGCTGTCTGCAAGCTGGAGGCCCAGGGAAGCTGGAGGTGTAGTTCCAGTCCAACCCCAAAGGCCTGAGAACCAGGGGACAGATGGTGTAATTCCTTTAAGGATTAGATGATGCCTGCCCATGTTGGAAAGGGTGGTCATCTTTGTTCAGTTTACCGGTTCAAGTGCTAACCTCTTCTAGAAACACCCTCACAGACACACCCAGACATAATGTTTTCTCAGCTGTCTGGGCATCTTGTAGCCCAGTCAAGTTGGCACATGAAATTAACCACAACCACCACCATATTTCATGCTGATAGGAATCTGGTGAAGCTAACTATCTCTGGAACAATTGGCTGTCCTTCTCAGGGGCTGCACACTACCTTTTCCGATCTAGTTGGGGATGTCCTGACACACCACGAGGCAGCACAGGGACCGGCATGGACAGTTGGGAGATGTGGTTTCTCCATTCAGCACTGACAGTAATTTACATACATCTCATTGCTTCACTGAGTCAACAAACACCTACTGAGTGCGCACTATGTTCCAGGCTCTGTTTTGGGCACTTGGAATACAGCAGTGAGCTTAACAGACAAATAGCCCTGCCCTGTGGTGCTACATTCTAGCTGGGAGGAGCAAACAATAAACAATGCACGTAATATGTGAATCGTGGGGTGGGTTGGAGGTGACAAGTGCTATTCCAGAAATACAAAAGAAGAGACGGATAGAGAGTATGAGTGGAGTGGGGGCAGCTACAATTTTAAATGGCTCGAGGAGGGTGTGTCTCTTTGAAAGGGTGGCATCGGAATAAGGCTTAAAGGAGATGAGGAGTGAGCTGTGTGAGTGTCCGAGGGACAAGCACTGCAGGAGAAGGAACAGCCAGTGCGAGGCCTGTGGTAGGAAGAGCAAGGAGGCCAGAGTGACTGAGTGCAACACACGAGGGGTGTTGAGGTCAGAGGTAACGGAGCCCCTCTCACTCAGGGCTGGTGGGCCACTGTGACATCCTTTCCTCATCTCTCTGAGCCTCCAGCTCTTCATGTGCAACTGATTGCATTTTCCCGCCTTGCCCTGCCTCACAGGGAGGATCCACCGTGTTGGAGGATCCACCGTGAAAAGGTTTTAAAATTTATTTTTATTTTTGTGTGTGTGGGTGCCCTGTGAAAAACAGCATCAGTCGTGTTCTTATTCCCACCCAGACATGATGAAGCCTCCCCAGCTGCTCTGCCCTCTGGGATTTCCTATTCTCTGCTTCCACTGTGCCCAGATGCATAGGTTTCCCCTGCAGGGATGGCCGCCAATGTCACAGGTATGCCACCTAAGCAGACACAGAGGGACCCATGCTCAGAAGAGCCCTGCACTTGGTTTAATGCTCTGCTGCTGCCATCTTAAAATACTCAATGATTTTATGTTTAAACATGTGTTTTGCAAGTGAAGTCCAATGGGGTGGTGGAGCGTGTGCCTGGGCAGGGGACATGCACGTGGCATGTGTGTCTGCTGCTATTCTGGGCCCCCGTGAGCACAGAATTCTGATGCACCCATGATGATGGGCATTCAGAAAGACTCAAGGTGAGAACAAGATTACTCAATGTCAGTACAAGATGACTTAGTACTCATCTGTGACTGAGTATTGGCCTGATGGGCCACGCTTCCCATTCAAACTAGAACTTGGTTTGAACACGGAAAGAAGGCGATGATGTTCTGAGAGCCATCAACAACCAAAGAACCCTATCGCATCCTTTCTTGCTCCTGTTGCTTCCCTGTAATAGTCGACCACTTGGGTTCATAGTTATGACATAGGAAGAAAGTCCCTTCGTAATCATCAGTAAGCCAAAGACAGAGAGTGCCTGGTTGAGGGGTCAGAGTGATTGTGCAATTTGGTGCCTCTGACTTCAATCCTTTGTACTGGTAGGGAAAAAATACCTATGTATGTATAAGTTATGAAATAAGAATTCCATACTTTTGGTGATTCCGCATTTGAACTAAATGCTCTTTTTACTTGCATTATAAGACTCATTGCACAACTTAAAGAGGAATGGTAAAATTCATGCTAATAATTTAAGATTTTAATTTTTCTTAATTTAGAACATATTAAATAGCAAATAATAACACCACGAGTCAATAGAGAAATAGCGGAAGAAAGGAAAAGTCTTTATATTTTAGTACCTTTCATGATATCTTCTTTCCTGCTTTTTGAACAAGGGGCCCCTCATTTTCATTTTGCACCATGCCCTGCACATTCTGTAGCCAGCCCTGCTGCATAGCAAGCATCATCTCCTCTTCACTCTACTCCCAGTCCCATGAAAACTGAGCTGACAGTGCCAATAATGAGTCAGCACTATGAACTCAGCCCTGAGCCCAAAGAGTTTCTGCTGTGCTTCCCCTCACTTTTGTTTTCAAGGAATTAGGAGAAAAATCCTCCAAACTTAGGCTTCATTTGGGGTCCAAGCTGTGCCCATTTCCCTTAAGAAGGACTGAGAAGACATTTAATTGCCTATAGGCTAGCAGGGGTCCTCAAACTTTTTAAACAGGGGGCCAGTTTACTGTCCCTCAGACCGTTGGAAGGCCAGACTATAGTTTTAAAAAAACTATGAACCAATTCCTATGCACACTGCACGTACCTGATTTTGAAGTAAAAAAACAAACGGGCAAAAACACCGGCATGTGGCCCACGGGCCGTAGTTTGAGGACGCCCGGGCTAGAGAGTACCATAAGGCACACATATTTTTAAAAAGAAAATTTCACAGAACCCCAACATATAATGAAAAGAAAAGAAATATAAATCTCTTAACTCTGCAAACTCTTTGGAAATTTCCATGACAGAAAGTTTGAACATTCTCTAACTAATGGTGATTTGAATAACTGAACAAAAAGATCACATCAGTATCTCATTACCTCAGGCAGATGTCCCAGGGACTTGTCATTTTGTTCCCAAAGGTGTGCCACAGCCAGCCCACACTTTGAATAAATAGTAAATCCAGATAAAAGATGTTAATTTTGGACTTTTTAAAAAAAAAATCCTCCCCTTTTTAACACTAGAGGTCACTCTGCAACCGCAAATGCGAAATAAGCACCCCGGGGCTCCGGAAGGTCAGCACAGCTAATCTGTATAAATTGCTGAACCATGAGCCAAATTTGTACCTAATTACGAATTGCTTTGATGCAGCCCCGCTCCTATTTAAAGTTTCTCTCTTTCCTGCAGATCTGTGGATGTTGCCACTTACGTATTTCAACTGAGCCCTAATATTTCTCAGCTAAACAGTGGCATTTCAGGCACTGTAACCAAGAACACACATCTCTCCACATTCCAGATTTTTGATGTTCATTAACCAGATGGAGAAGAGCATCTGCCACTTGAGTATCAAATGGTGATAACTTGGTCTGTGTTTCTTTATGAGACTGAGGCAGAGACAGATTTAATACAACCCTGGATATGGGCGTGCAAAGACCACAGGGCAGAGCAAGTTGTGAAGAAACAATTGTCAAACATTTTCAGAATTTCTCGTTCCTGGTTTTGGAGATACATAAGACTAGCTCTACATCCAGCATATGGAATAGTGTTATTTGCATCTATTGGGGATCGGAAGCCCAAAATGATTTATCAATAGAAAATTAAAATCCTTATGCAGCATCCCTAGAAGATTTCAATTTCCTTTGGTTAGTTACCCTTTCAGAGTAACTATCATTATTTCTGATTTGGATTCCCGAGGCTTTGGATATTTGTCAGTGCAGTGAGTTCATATATAACTGCATGCAAAAATTTGCATTTCATTTCATTAATGGCTCTTATTCTTTGGTGTTTTATATGTGACGGACGGAACATATGAGGGCCCTTCGTGGTCTTGTCTTCTGATTTAGGGAGAGTGGGGTTGCTGAGCTGGGCAGGCATAAATAACCTGAATATCAAACTTAATGAGAAATAATGGGAACAGCGGAAGCTTGTCACTCTCCACTGTAGCTTTGTGAGGCACAGACAAGAATTTTGCAGCAGAAGCGGGTGATACACAGAAATTGCAAGGATTTCTTCTCTGGAGGGCAGGCTCAGCTCACGTGTTAGAAGTGCCTTGACATTGGCAGCCTCAGCTGGTTAGGAGGGCAGGTTTCCTGCCGCTCAGCGAAGCCCCCAGCACGTGCAGCAGATAGAGAGCTGATGTGGATAAAGCGGGGCTGCAGAACGGCTCCTGGGTCCGCTTCCTCACGTCCTGGGGGTGGCCACATTTAGGAAGACTTTAGCCCTGGGCAACCCAGACCACTCCCTCCGTGGACTGCAGCACAGCCGCATAATCGCTCTGATCTCCTCTGTGTCATACCCATGGCTCGGTTGGATTTTTGGTGTGTATTTTGCTTAGATTTAGAGCACTCTAGGCGGTTGAGATCATTATTCTCTGTATGGAGATAACAAAAGTACCTTCCGGTCACTTATCTCAGCACCTAACCTGTCCACAAACCATTGATTTCCCATCTTGGTTCTCAAGGTGCTGAATGGGGTCGATCAATTTAACAGCACTGATGCGACTCAGGCATTCCCATAATCTATATTATCAGTGGGCTTCCTTCCTGATGTCCTCATCTGACCTGGGCACAGTGGCTTCTTGATCTGAGAAATGAAAGGAGGCCTGGGGAGGTCTTCATAATGGGAGAGTGTCAGCTTAAGCCCTGGCCACTCTGGGGGATGAGGGTGCATCCTGTCCCCATCCCTGCTGCCAGTGCTTTTACTTGTGCACACGCTCACATTCCCCTGCTTGGATTTAAACTAAGAGCCCCAATTAGTCTCCTGTTTTCCAGCAGCCTGCAAAAATACCATTTAGGGAGGAACTGTTTAGAAAGCAGGTTTTTACTTAATAAACAGTGATCAATCGAATTGATTAACCATGAACACATTCCCACAGAGTCTGTGGGCGGCACTTGTTGTTGATGACTGCGGTTCAGGAGTACAGGACTGTTAAGTGGCTGCCTGTAGACTATTTCCCAGCTTTTTCACGGAACAGACCTGGGGGTGGAGGTTGGGGGTGTGAGCGACTGTGACAGCACTTTTGGGGTTGGGTCTGTGCCTGAAGCAGCCTTTGCCCCCAGCAGGTCTTCGCATTATCTCTATCAATTGTGGCCATTTACTAGGCACTGGCAGACGTTTCTGTAAACCTCACATCTGTTTTTTTTACTAATTCACGTGGTAATTAGGTCTTCCCATGCTGGCTTTGCGGCTTTACATAAACGGTAAGTGTCTGGAGCTGCCTGCACATCAGAATCAGTGCTGTGCTCTGTGCGAGGCTTATTACCACCCAGATTCTCTCTGGTCCCTAAAACTGCAGCTCTAAACCTGGGAGGAGAGCTTCCTGGCAGCATTAGCAAACCAGCCGCCCCTGAAGGGAGATGAGAAGGATGTAAATGAAGGCGGTTTCTGCAGCCAGGCCCTCTGTCGCGCTGCCCTGGGAGAGCTGCGGGTGCAAGCAGCCCTGGAGCAGAGGACAACGTAGAGCGGGCTGCCCGGGGCTCCCGCCCAGCTCCCAGCCCAGGGGGCGGGCTGCTGTCTGTGGGACAGAGCAGAGAAGACACCTGCCACTTAGAGACCCTGCTGATGCTGCGGCTCCTTTTGGGCAGGTTTCTGAGCCTTTCTTGGTGTAGTTTTACCAAATTACCAAAAGTACAGAATAGCAACGGAGTGTGTTCTACGTGGCTAGGAGTCCGTAAGACTTGGTGAGAGCTTCTGGGAGATGAGGGCATTCGTGCAGGCCAGGGTGCCTTCTATGTCCTAGGCACGGTCCCTGGGTAAACGGGAAGCTGCAGAGAGCTGGGTGACTTCCTGTAGGAATGATCTCTCGCGCCCTCTAGCGGTTCACGTGCGCACTCTCCGTGGACACCAAACCTGGCGGTCCCGGACCTTCCCTGTGAGAAAGGGGCCCCGCCCACACCTGGAAGTGTTCCTTGGGCTGAGGAAGGGACCCAGGTGTTGGTGTTTTTCACAAGCTCCCCAGGAGGTTCTAACCATGCTGGAGTAGGTCAGTGCAACCAGACTGGAGAACTTCTGATAGAAACCAAGGAAAGGCAGAGCCCCAAGTGGTAGGTGGAAAACCACGTTTGGCTTTGAAATATGTTTATTACCTATGTGTTTATTATGATTATTTACATAACATTTACCTATGGGTAGTTCTGATCTGGAAGTTTTCAGTCCTCTGGGAAGACCCTGCCGGTTGCCTGGGCTGACAGCCATTCCCAGACCACCTCTCCCTTTCCACCTTCTGCTAAAGAGACTGAAGACACTACATGACTACGTGATTTCTTAGTTTCTCTTAATGCAGGGGGTGGCCGTGTCACACAAGTCTAGTCAATATAATGTAAGGAAAAGTCTATGGTTGGGTGTTTCTGGGAAAGCCTTTTATTCTATTAAAAATAGATGTGGAAGACCACCACCCACTTCTCTCTTCTTGTTTTGCATGTAGATGTGATGGCTGGGACTCAAGCAGCTATATTGAAACCATGAGATTGAAGCTAAGAGAAAAGGAAAGGCCCTGGTTCAAATAGGGTAAGCCAACCCCACCAGCAACATGCTTCCAGACTTTTTATTATGGGGGAAAAATAAGACTGTATATGTAAAAGCCATTGGTAGGTTATATGTTACAGCCAAATAATTCTTAACAAATGCACTTTCAAATGAAACATCATGATGAAAGCTGACTAGGAGAGAGATGAGAAGAAAAATACACTTTTTTTTTGGTTTTTTTAAGTGTCTACAATGGGCCAAACCCTGGGCATTCACATGCATTATTTAAGCATGCCTTTAGTGTCATTATTATGATTTTCAGTTGTTGCAACAACTGAGGTTTAATAATTTTCCATTGTTCAAGCAACCAGTTTAGTGTGAAGGACCAATTATGAAATGCAAGAGTCAAATAGCTCCACCTGTCTCCAAAGCCCATGTTCCTTCCTGGGATTTTTCTCCCACTACCTATTGCTTGTCAAGAGGGAACGCTGCAGCACAGCATTGCTGGGGAGGATGTTTAATCCAGCCAGGCTGCTGCAGCCAAAGGGAGGTATATAGGGAGGGCCACTGTGTTACCCAGCAACTCTAAGGAGAATATGGCATGTTTAATGCTCAGAGCCCTGAACTGCCTCTCTAGCCCCACAGCACACAGGACAGTGATGGTGGCCCCAAGAGAGGACACAGCAGGCCAGGACATGGGGCCAGCCTCTTACATCAGAGAGAGATGGACAGAGAGGTGCAGCATCCTAGAACCACACCCAGGAGCAGACTACCTGGGAAGGGAGGGGAGCAGAGCTTCTGGCAAACTCTTCTTGGGAGGAATGTTGACTTTGGATGATACAAAGACTAAAAATCTGGTAATATGGGCTCTGAAGTGAGAAGCAACTTCCTTCTCCAGGTCTGGACCAAGAGCACCGGGTCTGTGTACTCAGTGGAGAAAGATAGACTGCACATTACCCGTATTATGAAAATGCATGTGTTATAATAAGTATGGACCTTGGTCATAGTTTGTGGGGTCAATTGTTCCCCATAAAGCTTTTGTGCTCAGACAGCATTGTGTTAAAGACCCTCCCCGGCAGCCAGTGTTCTGTTTGGCCACGTGGACGTGGGTCCAGGATGGCTCTGACACAGAGGGTGGAGGTCTCCAGAAAGGGTTCCAATTGGACCACAGCACACATCCAGCCTTCCATCCAACTGTGCCAACTGGTGCCACAGCGTCGCCTCTCTGAGGCAGAACTGCCGGCCTCTCCTCTAAGCTCCGCGTATCGTATCATTGATTCGTACCTTCCCCGCCTGGATAGATCATTAAGAGAATTGGTTTACAAGGCTCTTGCTGAGCTGTTGGCTGTGGGAGAGAAAGTAAACAGACGCTAGATAGAGCTGTAACATATGATGTTATATCCAATGCTTAATGAGGCCCGTAAAAACAGGAAAGCAAGATCAGCCGCAGATAAATGAACGTGCCTTGTGTAGAATCGAGAGTTGACTGTATTTTATTTGATTTAGTTCTAGAAATAGCAGATGTTGTATCAATTATGGCAGAGTAGTTCTGACTAATCTCTTCATTGAATTCGTCTTGTTGAGTGAAACGGATTAAAAAATTATTTCATTTCCATGATTATGAAAGTCATAGTTTCCTGTAAAAAATGTATAGAAGAATAAAATAGAGAATAGAAATGACTAGAATTCTTCCCCCTGCTAATAATAATTCCTAACAACAGCTAAAGTTTGGAAGCGCTTGCTTGTTGCCCTGCACTGTCTAGAACCATTGCTCTCTTAGCATGCTAGTCAAATTCTCTTGTTTAATATGAGGAAACTGAGGCACAGGGAAGTTAAATAACTTCTCCAGTGTCACACATTTGGAGGTGATGGAGTCAGGATTCGACCACAGCAACATGGCTCTGGAACCTCCATTTTTAACCGTGAAGCTCTGTTGCTTTAGAGAGAAACCTTCGTTACCATGTTGTTTTTTCCCTCTGAAAATGCATGCAAATATCATATATATTTTTATAAATTGGGAATCATATTCTATATGCTGGTTCGAAATCTGCTTTGTCATGTAACTTTATATACTGTTATTATAAATAAGTGTTCATTGACTGCATGGTACTCTTTTGTATGGAAGTACACCAGAATATTTTTTAAACCAGTCTCCTGCCCCCAGGCATTTATGCTGTTTCCAAGTGTTGTTGGTTTATTTTATAAATAATGCTGAGATGAAAGCCAGTTTTATACACACATCTGTGAGTGAATCCCCGATTATTTTGTCTCGGTCAATTTCCATAAGTAACATTACCAGGCAAAAAAAATATGGACAGTTTTAATGACCTCAATACTTACAGAGATTCTTGTACAGATTTAGTTTGGCAATGGATCTTGGTCATAATGCTAAAATGAATGGATTGGTTTCAAGTGTGTAGTGATTATAGCTCCATATGACAAGGATTCATTTGATGGGCTGGAAAATGAGTCACATGGTGGCTCTACTGAACCCCAAGGAGCAGCGGGATGGCTTGTCCTCCTTTGCTCTCTCATGGTGTGGTGTTATGCCCCCTCACTCACTGGTCTGATCCTCTCCCTGTGGGAGGAGGGGGATCGTGCACTGACCATGTGCTCACTAAGCGTCTTCCCTGGGCCAGGCACCGTGGAGGGGAGCCCTGTCCTCACCTGCACCCCAGAACTAGTGTGGCACCAGGTGCTCTGGAAGCCTTGCAAGGGCTGCTGAGGTGAACCTCTCTGTCTGACTCACTGATGACCTTCCTTGTGCTCAGCCTTCAAAACTCGCCCCGGGTGCCTTCTCCTGGGAAGGACATGGACACTCACGCCAGGCAAGTGAGACACTATATCTAATCCTTGGGAGCATCTTGAAAGGTAGGTCCTGCACTGCTGTCCCATTTTATAGATGAGGAACTGAGGCCCTGAGAGGTTTGCTAACTTATCCTGGGCTACACTTATCGCAAGTGGTAGACTTAGGGTTTGAACCTGCATCTGCTCAATTCCCACGCTACCGTGTGGCTTTTAGGAGTGAGGTTTGGCCATTTGGGTTAGGGTTAGGTGTAGGGTTCAGTACTTGTCCTGATTCCTGTGGAGCCTGCATGGCCGCACCTTGAGCCCCGTGGAGGGCAGGGTCCGGAGCTCCTGGCTGTGACTCTGGGTTCGGGCGATGGATTCTGAGGGCCCCACAAAAGGAGGGAGCCCTGTGGTTGCAGCAATGGCCAGGATGAGGTGAGTGTTTAGAATTATTCCCTGGGGGTAGCACTTCATCCTGTCGCATCCTGTGGCAATAATCTTATTGTGTTTCTACTGATTGAAAAGGTGAGTTTTGCCAAAATTGTTGTTTTTAGAAAAATGGCTTCCACTACATTGTTAATCTCAAATAAGGAATGCAAGGGCTCCCTTGTTTGATCATTTGTTCGGCTGCTTATGAGACCTTTCTACGTATCAGGCCTTGTTCTTGGCACAGAGAATGCAGAGGGAACCAGGAGATCCTCAAGGATCTGGTTTATTAGGGAGACAGACTTGGGAATGACTCACTGTTATGTGAGGCAGAAAGGACTGGTGGCTCTAGGAGCAACATGCTCTGGGCATGAGACGGAGGGACAATTGGTCCAGAGACACATGATGGTCTCTGCCAGATGCAGAGTCACTATGAGAAAGCTCCTAGGGAGGATCTTTTTTGGAAAGAAAAAAAGTTAAAAGGTTGTAAGCAGAAGTATATTACTATAGAGCAAGCTAAAGGAATGATCAAATCAAGGGGAAAACAATGTTTAAAAAAGCAACAAATGGCAAGAAATTTACATCACAACTGATCAACTTTAAAAAGTAGGCTCATTTTAGTCTCTTTTTGGCTGATAGCTAAAAAGAGGGGGGAAAAAAGAGAGAAATAGAAAGTGGTAATAAAAAGAATTGATTTTTCTTTCTCTCATGCCAGCAATATTTGCCAAGCTTCACATAATTTGTAGTGATATTTTCCCGTGAAGTGCATCAGGATAACATTTCTTGAAATAATTATGTTCTTAACCATCCCGTGCAGACTAGAAGCTGGAATGCGGTGCAGGAATCAGAGAACAGAGATTCTGAGCCTCTGAATTCTAATGGCCCCGAAGGACCCACAGGTGTCGCACTTGGGCCTAGAGGGGCTGGGGCTTCCCCAGAGGCTGGGGGCAAAGGAGAAGGGGGTTGCCTGTGAGCTCAGAAGGTGTTCCTGGACGCTGTGTTTGGTGGGGAGAGGAGTAGAAGCCCCGCATGACCACCAGCCTGGATGTCCTAGTCCACCATGCGGACCCTGGTCCTGGGGCCGCCACCAAAAACCTGATATTAAGAGCCCCACAACCCCAGGCCACAGCCACAGTGCCTTGGCCTTGCACAGAAAAACTGGCAGAAAAAGTTAAACGTTACAGGTGTTCTGTTCTCCGTCTTCTGCCTTCTACATTGCAGAGTGGATTTTTGCCCATTAGTCTGTGTTGTGAAATAGGATGTTGCCTGCAGTTGAGGAGAAGGACGTGAAAGGACAGAGCTCTTCTCCTGAGTGCAATGGCTACTGTCCCTGTGGAGCCGCACTGTTTCCTAAGAAATGCATAAAAATACTCTTGGTGTGGAGACATCATGGGAGCTCTTTCCCTGTTGGAGTCCCAGACTGAGGTGAGCTACCGTGCGGGCGGGCGCCCCCAGGGAGGGGCCGCAGCCACGTGCCTGCACGATGCACTATCTGCGAGAGCCGCCTCGCTCTAGGGTCAATAATTTTCAAATTAAAGATTTACACAAAGATTACAATTAAGTTCTAATTGCAATCATTAAAAAAAAAAAGATGCTTGAGTCTTTCAGATCAAAGGATTCTTAGGCAGCTGTTTCGTGCCGCCTGCTCCCGGTGGCTCCACTGGTCAGACCCAATCATTTAAGCTTTAAAAATTCCACGTGCATGTTGTATGTTTAAACATCGCAAAGCTCTGTTGTAAATCACCTCCCTCCTGTGACAACCTCTTCCATCGATGAGAAACCCTGATTATAAACCAAGATCAAACTGGACACAGTGGTACCCCTACGTTTAAGGAATGTTTACTAGACTTTTTAATTACAAGAAATAATGACCCTGGTAGTCATTTTTTACAATAAAGAAAGGTATAATAAATTCGTGAAAATCACCTATACTCTCACCACTCAAAGGCAGCCCAACTTTTAATTCCACTTCTTTAAAACAAAACAAAACAGCACAGCTATGATTATAATATTCTTTACAGCAAATGAACTAGGATGGATCAACATCCATGGACTCTAATGTCTCTTAGGTTTTTTTTCCCTAGGACATTTTGACGTCTTGGTATTGCTCACATGTTGCAGGGTGAGGGTGGGGCCATGCAGATTTTTATTGCTGTGAGGGACCCTCCTGACTCTATCTCAGACAACCTTAGTGACAATGAGTAGGGGTGATCGTCTGTCATTACCAAGATGTGGCCGTCTCTGGGGGTGCATATCTCTGCTGCTGTCCTGACTCACAGCAGGGAGAAGACAGGTGTGGTCTACAGGTGTGGTCTTTTAGAAGTGACCACTGCCCATCGTCCAAAGTCTCCCTGGCCCTGCTTTAGTGGTCTTCCTATCACCCCCCTTCCTTCCTGACATTTTGTTTTCTATCTACTGGTTGTTGTCTGTGGCCACCACTAGCGTCTACACTCCTTGTGGGGAGGGCAGGCATGTACTCACTGTTGTGTCCCTCAGCACCCAGCACAGAGGCTTGGTACTTAGTAGATGCTCAATTAAAAGTAGTTGACAAGTGGTCCTGTGCTGGAACGTTGTCTGCTATGCGATGCAGTGATCCAGTCTTCAGTGTGAAGGAATGAGGCTGCCACACAGCAGTGGTCAGGAACGCAGCCCCTCTTGTCCTGAAGGTCGGCCTTCTGACTGGTGTGGACTCACCTGTGGCTTTGGTACCACTGAGAACAGGTCCTAAAGGAAATTCAAGCAAATTTTCTTACTAGGTGACATTCCAGTTATAGAACTCTAGGCCAGTGGTTTGCCACTGGGGACAGTTTTGTCCCCAAGGGGAATTTGGTAATGTCTGGTGACATTTTTTGGTTGTCATGATGGGGAGGGGGATGCTGCTGGCATCTGGGGAGCAGAGGCCGGGGGTGCTGCTAAACATCCTGATAATACAATACACAGAAGAGCCCCCACAACCAAGAATGATGCGGCTCAAAATGTCAGTAGTGCCGGGGTTGGAAAACGCTGTCCAAGGCTTTCTCCTCTCTTTTCTGGAAGAGAGGAAGAAGAGGAAGAGAGGAAGAAAAAAAATAGACAGCACAGGACGGGAAATGAAAAGAACCGACTCGTATTGCTCACCAGGGCTCCTGGCTCTGTGTTAGACACGCCATAGATTAGGGTATGTAGGTAGCATTCAGTCTTCACAATGAACCTTTCACATGGGTATTATCATACCCATTTTACAGATGACAAACTGAGGCTCAGAGAGGGTAAGTAGTTTGCCTAAAGCCACATAGGTGGTACATTTGAACACCAGTCTGCCTTGTTTCAAAGCTCACATCCTTTCTACCAGACACTCTGAGTCCCACAGGTGGTAGGATGTTGATGACTTTCTAAGGAAGTATATTGGATAAGAGAGAATGTTTTCAGGAAAGATGTAATTAACCTTTTGAATTAATTAGACCTCATTAATTTGGAATCTGAACAATCGACCAGGCTGAGGCTGAGGTTTTCTTTCCCATGACCTACGAAGAAGAGATTTGCACTGCGTGGAGAAGACTGTAGGGTGGGCATAGTGAGTCCTTTAGAAGGACTGATATTTCTAAGGCAAATACTGCAGGTTTAAACATCGCAGGACCTCAAATGGTAACCACTTCACTGTTCCTTAGTAGTGTACCCAGGGAAGTAATAATGTCCCTAGCACTCTAAGTTCAGGAAGAGATCATTTCCTGGTCTTAGTCATCCATTAACACCTTCAACGAATGTTTACGGAGACTTGCTTTGTGGCTGATGCTGCTCTAGGGCCTTATAGGAGACACCCTAACGAGACATACTGGCCTGACAAAGTCTATAGTCTATTTAAGGACAGACCTAAAATAAAAACTTACCATAGCCTGTATGAAGTGCTACAACTCCGACGTGGGTAATGGGATGGGGGACTGCAGGGGGACAGTAAGAATCCTGCTTGGGGAATACAAACAGGAAGAGCATCCTTTGATGAGTAAAGATTGATCTGGGTTTTGAAGGATGAATAGAAGTTTTCTGAGTGGATATGAGAAATGAAGTCATATCGGGTAAAGGGAGCAATGGGGTAAAGGCCTTACTGTGAGAGAGCATGTAATTTTCAGAGGACAGTGTGTATTTATCCGTAGACAAATGTGTGAGCCCCTACTGTGTGCTTGGCATTGGAATCAGAGAAGAATAACAGAGACAAATAACCAAGTCAGCGTCAGAGCATGGTGACTGTTGTACAAAACAGGACAGGGTTGTACAACAGAGAGAAATGAGGACTGGAAGGGGGTGGCGTTTGAATCAAGACCTAAGTGGCTAGAATGAGCCAGTTATGCGACCTGGGCATTCTAGATTCTTCCCTTCTCCTGCCTGAGGCTCCAGTCCCAGCGTTTTGGGCAGTGAAGCCTGCCTTTGTTGTTGAGGCCTCTGGGCCAACGTGCCCAGGGTGCACAGGAAAGGCTACAGGGAAGGCTGGGCCTCCTGCTTCTCCGTTGCCTGTGCTGGGTATCTGGGGGGACAGTTGGTCTGTCCTGTTGTTGACCAGCCACTTGACAACTCCCAGGAGTGGCTCCCTGAAGGTGTGACCCGCTGTGCATCCCACAAAACTCAGGCTGCCTCTCTGATTAAGGCACTATTCAGAAGATTCCAGCACTGGGGGGCATGGTGCAGCTCCAGGGTCACAGAAAATGTGTCATCATTGAGAAGGCACAGACCAGATAGCTCCTAAGGAGCAAGCCTAGGAGGTCATGGGACAGAGTCCAGGGCGAGGAGAGACGGGGGTTCTGTGCCCAGTGGGAGCTTCATGTAAGATGGATAGTTGGGCTTTGTTGGGAGGCAGGGGTCATTCCAGCATCATCTCCAATATTCTTGGTGGCCTTGTCATTGGTGGATGCACCAGGCGTACCAACGAAGCTGATGAGAGTTGAGCAAGGGGAGGGCGTCAGCACCCAGAGCCCGAGAGGACCACCCAGGTGAGTGTGGGGAGGGCTGGGAGGTGAGGTAGAGCCCTGAGAGAAGTCATGACGCAGACCTTGAAGTTCCCCTGTGCATGACCAGGACACACCCAGGGGTGTTGGCAGCAAAGGGCAAAGCCAATTTGCACTGATTTGTTCTTTATAAAAGGTTCCCTCTGGAGACCTTTGCGAGAACAACTGGAGGGATGAGGGGCAGGTAGGCTTTGGCTAGTGAGCAGGTGGTATCACAGGTGATGAGGGCCAGGTCCTAGGTTTCCAGCATGGGATGAGAAAGTGTATCGCAGTCCTGCCATCAGATAGGGGGTGTGGGGTCTGAAACAGGCCCAGGGAGGGGAAAGAGCATGAGTTTGACTTTGAGGATGCTGAGGGCAGACAGCCAGGCAGTGGCTGGACATTCAGGTCTGAGGCTCGGGATGCCAGAGACAGAGTTGCTTACCAAAGAGAGGAGTCATGAGTAGCGACGATGATGTTCTGGAGTGGGAAGAGCCAGAGGAAGCAGAGGACAGAATCTGGCAGATGCCCACGTCTAACAGGCACACAGGAAGAAAGGTGTTCCCTGGAGGTGATGGGGAACGGGAGGCTTAGGAGGTCAAAGGAGAAGCAGGGGGAGTGGGACCCCGGACACCAGTGAAACTCATGACAACTACCTGTGAGAAGAGTTTGTTTCTTTTTCATGATGAAGTTGAAGCTCAGAGAGCTTCTGACAGGTTGTGCAGCTCGTGAGAAGCAGAACAGGCACTTGGCAGATGTTAGCAACCCCGGATCAGGGACAGATCCATGAAACGAAACCACTCACTTCAGAGTCATTTGACAGGCTCATAAGAGTTACTATTTTTTATACCAGATTAATATACATATATATAGTTTTCATTAGAAGGAGCATAAATGCATTGCAAAACATTTGGAAAATAGAGGAAAGAAAAAATATTAACCACAATCTCCTCCTTTTTAACTAAGTCACTATTAGTATTTGGTGTGACTTTTGTGATCCTGTTGATGTTTTTCTCTGATTTACATTCTTATTTTTAAAAGCCTGGTATTATAACCGATTGTTCAGGTTTGGCACAATCTCCATACCCATCCTTTTAATGGTCACATAATAATCCATCAAGTGAATGTACCACTTATTAATCTGTACATTCTCCAAATTCGAATACTTAGGTAATTTTCTTTTTTGTCACCACCGTTTTGTGTAAAATTATTATACTGTATTGAACATTTTTCTGAATTTAAGATTATTTCCTCATGAAAGTTTCACAGTCAATATTTTTATTGATCTTAATACATATTGCCAAATTGCTTCATGAGAGAGCTGTACAAGTAATTATCCGGTAAATGTGTGACTAGAGATGTTTATTTTTTAATTCTAGATTTCTTTGTTGGAATCACTCAGCTAACTCCACGAAAGAGGCCGTTGGCTCCCACCAGCAGGAAGGATGCCGCCTCCGGGCTGCAGTGTGGCTGCACGGTGCTAACCTTAAGGCAGGCACGGATTTAGACAAGCCCAAGCTGATCTTTCAGCGCAAACGTCACTATCAATTGGAGGAATTTGCAAAGGCATGAGAGAGGCCAAAGGGACATGAGTGGGATTGGGGGGTGGGAGGAAGAAATCTCTATGGTGTGGAACCAGAGAGGAGGCAAGAGAGGGTGACACGGGAGGAAACGGACTCTGGTGGGAGCCCCTTGTGCCACCTTGCCCACTCCTGAGCTCTTCAGAGAATGGACACTGGACACTATACCCTTCGAATTCTTGAGAGACTGTTTGAGGATCCCCCTGGATCCTCCAGGGAAAGGTGGAGTTCTTATGGAGCTCTCCCGTCCTCTGCCCGGTGGCGTGGTGGGAACCCCGCCAGCCACATCCATGGCTCCCAGGCCGCCACAAGTGAGCCCCAGGTTGGTGTCTGGGATACAAGGGACATGTGCATATTGCCAGCCATCGTGGGGCTAAAGGCCACTCCTGTGTGTGCACGTTTTTATTTCTTTGGTTCCCAAAGATCCTTTGAAAGATAATAGTAACAGCAGAGAGTTAGGGTGATGGGAAGGAATAGGCAGGTTTCTCTTAGGCAGGATGTGATAGTGAGATCTGGATACTGCATAGCCAAGGAGAAAAGGGGAAGGTGACTTTCCCAGTCCTTGTCCTTTATACCTTCCTCGATAGACCAAAGCCTATGGTAGTGGTTGGGAAGTGCTTTTAAGTCCAACTTGCATTCTGTGTGTTTCTAAATTCTGAGAGGTTCAGATAAGGACTCTGGATTCCCAGGGGCACGAAGGAATAAACACTGCACAATTGCAGCCTTCCAGAGGAGCCTTAAGACAACAAAGCACTCATTAATGGAAAAAATATACGGTGGCAGACACCTTTATTTTTGTTTAGTCTTTTGACAGGGTCAGAATGAAAAGAGTTATGTGATATGGAGAGAAAGCCCTACCGTCATTTAACTTGCTGTATTCTGTGGGGATAATTACCTATAAGTGTAATTACAGAGAAGACAAATGGCATTTTTAGCTGTGGTCTTAAAGAGGCGAGTTAATTTCCGACTTTGACCAGAACTATGTTAATTAGCCTCGGTGCACTCTCTCTTTCTCGCTCTCTCTGAATGCAAGTTCCTCACCCAGGACTGAGCGTGGCCTGCTCCCTCTGTACCTTTGAGTAATGACAGGACACTGCACGCCAACCAAATCGGGGCTGCTGTATTAATAAGGCTACTTTCCTGTCCATTTATCATCAATTAAAGGTGCGCCAGTTTGTAAAGTAACCCCACCTTCGGCCCGGCCGCCCAGAACGGCTCTTCATTTATTTTCCGCGTGGTTTCAGTTAGAGTCAGACCCACCTTGCAGCTCAGAGGTGACAGGCGGCATGAAAAAGTACACTAATTGAGACATCTCAAGGGAGAAATATAAGAAAACTGAAACGGTAATTAGAATGAGGGGATTTCAAGCTGGGTAAGGAAAATCGAATGGAGGTGCATATTAGGCGCTGTTACAAATGGGGAGGAAAGTACTTGAGGGGGGCCGGGAGGGGAGAGAAATGGGTCTGAGAGTAGAGTGTACCCTTTTAACACTTTAGGAGAGAGAGGAGGGAGGAAGAAAATATCCGGGGTCAGGTGTATGGACTTTTAGGAGGGCTGGCCTCGCATGCAGGCTGCAAGACCAAGCTGTAAGATAACAGGGAAACAGGCCAGCAAATTGCCCGGGCTTAAATGGAGGCTGATGTTTTGGGGAGAGAAATATGCTGGATCTTTGCTAGGGAACGTGGCTCTAAAACTAGCATGTGATTTCTAGTGCTCCCAATCTTTTGTGCAAAAGTGGTGAAAGAAGCTATAGGGAGATTTCCCAAGATTTGGAAACGGAAGTGTTCCTCAGCTTCCGCTCTCAGTTCTCCTCCTCGTGTGCCCTGGAAGCTGTGTCCGCCCAGCATCCCGCCCGCTGCACATCCCCTACACAGTCCTTTTCTGAGGACCTTAGGAGAAAGATTGCTTCCCACAATTTCCTGTCTGACTCTTGGCTGAGAGTGAAATCAGCTCAGATGACACCATGGCTGCCACCACGAACAACGTGGAGGGAGCTTTCAGTGGGAATGCCGGTGACGCTCATGAAACATCCGAAAAGGACTCAGCCTTAATCCGGGACCCCTTCTGAAAGGCATTCTACTTTGAGGAACACTGAAATGCTGATTCCGTTGTCAGGTGGCCCAGATGCTTATTTTGGCCAACACCTGAAAGCAATTTGTGGAGCTGGCAAACGGTGACCCCCGAGTGGGAATGCTCTGCAGGCTGGTTCTGTCATTAACTACAGGTCCCTCTTGAGTTCCAGTCCCCAGTGGGGCTTCGGGTCTGCCCTGGTCCCATTCAGCACTCCGGCTTTCGTCAGCCCGTGCGACGTGTCCTCTGAGCCTCTTTCAATGTTCTGTGCTGTCACCTCTAGTGCAGCTCCAGGCTTGCTCTTGGAGCACTGCCATGGCACTGGGAGGGCTTTGGTACAGACTGAGCCCGGCCCCCTCCCAGGAAGGACACAGCTCCCTTGGCAAGTACAGCAGAAGCATCTGCTCCTGTGGAGACGTCTGGCTTCACTCACCTCCTCCACTGCCTTGTCAAACTCTGTCCTGGTTGTATCAGGAGTGTGACTCTTTCACCCTTTCCTCCCTGGTTTAAGTGGGCTACAAATTTCTGGATTGCAACTGACAATTAATAGGCTTTCCTGTTAATAACCATAGTAATGGCACAGCTAATTTCACTGATCATGCAGAAATAGTTATCAAGGCAGCATATTTGAGTGAAAATGGATAATTTTATAAAGCCATGAAGACGTGGCCTTATGAAGGTTGAAAATTCAAAGCGAGTGCCACTTAGATGGCGTGGTGTTGAAGTAGATAATTATAGTGGTTTTATTTTCATGTTTGATCATTATTAAAAAAAGTTTGTCCCTTCCCCAACACACACACACACACACACACACACACACACACACGCAAGCAGGCAAAACCCTGTCAAGCAAGTTTCTCTTTGAATTTAAAATTGCTCTTTGGGGCAGGGAGGTTTCTGAATAACAGATGAAAATTTGGGTATCAAAGAAATTTTTCTCCCCTCCCTCTAAAGGAAAAAGAGTTTTTTCTTTCTAACTATATAAGAAGGAAAAAAATACATAGATTTGAAAGCAAATTTTTACCAGAGCACTAAGAAGTATGTCTGGACAAGTTTGAATGTTCTCTGATGAGATAAAATGCAACCTTAAGAAAGAGACTGCTAAGGAGAAAGCATACCTAGTCATGAAATCAGGTCCAGGACTAAGGGACCATTCCTTCCTGAGCAGCACACTCAGAGGCTAATGTCTCATCAACTGCCTACTAAAGGGAAGGGATGCTGGATACCCCCAAACCGATAAACTCTGAGCTTGCCTCACAATTTATTTTTTAAGAGGAGGATTACTAAAAGGTGATTTTTAAAAATTACAACATTCTTTGATAAACAAATAAGTCTTTGATTTGTGTAAAAGTTTTTTTCTTTGAATGGATCATCAATTTCTAAAAGGACAGTATCAATATGTCCACTTTATTAATTAGTAAAGACAATAATTGCGTTCTATTCTCAATTTGTATCATTGAGATGTATCATTTCGACAATCATATTTTCACAGACTGTGCTGTTCTTTTCTTCTTTGCTTTGTTTTTTTGCTTTCTGGGGTTTAATGAATGCCAGTAACTAAAGTAGAATAATCTGTAGCTTATGAAATGCTTGTTTCATTTGATTCTTACAATAATCTTGTAAAAGACAGAAATGTTAGCTCCTGCATTGCCAAACAAGAATCTAGTTAACTAAGAAAAACCTACAGCTGACATCAAAGTTAAGATAGGCACAAAGCAAGGATGTCTGCTCGTACATGTCCCTCCTATTTAACACAGGGAGGGATCATGAATAACCACTGTGGAGTTTCTGCAGGGTGGCAGGAACTGTGCTACATGCTGTGAGTTCTGGTATTGTGTAACATCGTGATGTAGGGACTGTTTCCTCTGCTTTATAAAGGAGGAAGCAACAGCCCAGAGAAGTTATGACTTTGCCTAGAATTTGCACAGTGAGTAACTGCTGGAGCAGGTATTTGCCACCAAAAGAGAAGCCCTGTTCACTGTCTAGCACAAAGCTCCCTCTGCTAGTGTTAGACATTCGGATTCAGAAAGAGGCCATGACCAGCCGGCTTTCGGAGGTCAGAGGGCCAGGATGTGACTCCAGGCACGGTGTGCTCTCCTTGGTTCTTTTTCACTTGTTAGTTGTAAACCAAACTGTTGGTAGATCTTTAAAGTTTTTGTAAATTTTGAAGTCCTGTATGCTTAAAAAAAAAAAGAAAGAAAGAAAGAAAAAGAAACAAAACAAGAAAAGAGAGGATTTCTTCCCTCTCCAATGAAAAACAAATTCCAATTGGGAAGTTAAAAAAAAAATCACATGCAGCACTTCTATGTTAATGCCCTTTAAATCTCTAAGGTCACTTGAATATATGATCTGCTTTTTCTCATGAAAATATGTTGCCCATTAAGTTAAATAGTCTAGGATGGTTTAGTCAAGTGAGGTTTCACATTTAGTGATTGATTTTCATTTTCTTAGGTTATAAATTAAATTTTACGAGACATTGGCATAAAGTTGAGAGCAGAAGACTCCATCAAAGCTGGACTAAAGATACAGCCATATATTACCGGGCTGGGTGCGTTCCTCTATGCAGGACCGCTGCACCCTGAGCCAGAAAAGCCCACGAGGATGCCCCCAGCCAGAGGCCGGCTTCACTCTCTGTCCGCCTGGGCTGCTCTTTCTATACCCACCCCCAGATGGCTGGAGGGGAGAATAGGGGGAAGAAGGTGAGAGAAGAAGGGAGGGGGAAAATGTTTCTACTTGCTTTCAACATTATTTCCGTTTTCTCTTCCCTCCCTGTGGCCACAAGGGGGCCAGGTGTGGAGGGAGGAGGAATATGCTACCTGGAGTGTTTAGGTAGAGATGTCCCTGCATAAATAAGCTCAATGGATAAAGATTTTCAACTATGTCGGGCCAAGGGGGCCGAAAGCCATTTCATATTCAGATATGTGCTTCAGCCCACTGGAAAGGCTTGCACTAGGAGAAAGGCATCTGCTCGATGTGCACTGAGAGACTCTGAAACTCCCAGCTCATTTTAAGAATTAATATTTCTGAGTTTTTCTGTTCAATTAATTGGCTACTTATTCTTTCATTTTATTATCTGCTCTTGTTAGCAGAAATGCATTAGCATCTGTCAAATGCTTAAGAACATTTTCTAGAGAAAAGCATTACATCTAAAAAATTATTAATGTTCTGGAGGTGGCAAAAAGAATCAGGCAGCACAGCTATTCTCAGCATTTGTGTGTGTGTGTGTTTTCCCCTTTCAATTCTTGTTATAATATTATTATATGACAAACTATAATAATCTAGCATGGTAATTATAAAATAGTCATAGGAAAAATGCACAGATCATTCTGTTAGCAAGAGGATGTCCTCCTACATGCTGGACATTTAATTGTTGTGTGTGTGTGTGTTTTAATTACGACAATCTCAGGAGATGATTCAACTGTTTCTTGTCCCTCTGACCCAGCCCATTAATAGGGTATAATAGTTGCTTATTTCAAAATGAAAGTGTTCAGAAATATTTCAGTCTGTGAAATAGAGTAATTGAAAGATTTAGATAATTGATCTTTTCAGTGTTTTTCTTTGGATGCAGAAACATTTGGGTGAACACAGATATGTTAGGCAGTACTCATGGATTTTTGTCAAATGTCAAAAAATCCTGGATGTACACAAGTATTGAGAGAAGCTTCTGATCATCACTGAATAAAAGGGATATAGGACTACATGGTCACTTCTACATAATAAAATAAAAGATAATAAACTAAATTTGGAGCATATTTTAACTTTTTAAAAAGGATTTCTACACATATTATCTAATTTAATCCATACAGCAATAGGTTGACGAGGCAAAAGGGGAAGGTATTATTTCTATTTGATGATGGAATAAGCTGAGATTCACAAAGGTAAAAGGCTTGCCCAAGATATCACAAGTAGTAATCCTGAAGCTGGGATGTATTAAGAATCTATTGCCACACTGGTACTGTGTAACAAACAACCATAAAATCTCTCCAGCATACAAAAACAAACATTTTTCGGCCATACATCTAGGGTGGTCAGCTCAGCAGCTCTGTCAGTCTTGGCTGGGCTCACTCATATGTCTAGGGTTTGGCTGACTGGTGGCTGATCAAAGACAGCCTTGGTTAGAGTGATTGGAGAGACTTAGGACTATATCAGTGTCTTTTATTTTCTAGCTCATGAGCCTGGGTATATTCTCTGGGCAATGGCAAAAGAACAACACAATGAGCTGAAAAAAAAAAAAAGGATTTTTGACTTTAATAAGAAAATTGAGACTTGCTATTATCTTTGTGTTTTTTCAGCTCACGTTCCCAGGAGACCAGATCCCTTCTTCTCTAGTCCTGCTCTGATAAACTTGGTGGAGAGAAGGTCTTCTCCTAGGGTGGGAGTGGGGTGAGAATCACCTGGCTCATCCATGCTAAGCTGGAGATGAGCCAGGGAGACACAGCAAGGGGACCAAATTGTCCTGTTTTACCCACAAGCACTGACCACAGAGCAGTATTTTTCAACTGAATATATGATATTAATATCATATATTCAACAGTATTTTTTCCATACAGTCAACACCAATTCTGCTTTTCAATGAACTCACACCGCTATAATTGCTAATGATAACAGCATTATCAATTGCTGTTTACTGGTTATTTTCTTTTGAGCATTTTAATATGCACTAAAGGCTTAAACACACCATGTCATTTTATCTTCACAATCCTCTGAATTATAGACAATTCACAAATCAGGAAAAGAGGTTCCCAGAAGTTAAAGTAACTTGCTCAAGATCACACAGTGGCAGACCCAAAGTCAGGCCTCTCTGGCTCCAAAGCCTTATACTTAATCATTATACTTCACTACCAATGGCAAGAGATCTTTCTCCTTTCTTTAATGAAAAGAGGCTAGTAAATTCATTTAAAAAATTATCTGTATTAAAAAATTTTTTATATCTAGGGTGGAGTAGTTACTCTCCTAACTGATGTCTGCTGAAATGGAAGGACAAGGCTGAAGTCCAGGGTCCTCTCATGCTTTCCTAGTGATGAGGAAATCTCAGCCTTCACTCAGCTCTGCATCTCCGGGGCCCAGGGGCAGGGTTTTTCTCTCAGAGGCTAACACCCCTGCTAGATCCTGGGCACCATTCCGAGTGCTCCTACCTCACTGCTGCTACTCCCTGTCTCTCCATGAGAGTCTCTAGCAAATACTGTTCTGGAAGGTCTGGTGGGTATGGATTGCCTGGACATTTCTCTCGTTTGCTCATCACCCACTGAGATACAACATGGAATCCCTCCCGGTCAGGTAGTGTAGATTTGATTCTTGGAAAATTTTTGTTAAGAAAAATTTGAAGCATACACATCAAGCAGAACACTATAATGAACCTCTCTATATCCATAACTTTCAGTAATGATTACTCCTGGCCGATTTTCTTTCCTCTGTATTGGTCATTTTCCTTCCACCCTCCCTGTGATTATTTTGAAGCCAACCTCAGACATTGTATCACATCTATAAATATTCTGATATGTATCTCTAAATATGTTTTCTAAAGCATACTTCTAATACCATTATCACACTTAACAAATATTCTTTAATATCATCAGATAGCTAGTGTTCTCATTTCCCTGATTGTCTCATAATTTTATTTTGCAGTTTTTTGGTTTAGCTCAGATTCTAAATAAACACAACATATTGCAATATGTTAATATGTTTTAAATCCTTTTTAATGTATAGGCTTTCTCTTCTGAGCCAAAGCTCATATTGTTTTTCTTTGCTATTTATTTGTTGGAGAAACTGAGTTATTTGTTTTATAGAACAGTGCTTCTCAAACTACATGTGGTGGAAGACCAGTTTTATTTCATTGTTTAAAAAGTTTAATCAATTGCAGATTAATACTTGAGTAATACCTAAGAATTAATTGCTTGAAAATCTAAATAAAAAGATAAGATACTTTCACCGATTTATTATTATTAAATTCAAAAGACATAAAATTACATTTGAAATAAATATAATCATAATAAATACATTAATAACAGGCAAAAAGAGAAGAATTTCACAAGCTGTATGCATTGTTCATTGAAAGCATGTATATAGGTGATTAATGTAGAAAATTGTAATTACATTAATAAATTTCGTCCTTTTACGTTTATAACTAAGAAAAATTAATGAGTAAAATAGCAATTTCCCATATTAAACACCCATCTATACACTTTGGACATATAAAGACATCATATATATTACTATTAAAAGTTTTTACATAACAAAGAACTTGCTTCTTGCTTGTAAATGTAGTTAATCTAGGTTGAATTGATGAAAGCATTACCTGTATGGAATAATGTACTTATGAATTCCCTCCTGCTTTTTTTAATGATGCTTATGCAGAGATACATTGATGAGAATGGAAGAAGAGATTTTAAAACAATTTTAACAAACCCAAGATACTCATTTTGAACTTTTATCCAGAATTTAGAAAATGAAGCTGCATTTTTAAAATTCATCTTTAACCTTTTATCAGTAGCCAGTTCCAACACCTTACCCTTACAGTTATCATTAGAGTTACATGATCTTTTATCCAAATTGACACTCTGCCTTTTAATTGAAATATTTAACCATTTATATTTAATATAATTAATGCTATAGTTAGCTTTAAGTCTACCATTTTTTTCTAGTTGTTTTTTGTTTGATCTGATTTTTATTCAAATTTTCCTCTTTTATTGCCTTCTTTTGGAATAATAGGGTACTTTCTATGATTTCATTTTATCTCTACTATTGGTGGAGATATTATTAAACTTAATTTTTGTAGTGGTTTCCCTAGGCTTTACAAATACCTCTCTAACCTATTATAATCCCACTCAAATAACATTATACTACTACTTCATGTATAGTGTAAGAACCTTATAACAGTACATTTTTAGTTTGTCTCTTCTACATTTTGAGCTATTGTTGTCATGCAGTTTCTTTTATGTATGACATAAGCCCCACAATACATTGTTACTATTTTTGCTTTAGGCAGTCAATTAGCTTTTAAAGAAATTAAAAGTAAGAAAAAATGTCTTTTATAAGTACCCTAATTTTTAACCATTGCCAGTGCTATTCATTTCTTAGTGTAAATCTAGGTTTTTATATGATATCATATTTCTTTTGCCCAAAGTACTTTCTTTAACATTTTGGGTAGTACATGTCTGCTGTAATGAATTATCTCAGCTTTTGTTTATATGAAAAAATATTTTTCCTTTATTTAATGAGGATATTTTCATTTAATATAGACTTTTGGGGTGATGGTTTATTTTCAGTACTTTAAAGATATCACTCATGTTTTCTGGTTTGCATAATTTCTGATGAGAATTCTGCCAAAATTCAAGGAGGCTGGTGGCTACACTGTCTCTAGTCCATAATCTTAGGAGTTGACAGGATTTTGTCTAGAATGAAATACGAGTAGCTCTCAGGTAGTAATAATGATTTCAATGCTTGGAAATTATAGTGTGCCAAAACTTTTCTCAATGGACTTTCTTGCTTTGTCAATCTTTTCTGATTGCCAAGGTCCATTTGAGGCATGTTGTTTTTTTGTTCTTTTTTTTTTTGTATTTTGACAGTTGAACTCAAGTATTTTGGAGTCTAAGAAGGAAGGACAAAGAGAATCCTGGAGAACCCTCCTGCAGGGGCCAAGTTTGAGTAGCATTGGAGGTAAGTGCTTGTTCTGTTATGAGCTGGCTTTTCTTACTCCTCCTTGAGTTTGGAAGGAAAATGGAAGGCAGACAGACAATTCTTGGGGGCAAGAGTAAGTACCAGTGGGTTTATTCCTCCAGCCTAGAGGGTGGCCCAAGGGCCTGGTGGTGGCTGCTAGCCTTTCTTTAGCCTCTCCTCTCCCATCCTGGTGGGGCTGAAGCTCATTCTGCCGGCTGCATCAAGTTTTCTCTAAGGAAAATGCTATAACGCTAGCTGTGAAAGTGATGGATGTCCTTCTAGACCCCAGAGGCTTCTGCAGACATCCACTGTCATTTCAGAGCAGAAAAAAGTGTGAGTACGTGTGTGGAATTGTGTGGAAAAACCATTATTCTTTATTTTATCAAAATGGGGAGGAGGGAAAGGGAAAAATGTAGGAGTGAGTACTTGGCTTCTGTGATAAATAGACTGCTTAGGCTTTCACAGTGAAGGAACTTCTCCTTGAGAATGAATTGGTTGGCCATTCATTCATTCATTCACTCATCTAGCAGTTATGGAGACCCCATTATGCACTGGATCCTGTGCTGGCGTCAAGATAAGCAAAGACAAATAAAATTGAGTGCCCACTCGTGTGGTTCACAATCTTGCAGCAATTACATATGTTTAAGCAAAAAATATTACAGTATCATTTCAAATGTAATATAAAGGAGGAAGAAATACTACAGGTATAAATGATCCCTCCCTGGACTGTTGAAAGGAGAAAGAGTAGGTTTATAAAGGTGGTGACATTTGCGTCTTCAAAGAGGTATTAAGCATCAGGGTAAAGAGTCCATGCTGGAGGGAGGCAGTGTGGATCTGGAATCTTGTTGTACCACCTCCCAGCTCTATGACCTGGGGCCATGCGCACACCTGTGAATGAACATGATAGCACCATGGGGTCAATTGTGAGGTTTAAATGAGGTGGTGTCCACAAACAAAGTGCTTGACCCAGAGCTGTGCACAAAACAAATTATCTATAAAAGTATGATCTACCATCATGGTCCTGGCTATTGTTTACTGTTGTTGTTAAAGAATAATTAGGGATATTTCAATCAGAGAGAAGGGGGGAGTATAGATGAGAATAGGATGATTGGAGAAACCACAAATAAATGCATGGTGGGAACAACTTCTTCTATAAATTAAAAGGAACTGATCCTCTTTGATTTTGTTTTGTATTTTATGGGGTGAAGGGGGTAGGGTGGTGTTTAAAATCCCTGAGGACATTAAAAAGAATAAAGAGAAGATGATTTGGGCCAAGTCATTTTAGTACCCATTCTCAGAAGGGATGTGTGCTGAAGTGCACATTAATTGTGAGTATTCAGAGGGGATTTGATTTTACAAATGCATTTTGCTTCCAGGATGAAAAGCAGGAGGGCTAGATGACAACTGAGTCCAGAGTTTTCAGGCATTCACTGGCTGGGACTGGGATGGCAGTGGAGCTGGGGCGCTTCACATGATTCTAATGAAATTGACTTGGAACTTCCTTTGCTTCTTTCTCTTTTAAATCAAGATTCTGTTGGGCTAGTGATTTTCAGCCTTGGTTGTACATTAGAATCTCCTGGAAGATTTAGAAACCACTAATGCCTCTATCATACCCCCAGAGATTCTGGGCCCTGGAATTTTCCAAAAGCACCCCGCACCCCGTCATCTCAATGAACATCTGGGGTTTAAGCTCACCTGTGTTGTGGTTTAGAATGACCTTGACCATCCTTTGTGATGTCATACCTTCCTTGCAGAGGTAAGGCTGCCTTTGTTATAATGTGGCACATTCCTTCCTTCTGGGAGAGTATCTTTAATAGGGAAAAGGATGCTCTTAGTAAATATGTTATGTAGTGAAGATACTTTTGGCTCACCTGGGCAGATTCTCTGCCCTTATTCAATCTACCCCCTTGCACTCCGATGTGGCTATCAATAAGAATAATTTCTGTGCCTTTGAGTCCCAGCTTTGGAGACTGTCTAGGACCCTCCATTCTGCTCTTAGTCTTTCTCTGTATCAAGTTTGCATGGTTTTTTGAGCCTTGTCCACTGAAGCCCTCCCAACATCAACCCTCTGGACTGTCTAGGATTCACCTTCTTCTGTCCTTAGACTCTGGGCATTTTGAACAGGACACCATGCACTTCACACCCCTGTGGGTAGATATCAATCCTATCTCTGAGGTCAGCCCACACTCAGCTGCGGTCATTGGCATCCAAAGAGCACTAATTTTTTAGAAAATGCCTAAGGCAAATCAGCCCAGGAATTGGTTGAAACAAATTCCTTTGAGGAGCATCAAGTAGCGCCTGCTCCCTAATAAAAAGTTAAATTGATATGAATTGCTTTTTTTTTTTTTTGCCAAAAATAAGATTATTTGACTCACAGAGGGAGAAGCTATACCTTTTGATCCTCTGCTGAGTACCTTTTGGCAATTCTGACTTTTGGATTGGATTCTGGGCAGGTTCGCTCAGATTGTTTGAATAATGCCAGGGCCCTGAAGGTTACAAGTGGTGTGTCTGCAGACTGCCTGCCAATCCTTGGAAACTGGCACTTTATCAGATGGAAACATGTGAATGTCCCAATGCACAGTGACTGAAGGGGAAACAAGATCAAAAGTAGTAGGAGAGAGAATCCCATTGTTAGAGGACTGCAGAAATCTTCAAATCTACTCACCTATCACCTGGAAAGGAAAGGGTGTATTCTTGTGTATCGAGTTTTGGTATTCTAGTAAGATTTCTTAGTTCTTTGACCATCTGTAATGGGAAAATAAAGCCCTACAAACATATGCTCTGATAACCACAATAATTATACATTATCTTGCTATGTCTGGTAAAGAAAGTGTTTAAGTAATTAAAGAAAAAAACTGCTAAGCATCACTAAAATGAAAAATTTAAAAAGTTGCAGAAAAAGTTCATGCATAGAGTTGGTGATTATATGTGTGAGAGAGGTTACTATTGAAAGAGTGACATGATTAATTTCTTTAAGTAAAAGGTGGTTGTGAGCCCAACCTTCCTCCAGCGAATGTTGGCTGTAAACAAAAGCTCACATATTGGGTGTCCCAGTAGAAAAGGTGTTGTACTTGCGGCCCCTTCTGCCAGTAACTGTTTAATAATGCAAGCCCATTAATCGGGGAGGAAGATGGCACGCTGTTCCCTGCTCCCTGCAGCACAACCACGCATGGCAAAACCACGCATGTTGTCGCTTCAAAAAATGTGCATAAATGTAGTTCCACTGCAAAAGAATTGGAAATGTGAAAGATATTTTTCTTTTTCTCTCTTTTGTAAACACGTATCCTCTGGAAGAGCTAGGCTGGTTGAAAAGTGGTTAAATAAACAGCACTTTCTGACCATTGTCAGTAGACTGTCTTGGAGTATTAGCTGTTTATTTCGCTGACATCTTCTGAAGGGTCTATAGGGGACTTTTTCAGAAGTCAGGACCTCAATGTAATATACAAGCATTGATTCTGATATTTCCCTTGATAACAGTGCTCGACCATATTGGGGTCGTAAGTCAGTAAGGTTCATTGGCTGCTGTAATGCTCACTGTCACCAGTAATAAGTACAAAGGACTTGCTCTAAAAGCCGGCTTATAAAACTTTAAGGAAACTTGGATTGCTTAAGTGAACTTGCAAGGCTCTAGGGGGGCCAAGCAGGCCTTAGTTGTCTACTTATATTAATTTCACAGAGTTTAAAGGGTCAAGAAAGGCGGTCGGCGATGCTTATTAATTTATGAAAGACAGACTCTTGTCTGTCTTGCTATCTCACTTTGACCATTCTGCCTTTCCTTTTAGAAAATTTAATATAAATTAAACCTTACCAGACAAGAGTGCCCTAAAACATTAAGTCTAAAGTTCACAGCTGGACTAAAAGGATCCAAAGATGCTTCGTCGTTTTTCTGGCACAATTTCATTTGATGTGATGTTCGAACAATAGAACCACGTAGTGGACATAAAACATGAGAAGGAAAATTCAATTAGAGGCAGACTAACTACAGTTAGTCAAGGACTAAGATATTTTAAAAATAAGAGACATATTTGCTTCTAAGGATTTTTTTTTCTTCTTTATCCAAGAAATAATGGTTTGTAACAGGAGCATCTTCTTGGCCTTAAGTGGGAGCATGGTTCTTGTTAAGATGGGAATGTTTGTGCGTCATAGGAATGTCTCAAAACGTATCTGACTGTTGAGGCCAAACTCTGCTGAGGAGGAGTGAGAAAAGGCACATGGGATATTGCCATAGAAATAAAGCCAGTCTTACTAATGGGAATGTTCCTTGCTGGTGGATTTGCTTTTGAATAAAGAGGGAAGGCCACAATCATATAAAAGCAGATATTAAAAATATAATACCTACTTTAGTCCTCACACAAGGCTTTGAATGTTTTCCCTAATTTACAGATGGGTATATTGAGTCTCAGAGACATTAATTCATTTTCTGTGGTTGTACAGCTAGTAATTGCCTGAGGAGTACTGGGAAGTAAAGGGGTCTGACACTCCTCACCCCAAATCAAGGGATCAGATTGAATATTACCAATGCCATGCTAGACTCTCTTTCTAGGGAGCCTTGTTGAGCAGCACATCCAAGGGAGGGAATAACATGTTTGCCGAGACTCTGAGTAAGGGATGGAAATCAGGATAGCTTGGCTGTAGTACAGTGGGCATGGAGGGGTGCAGGGAAGGCAAAATTAGATTGGAAAGGTAGCAGTCAGACATGGATGGTCAAGTAGGTTAGTAGTTTGATTTTTATTCTAAGAGCAATGGGAGCCATTGGGAAGTTTGAAGCAAGGGGTACTCAGATTTATAGATCTATGAGTTTAACAAAGTTATGTTGAGAGACCACCAATTCCTGTTTGGATAGAGTAGCTGGTGGCAGATTATGCTATTGTCCTTTAAAGGACAACTTAAAAAGCTAGGTAGAGTGTAGAAATAATCTGTGTGAAGGTAGCAGAGAGCTGCTGAGGCCAAGAAGGTGAGAGCCAACAAGACTCAAGAAAAGTAAACTAACTTCTGTAGCCTCTTCCAGGCTAGATTCATTTGCTGGTTCTAGATAATGCAAGAGGCTGAATATCAGGACTTGCACTAATGGCAGTGGCTATGGGGGAAAGGAGAGATCAGTAGAGCTTCTGGAAGAGGGTGAGGAGTCCTCAAGCATACAGCCAGTGTTTTCCTCAGGGCAATTGAATTCTGAGGCTACATGGAGTGGGAAGCAAAAAACATAAACAGAGGTCCTCTGAAAAAATACTGCTGAGTTTTCACCAGTCATCATAGTCTCAAGAGACAAAAATTAGAGTTTAGAACTCCCTATGGGGAAAGGATCCAGTGAGAACACCAGACTTTCAGGTAAAAATATTGAAGGGCTATACCTGAAATAAAGGAACAGAAAGTAGATTGAGCCTTCCCTTGACTACAACACAGACTTGATACAGCATAGTTTCTAATTATATTAAGGTGATTAGCTATTACTCTTTCTGCTTAAAAGAGGGAGGGATATATGGTCCATGGAGGAAAACATTACCTGGAGTTTCCAAGTTTTAGAAACAGTTTCCATTAAATCAATAATTACTAGACATGCCAAACACAGAACTACATGATTTAAAACCAAGAGAAAAACAATCAAAGGGAACAGGTCCACAGGTGATACAGATATAGGGGTTAGTTAACAAGAGTTAAAAATAACCTAATATATATGTTTAAGGACATGTAGAAAAGAGCTCAAAATATACAGGATATATCAGAAATGTCAATCTGTAAAATAAATGGGCGATTCTAGAACTGAATAGTACAATGTCAGTAACGGTTATGTGGACATAACAGTAAGCAGAATTAGTGAGCTGGAAGACAAGTCAACAGAGTATCTCTGTGATGAAGCACATGGAGAGAAAAGAATAGAAAATGCAGAAAAGAACATTAGAGAAATGTGAGACGCAGTCAATAGTTCTAAAATATAAGTGGAATCCCAGAAGGAAATAATAGTAAATGAAGCAGAAGCAATATTTAAAAAGGTAATGACAAATATTTTCCAAAACTAATAATGATATTAATCTACAGGTTCATGATAGCTCTGTGATGTTAAGAAGTATAAATATTATATAACTATATTGTATTACAAGTAAATATTATAAGAAGGCTGCTAATAACCAGACAAAAGGAAAAATAATTCACATTATCTTCAAAGGAACAGTAATAAGTCTGATACCTGACTTCTCAACAGAAACAATGGAAGCAAGAAGACGATGGAAGGATATCTTTAAAGTACTAAGACTGTGCTGGCTTCTAGAAAGAAGAATGGATTTGGGAGGTTAGTGTTGTCTAGAGAGGATATGGGAAGAACAATTAGTAGAATTTTAGAGTATTATAGTGTCTTATAGAGGTGATTGCAATCTATACTAAGGTAATGGTGATGGAGATTAAGACATTTGAACTGAGGCAATAAATATTTGAGGTCTAAACTTTCAAGATAAATAAAGCAAACTCCCTGATTACTTCCCACCCATCATAAAAAATCTGTCTCATCTCCATGTGATTATTTTCTTCTTTTCTTGGAGATTTCCTTAATCATCTCATGGGCCATCTATTTGGCTGAGATGAAAACACATCTTTTCCACAAATTAATCTCTTCAGTAACCCTATGCTTTCTTACCCTTGTCCTCACATCTGATGCTTAGAAAGTGATTGAGTGCATTTCTAGTTCTTTGTAGAGAATTTGATGTGACATCATGATATCAGCTTCTATTCCAGTCCTGCCTTATCCAAGTGTGTGTGGTCAGAGTGTGAGTTTATGGACAAATGGGCATACCATAGGCCAAGGGCTCGGTTGGGTAGATGTGATACCTTCTTTGGGGTCCTTCAGTTTAGAGAAATCTGGACAAAGGGAGGCTGACTTCAGATCTGACTTAACTGGATCCAAAACACTACCTCTGTCAACTACTGTTTGTGCAACTTTGGGTCTCAGTTTCTTTCCTATGAAAAATAGGATTTCTGATAATATCTACACAAGGCAGTGCCCAGTACTGAGCCCAGGGTCAGGTGTATGTTAATAAATGCCATGCTCTACCCCATTGGCCTGACTGGATTGAAGGCAGTACTTCTAGGGACTGACACAGACCATGAACCAGGATGAGGAACTCAGAGCCATGGACTATGCTAACTAGTTCTGTCAGCACATACTATAGGGATCTTCAAACAAATAATTGTGTCTCTGGTCAGGAAAGGATGGGGAAGATCTGAGAGGGGAGAAAAGCTGGGTCTATTTGAGAAAAGTATAGCTATGGGAATTAAGAGGGGTAGCAAAACTAAATACTAACTACTTTTCTAAAAGCTCAGCTTGGCTCTCAATACAATTGAGGCTCTGCTATTTTAGTATCTGCTCATGAGAAGTAGCAGAAATGAAGTGGTGAATATTTGAAGGGCAGGGACTATTTAATTTAGGTATTAGTTTCCTATTGCTGGTGTAAT
Organism: Cheirogaleus medius; assembly: GCA_008086735.1. NCBI lineage: Eukaryota > Metazoa > Chordata > Mammalia > Primates > Cheirogaleidae > Cheirogaleus > Cheirogaleus medius. The sequence goes on along the minus strand of VBSM01002223.1, from coordinate 14,206,454 downwards.
GAATTACTACAAATCTAATGGCCTAAAACAACATAAATTTATTCTCTTATAGTTACATAGGTCAGAAGTCTAAAATCAAGGTGTCTGTGGGGTTGTGCTCCTTCTGGAGTCTTTGGGAAAGAATCTGTTGCCTTGACTTTTTAAGTTTCTAGAGGCTACCTGTCCTGTATTCTTTGGCTCATGAGCCCTTCCTTGCATCAATACTACCTTTTATTAGCTTTGTCACACCTCCTACAGTAGTAGGAGGAGTAAACTGATTCTTCTACCCCTCTCTTATAAGAACCCTTGTGATTACAATGGGTCATAAAGATAGTTCAGGAAAATCTCTCCATTTTACTTTAATTGCATCTACAAAGTGTTTGCTTTTTTTTTTTAAACCTTGTAAGGTAATGTATTCATAAGTTCCTGTGATTAGGCTGTAGAAATCTTTGGTGAGGGTTCATTATTAAGTTTGCTACAATTTGATTTTTTTATTGTGGTAAAGTATACATAGACATAAAATTTACCATCTTAATCATTTTTTATGTACAATTCTGAGGCATTAAGTATATTCACATTGTTATGAAACCATCACACCATCCATCTCCAGAACTTTTTTATCTTCCCAAACTAAAACTCTATACCCATTAAACACTAACTCCCCATTGTCCCTTCCCAGCCCCTGGCACCCACCATTCTCCTTGCTTTCTTTATGAATTTGACTACCCCAGAGACCTCATATAAGTGTAATCATATAGTATTAAATGTCCTTTGGTGACTGGATTATTTCACTTAACATAATGTCCTCAGGTTCATCTATGTTGTAGCACATGTCAGAATTTCCTTCTTTTTTAAGGCTGAAAATATTTTATTGTAGTATATACCACATTTTTATTTAATCCATTCACCTGTTGGTGGACACCTGGGTTGCTTCTCTCTTTTGGCTAGTGTCAAGAATGCTGCTATAAACATGAGTATAAAAATATCTGTTGGAGTACTTGCTTTTATTTCTTTTGGGTACCACAAGTGGAATTTCTGAATCATATTTTCTTTAATTTGTTTGAGGAATTGCCACACTTTTGCACAGTGGCTGTACTATTTTACATTCACACCAGCAATGCACAGACGTTCCAATGTCTCTTTCCCCTCTCTGCTATGGTTTCAATGCTTCTATTCTCTAAAGCTCATGTTGAAACTTCCATCTCCAATGTGGCAGTATTGAGAGATTAGGCCTTTAAGAGGTGATTAGGTCATGAGTGCTCTGCCCTCATGAATAGATTAATGAATTAATTGTTTGATGGATTAATGAGTTATCAGGGAGTGGGACTGGTGGCTTTATAAGAAGAGGAAGAGAGTTCAGAGCTAGCACGCTCAGCTTCCTTGCCATGTGTTGCCCTGTGCCACCTCAGGACTCTGCAGAGAGTCCCCACCAGTAAGAAGGGCCTTATAAGATGCAACCCCTCTACCTTGAACCTCCCAGCCTCCAGAATTGTAAGAAATAAATTTCTTTTCTTTATAAATTACCCAGTCTTGGTTATTTAATTATAGCAACAGAAAATAGACTAAGACTATCTCTAAAACTTATTTTCTGTTTTTTGTGGGTGTGAAGTGGTATCTCACTGGGATTTTGATTTGCATTTCCCTAATGATTAGTGATGTTGAGTATCCTTCCATGTGTTTATTTGCCATTTGTATGTTTTCTTTGTAGAAATATCTATTCAAGTTCTTTGTCCATTTTTAAAGTCAGGTTTCTGAGGTTTATGTTTTAACTTTTTAGCTGTAAGGATTCTTTATTTATTATGGACATTAAACCCTTATCATATAAGTGATTTGCAAATATTTTCTCCCATTCTGTGGGTTGCCTTTTAATTCTGTTGGTAGTGTTGTTTGATGCATAAAATTTTAAAATTTTGTTGAAGTCCAACTTACCTATTTTTTGTTGATTGCCTGTTCTTTTGGTGTCATATTAAAGAAATAATCACTAGATCCAATGTCATGAAGCTTTACTCCATGCTCTCTTTTAAGAGTTTTATAGTTTTGGCTCTTACACTTAATTCTTTGATCCACTGAGTTAATTTTAGTGTACAGTGTTAGGTAAGAGTCCACTTTCATCCTTTTGCATGTGGATATACAGTTTTCCTGGCACAATTTGTTGAAAAGACTGTCCTTTGCCATTGAATGTCTTGGCACTCATGTCAAAAATCATTTGACCATGTAGGCATGAGTTTATTTCTGGGCTATCTATTTTATATGTCTATCTTTAGGTTAGGACCACATTGTTTTGGTTCCTGTAGCTTTGCAATAAGTTTTGCAATCAGGAAGTGTGAGCCTTTTATTGCTGTGACTAACAGTGATTTCTGAGGCTATAAATTTGAAGTACTCCTGTGATGGCAGAGGATGAATACATGTATGACCTTAAAACAAAATGAAGCTGTATGGTCACTGACAGCAAAATATGATGACTCTCAGGTGTATGTCTTCTGCTTCTGCTGGAAGCATGAAGATGAAGAAAGATTATCAACATTGGAAAGATGAAGTATGGTTTTAGCTCCCATTGAAATTGAATTGTTGGCTAAACAAAGACAAAGCCTCTGGTCTAGAGCACTCCTAGGCTCTAGGCTTCATTTGTCATTTATGGCTTTCTTTATGTGCAGGCAGATGGGAGAGTGAACAAGATGTCTTTACTCAATTATAACTCATTTTCGAATTCTGTTCCTCCTCTCTGCTTTAATCCTGGTGTACACTTTCAACCTTTGAATAAATTATCTTTAGGTTAGGTTGCATATAATAGAAAATAGAATATAGTTAGAAGTTTATTTCTATTTCATATAATGAAGTTCAGAGGTGGGCAATCCAATCCAGGGACGATGTGGAACCACACACATTTCCAGGCACCCAGGTTACTTCCAGCTCTCTCTCCCACATTTCCTGCATTGCAGCCCTCATCCCCCTATTCCAAGATGGAAGCTGGATTTCGACTTATATCACATTAGATCATCGTCTAATCACATCATATTAATGTTGCATTACAGCAGTAGGGGGAAAAATCCCCAACTCCCTCCTTTTTAATGAGATGCCATGGAAGAATCACACAATACTTCCACTTTCCAATCAATGGCCAGAACTTAGTCACATGACCACACCTGTCTTCAGGGGAGGCCGGGGAATGTGGTCTTTTGATGGAGTTGACTTGGGAAGTTGTATTGGCATAAGGAAAGAGAAAATGGTCACTGGATGTCAACCTGAAGTCTCTTCTACACTCTTGAATACAAGTCTGTATATAGGAGCTCCAGACTCTCTCACTCTCTCTCTGGTTCTGCTTCCCTCTGTGGGCTAGGTTCTTTCCTCTGGACTTAAATTTCCTCCATGTCCAGGGAGGAGGGCTACTGACATTGCTCCGCAACTCAACAGAAAGAGAACTTCTTTCCATTAGTGTCCGTACGTCAGTTCCAGGAAAACATACGTGGGGTGGTCCTGTTTGGGTGACTGCTGGAATAGCTATCACAAGGGAGGTGGGTTTCCTTGATTGGGTGTCCTGCTTACGGTGCCGACTCCCATGGTCCAGGGAGAAGTAATAGCAGGACCCTGTGGCTGACAATCTGGTTAGAGGCACAGGGGTGGGAGAACAGTGATGCTCTAAAGGCAGGCTTGCTGGGGGGCAGAAGTGAATTCCACATGTCTTGCAAAAAATCAGATCAGGCATTTCACAGAAGAGAAAACACAAATAGTGAATAAATATAGGATAACATACTCAACTTCATTAATAGGGAGGGAAATTAAAAAGCACTGCGAGATATTATAATATACCAGTTGGATGGGGAAAAAATTTAGAAGTCAGATAAGACAAATTTAGGGTAGATGTAGAATAATGATCTCTTTAATATACTAGTAAAGTATGATCTTTTATAATTGCTTTGGAAAATAATATGCTATTATTATGAATGTCAGACATTCATATGTACTCTGATCTAGCAATTCTATTCCTAAATATATCCTAGAAATTTTGCCCATGGTGTACCAGAATATATGTGCAAGAATGATTATAACCAACTTTTTCTTAGTAGCAAAAAATTCTAAGCAACTTAAATGTCCATCAGGAGGAGGACAAATAAATAAGTTGTGAAGTAATCATATAATGGAATACTATACACCATTGAAAACAAATAGCACTGGCATGAACCAATATTGATTAAGCTTGGAAATACGGTGTTAAGTAAGAAAACAAGTTACAAAAGACTAACTATAGTATGCTACTATTTTTTTAAAGCTCCAAACAAGAAAAATGTAATAATATATTGTTTTATTGAATAACAAAAGCAAACAAATTATAAATACAAAATTAAAAATATTAATAGTATGTAATTACATCTGGGGTAGTTTGACTGGCTGGGTAATGACAATGGTACTGGTGTCCTTAATATGTAGATGAGTTTGCAGGTATTTGTTTAATTATGCTTCATAACATATATACATGCACATATATATATGAATATATCTTGCATATATTATTTTATATAATAAAATTTTAAATAATAGAAGCATGCAAAACCAAAACATATGTTCACTGCAAGTTTTCCCAAACCAGTTAGATCAGAAATACTAAATTCAGTAAACATTAATCTGCATGTAACTAAGGAAATTTAACAAAGTATGATTGGTAGGTGATTGTTGTTATGTGTTAGGATGCACTAAATGTTTAGCTTGGTCAAGTATCTAATGGAGCATTTGATAAGTTATGAAATTTTGAAAGACACAAAACAACAAAGGAAGTACATGTCTTTATGAGTTTGACTAAATGGAAATTTGGATTAAGTAGAAAAATAGGGGGTCTTGTTTAAGGAATTTATTTTGAGTATTTAGAGCAATGTTTCTACCTCATAGACATTAGCCCATGTAATAGTTACCCAAGTGGTGCTTTGAAAGGTTTATTTTTCACATCAATAGTTGTTTGATTGGAGAATAAAAGTTGGCATTAGTATTGATGTGATTTTTAACTCATATGGGAATTTTCCACTCATATGGGAATAGTTTGAATTTGTATTCCTGTTAGAATTTTAGAACTGGATTACTACATAGCCTGGCGTTTTCCTCAAAGGAATTATGGTTAGGTAAGGAGCAAGGGGAAAGATCTATAACAAAGAAAGATGTTAGAAAGAGAGATGGAAACAAAGAGGGAGAGGGAGGAAGGGACAGAACAGTATCGTGGAGAAAGCAGGGTCTTGGTGATACAAACAAAGAGGTCTAAATCATGGCTCTACCACTTACTCGCTGTGTAACTTTGACAAGTTCCTCAACCTCTCTCATGTCCACTGGGATCTTCTATGCATGGGGACACCAGACTCCACCTCCCCATGTTATTGTTGTGATCAGAAACTTTGCAGGCAGATGGACTCCATGAGGACATGCAGAGAAGATGAGCCATGTTCTTAATGATCTTCATGTTAGTAACATACACTGTGCTACGAAAGAGCGTTACCATTGTGAACATGCTATGTGTGAATGAACAATTTGAAAGTAGTATTTGGAAAGAGTGGAATTCACCCTCTAAAAGAGGTAAGGGATAAGATGGCTAAGGACTGTCCTCCTCTGTTTAATGAAGAGGTGTGCCTGGCATGCAGGTAGAATGTTAATAGACGTATTTGCGCTGTGCATTCTACCATATCTGGTTGTTCTTTCCCAACATTAAATGATGCCAAGCTGGGCTGTACAGGAAGATGAGATGGTGTTGGGTACCTTGTTAGGGGTGGGATAAGTGTGCAAGGTTTCTGTCTCCAGACAACGGACAATGGGAGGGAGGGGCACCACCCCAGGTACTTCTCTCTGTTTTGGGAAGCAGTGGTGATGGAAGAAAGAACACAGGCTCTGGAGCCAGGCACACCTGGGGTTAAGTCCTGGTTCTTCCATTTACAGCTGTGTGACCTTAGAGAACTTACTTACCTCTCTGAAAAGTAGAATAACGTTATACTTTCTTTTTGCTGCCTCCCGATCTTTGCTTTTAACTCCTGACTTTTGATATTTCGCTATGGACTTGACCATTGCATTTGGCCTTCTTCCTTCGAGATGGGGTCTGACACTGACGACTGCACACTTCATCACCCACCCCTCTCCCTCTCCCTGTTACCTCCAACCCTGATGGAGTTCACATGGGAGGGCCCGAGCTTTCTTCACAGCAATTACAATCATCACTATTGATAAGTTTCTGTCACCTGGGGCGTGTCATGATGACAGCCTTCCCCTGAGAGGTACTAATGTCCGCACAATTGCTCAGCAATTCTGTGCACTGGCAATGATTCCTGCTGCCCCTACTCCAGGGGTTTCCACCCTAGTGCCCCATTTATCCTGTTCTAGAGAAGTGTCACCACTCCCGTGCATTTTTCCTGAATGGGGCGTCAGTCCCTAATCCTAGCGTCCTCTCCAGCCCTGCGGTGCGAAGCACAGAACAAAGTCCTGAGGTTTTCGTTCCAGCTCTCCTGTACGCTGGATCTGGGGACTCAGTGCCAGACTTAGGTTCTCTTTCTTGGGATTCTGCCCTGGCCTCTCTTGGTTCTTTCAAGGACAAGGCTCTTCCTGCCCAGAAAATAGCCCAAGTCCAAGAGTCTTGGTAGCCCACATGACACTTCCCTCCAAAGGACCCCAAATGGTTCCCTTTGCCCTTCACTCCTCTCAGTAGTGTCTTCCAGCACCAAATCTGTGGTGCCTTCCGTGGAGAAGAGAGAGGGAGGGGTTTGGGAACCTCCTTGGTGCCTCCTGCCGGGGCACTTTGCTGTTGGCCTCTCCTTGTGAGCTTACTCTAGACAGGGGAGGCAGGGACCAGAGCTGGGAGCATCCAGATCACGGGCACAAGTGTCAGCCACAGGTGCCAGAAGATGCTGTGATTTTCACAGTCTTGTTTGCAGAGCAGCCCACTCAGCGGGGCTTAGCTCACTTATTTACTAATAATGTCTGACACTGGGAAGGGCCAATACTTGCTAAGCACTATTGCATGCCAGGGGTTTTGTGTGTTCTCTCCTTTAGTTCTTACAAAAACCCTTCGCGTGAATGGTTAAGCCGCTATTTCAAGTTGTCTTCCCCAGATCACACACTGAAGCTCTGTGTTCGCTTCAAGGACACCTGGCTGCCTGCTACCCGACGCTGTCTCCCATTTGAGAAAATACTCACAGATTCTCCTGCTTGGATGTTGCCCTAAACCAACACCTCCAGAGGGAGTCATGGAAGGTATTTTACAGACAAGGAAGCTGAGACTCCTTGGCTGTGAGTGAAGAAAACTGGACCAGGAAACTAGGTTGACTGACTCTAAGTCCAGCCATGGTAGTGTCACATGGAGGGGAAAAGGAAGATGCTTTCTTGTGTTATCCTATAAGTAAAATAGAACCCTAAGGAAAGTTTCAGGAAGGCAGATTTTTGGGGGGACAAGCAGAAGAATGAACTCCTAATAGGAACTGTTCTGTGAGGTCTGGCACCACCCTACCCTGAGAGACACGATGGGCCAGGTAAGTGGAGAGGCTGGGCCCCATTGATCATGGTGGGAAGTAGACCAGGTTGAACTTCAAGGGCCCCCCCTCAAGCCTAAGTGCCTAAGACCCTGTGGTTCCAGAAGCTTCCCTTTTCTTTTCATGGAATTATAAATTATCCTACACCAAAGCCAAAACCCAGAATCCATGCCTGACTGTTCCAAGAGCCTCACCATTGCGAGCGTGGAGGATGGAGACCATAAATAATTCAACTACTACCCTCTCGTGTGAATCACCCAAGGATTCCAAGCAATTTGTCTATTGGTTTTCTGCATTTGGCAGCAGCCTCTCTGCTCTGTGTGATGTGATTTTGACTGCAATCCTTATCCTTATCACAGGGAATCCATTACTGTATTGTGTTTAAGACGCTCTTCAATTTTCTAAAATCCTTTCCTGGAATGCACAACCCCAGAACCCCTAATAGGCTAAAGAAAAATGGTTGTCACCATTAGCTGCTAATATATTCCTTAATCTACCTCCTTCTCAGCTCGTATGCCTACAACTCAATGCTCAGAGACCAGGCATGCTAATGGTGCAAAATATTTACATTTATGCCCAAAATCCAAACAGCCACAAAAACTTTATGTCTCCTTTTGTAGTTTCACTATTTAATTAGTGATGAAGCATCAGAAACCTGTAGGGAAAAAACACCCCATTATTTTTTAAGTTATAGTATATTTACAACCAATTTCCACCTGCTCTCTTTGTCCCCACCTGTCTCTGCTGTACACAGATTTGTCTCAGCCATCCCCTCAGGAATACAGCTGTGTCATCACATACCGTGGCATCCTAATATGTCATACTAAGCTTTAAACCAATTAGGAATGACTACTGGCTGTGCTGACTCATGGGAAGAGAAGGGAATAATGTGTCCTTCAGGTAATGAACTTCTTTGGGGATTTGACACATATTTCATTTTTTAGCACCGTTGGTTTTCCCTTGTCACATTTCAGTGGATGTGGCTTCATTTTGCTTCATTGTGCTAGGAGGATTATGCGAGGATTAATATTTGTAAAGTAACAAGGTTCATATTAATGATGACAGGAATTGGAGCAATGCATGATACGATTGTTGGGCCAACTTCTGAGGTCTCAGGGACATGCTGGAGAGCTCAGGCAGACCTATCTGGCTCAAGTGAAATGTGTCCTTGGAGGGGAAGGCTGGGTGCCGTGTGTGCTTTAGTTGCCCTGTCCTCCAGTGGTTCTCAAACCTGATGAGCTTGTTACAACACACTACTTGGCCCTCAACTCCAGAGCTACTGATTCAGTAGGGCTGGGGAGAGGTCTGTCAAATTCCCAGGTGATGCTGAGCTGCTGGTCTGGGGACCACACTTTGAGAACCAGGGCTCTCAAGATAAGATGCCATGATTTTGCCAGATGTATGAGGATTCCTTGGATGAAAGTACCAGCCAAGGTCAAATATGCCTTTGTGTGATCAAATCTGGGGTTAGAAGTCCAAAGCTTACAGGGCCAGACGGGTGTTGTAAACCACACAAGTGAATGAATTGGGCCAGAAAGCACAGACAGGAGTGCTGGGACCCACGGGGACTTGGAGACCTCAGGCCCCATCCCAAGGGCAGCATCAACCGAGCTCTGGGAGACTATGGTATATGGGAACCAGAACTTCTAGGTGTACAAGATGAGCCCCAAATTTGGAATTTTAAAATATGAAATTTCCCTATTTTAAAATGGAGGCTCAAACAAATGGAACAAGCCACTGTGTAGGTGGAGCTACGGTTGGCCCTCAGTTTGCCAGTTTGCAATCTTTAAGTTAAACAAATCTACAAGCCATTTTTTCCCCAGAGGGTAGACAGATTTATTACCCATGCATAGACTTTCTTTAGGGTTCCTTCCAATGTTGCCACTTGCCCATCCTGTCCGAGTGGGGGACTTGGGTCCTGAGTCCCTGACTGTGTCTATGTGATGAAAGTCCAAGGCAGGGGCCAGCCAGCTGGGGACATACTTGGTCAGTGCCCCAGTGGGCAACTGGAAGGGGGCCATGTGCAAATTATGTGGGATGGATCTGACTCTCTTAGACTAGAGAGAAGGATTTTAGCCCAGGATAGCAGTTGGGTCTGGAGCAATTTCTGTACATGTGTCTGGGCAGCAGTAGATTTCTATGGAGCAAGCAGCTCAACCTGAGGCAAAAGAGGAGCAGGGCCCAGGCAGCCTGGCCCACATCCCCTGCAAGAAGGATACCCATCTTACATCTCATGTAACCCACAGAGCAACATGATGAGGTTATTATTGCCATTTTGCTGAAGATGAAACCAAAGGTCTGAGAGCCTTTGAGGTTAATAAGTGGTTGAGCTGCAACCGGAACAAAGGTCATCTGATAGGAAGGCAAGTGACCCACTTCCCTGGCCTTTGAGTAATGCACCCCTGCCTCCTTGCCTGGGAATGTAGCATGAAAAACAGCGAGAAATCTATGGCTTTCACTTATTTTTTATGATCCAAAATTTTATTACGGGAATTTGGCCTCACATTTGCACATATTCCTACATAGCAAGAGCTTAATTTTCTTGATTAGCATAAAAATGACCCCAGGTAAAGTTCATTCCCAGCTCATGTAACCTGTGTTGAAATAGGATGTTAAGAGAAACCTCATAGCCCACGCCTGAGTCATTAAAATCCAAGAGTTTGAACGGGGCAGGTCCTAATTCTTCAACTGAGATTTCTTTGCTCCACTAAGTTCAATCCATGCTGGGGCTATTAAAATGTCCTTTTAGTGCTTAGTCTGAAATTACCCACTTTTACAAATTTTCCCATTACACAGATCTATAGCCCTTTGGAAAATGAATTGCATTTGGTGGTGGTGGTGGTATGTCTGTGATTTTAATATTATTATACAATGTGTCTTGATTGATCAATCTTTGAGAACCATCTAACTCTGAGCTACAATACAAGTAAATAAAAATGGACTTTGTGGCTAACTTCTGCCTCCATAAAAAAAAAAAAATCCTCTGAAAAAGAGATGACAGACACAAAGGAACGGCCGTGCCTGAGCCTGAGAATGTGGAAGGTTTAAGTGAGGTACTTAATATTCATCTGGTATTCATTGCAATAACATCAATCTTACCAAATTCTCCTGGTATTAATGTAGATGTTCTGCATTTAATATATACTTCCAGTGGAATTTCATTGTAATTGAGCACTAAATGATGTTCACTTATGGTAAAGTGGTTCCAGAATTTTTTGTAATAAATGAGTTTTAGTAGAATAGAAGATCCCAGATTCATCGCCGAGTCTATATTAGACTCTTTATGTCTAATTGTCATTGACGGTCTTTACTGTATTATTTCCAGACAGTTCATAATTTCCCCAGCTGAACAAATGATGATTTGTGAGTAGAATAAGACACTGACTGGATTATGTGGTGCCATTGATTTTTTTTATTGCTCTTGTTTCACAAAATATCTTTTAAAATCACTTGAATCATCTCTGTTGGTGTCATTACTAATGGCTGTAGAATTATAAGGGGGTGTCTTATATAGTAACAATGATAGCAAAAATTTGTTGAGTGCTTACTATATACTAAACACCCTGTTAAGGAAACCGCTTAACATTCATTAGTTCATTGGAACCTCAGAACACCACAGTAGGTCAGATTACCATTTGTATGAGGTTATACAACTAGGAAGAGGCAGAGCTGGGGTTCAGAGTCAAATCATCTTGGTTTTAGGCCTTGAAGTCTGTGCTTTTAGCCACTGCTCCAGATGGCTTGTGTGTGTGGTTAATTGATATATAGACCTGGAATTCCTTGTAAGTAGGTAGAGCAAATGATGAACTCTGGACAGGTGAGAATTTTCAGCATTTCTTTATCACTAACAGGGTAGACTTGTTATGATAACCCAAGAAGTTGATCAAGAGCTAGCTTCTCCCTCTTAAGCTCAGGAATGATGAGGAGCTGGTGTTTTGAGAGAATATCTGTCTGAAAATGAGGCACACAATGATTCCATGAAGTGAATAACCGGTAAAACAAACAAATGGCACAGACTGTATTTATTTGCATGGAAACAGTTGTACTAGTTAACCCTGGGGTGGGAGCACGTGGCTGTCAGAGCTGAGGTTGAAAGCTCTGTGTGGGTCACGCTGCTCAAGCTTCCCATGCTGAACTTCCGGGAGACCCCACGCAGAGGCTTGCTCCAGTGCTGACACTAACTAGCGGATGGCCTTGCCAATGCATCTTGACTTCTTTCATCTGCAAAGTGAAGGGAATGAGTTGAATTATAGGCTTTCAAACCTATTTAGATTGGCATTGTAAGTCTTTCTTCCAAAGAAATAGAATGCAGACTCCTAAGATGCAAAACAAATGAAAGCAGAAAATCTCTGGTTGAAATAGGTGCTGTGCTCATCCCATCCTAGTCTAGAGAATTCTTGGGCCTCTTTGTCCTGGCCCAGATCCCTTGATACCCTGGTAGCTATCTCAGGACAAGTCTGGAAAACCTCTGGACTGCTAACTCACACTTTCATACCCACTATACCCAGATGTAGAGTACACCCAGAGAAATTGGTCTGTGTTAATTTCATGAGCACTGGGAGTTGAGCCATTGATCAGTTTCCTTTGCCACGGTGTCTGCCAGACTGAAGGTTTATCTAGGGCAAGGCTCTGAGACACTAAGGCATGTGTTTTGGATTAACCGTATTTTATCTTCCCACCATTTCATTTTTCTTTCTCTCCTATTTCTAATGCATGCAACTGTGTGTTTTATGCAATTCTGCAAGCCATTCTGTTTTTTGGTTTTTTTTAGAGCAAGGTGGATTAGGAAATCAGCCAACTAACAAAAAACTCCCCCAAATCTTTTCTAATTTCCATGCATAGAATGTGTTGTTAACTTCTACAAATTTTGCAGCTCAGAGCTCAGATGTCACTTTCTCAGGGAAGCCATTCTAGTGGTTGTCACTTTTATACACATCAGCGCTCTGTTGCCACCCTCATTATACCTGTTCCTTTTACTGCATTTAGCACAGTAAAGGGAGAGTTCCCTTTACTGCATTTAGCACAGCTTATGATTATGAACTTGTGTGATTACTTGATTCAGCTCTAAGCTGAATTTTTAAGATAGGAAGCTGAAAAAATTTGGGTTGGGATCCAATTGAGTTGGAGCCATCTAAGGTGTTTGAACTTCACCCTGTTAAGTTATAGAGTTACATAGACACACAGTAGGTCCTCAACTAACCATGAGTGGTTGCAGGAAACAAATGAATCCTTAGAGACTTAGCAGGAGGCTGCCTATTGCCACTTAAGTCTCCACAATGGGAAAAAGCAGTTCTTTATTGTTAATGCCAACACTTCGGATAATATACTTTTTATCTCTGCTCATAATGGTAATGTAGATAAATTCCATAAATCAAATCTCAGCAGTAAAAAGGTTAATAAGTTTATGCTGTATAATTGAAAGCCATATTGGTGATTAAAAGGATTTTATATATCAGTTTTCTGGGTCACCAACTAATTATTTTCAATGGCCGGTAATAAAACATAGCACTATGCCTGGCTAGACACTGCAAACTGTCAGATGTTAAATTGTGTAGAAAGTACTTGAGCAGGTTACCTTAAGTTGGCTGATCTTTCCCTTGGTTTGTGAAGTCATTGAAATCTCTGCTGTTTGTTTTGTGCCAAGTGTTCATACATGATGCTTTGGGGTTCCCTTCTACCACAAGTAAGCAAGCTAGGCAATCCCCCCAAATGGAAAGGACATGTTAAGCTCCACGGACCCCAGGATAGCTGTAATCATTCATGTTTAATGCACTTGGCAATAATAACACTAAGCAGTTTCCCTTACAAGAGCATGGCTTCAGTGTGGCACATACTTGGCCATCCTTGCTCAAAATAGAGGATTTGCAAAGGAAGGGAAAAGTGATTAACATTTGGAGTTGATTAACATTTCTTGACCCCCCTAAAATGTTCTAAGAATAGTGCTTTGTGATTTATATCCACTAGAGGCCACTAAGGTATGCAATGGGAAAACTGAGGCTTAGAAAGGATGGGAATTGCCCAAGGTCATGGCTACTAAGCAGGAGAGCCATCGTTTAAGCTTGGGTCTATCTGATGCCACACACAAGCGATTCCACCATTGAGTTATATATACATTTACTTCTGGTTTTGTGGCATAATGTCAGAAGACATACACAGCAACAACAGCAACAACAAAGTTAAAATGGTTATGGGTTGGTTCTGAATTTAGGATATTGGAGGTTTGTGCAGCTAGGGGTGGTGGAACAAGATTGCTGCATTGCATGAAACATGTTATATTCTAGGCAAGTGATGCCTCCTGGAGTGGGTGCAAGGCAGCAGAAGTGTATAGGCCAGTCTTCCAGTTTTGGAGGCTGCATAAAGGTAGATGGAAATGAGCAGGGAGGAGGCACTGGGCGAGGGGGTGGGGGGCTGGGAGGGTGAGGAGGGTGCGGAGGGGAAGGGACAGGATTTGTTTCCACTCTGGCTGTTATTCCTTAAGAGTGGGCCTAATGTGTCACTTAGTCAACATACTATCACTTCTGGAATTTGTTCAAAAGAAATACATTTACAGGGCTTATATCATTAAGAAACATAGTCATTGTATACTTAAGTATAAAGTAATGGGCTTGGCTTAAACCCACTAGATACAGTGATCAATATCCTTTCTTTAACATTTGAATGTGTCTGATTTTGCCCCATTATGAAGGAGATAAATTAAAGTTGAAATCCTTCTGAAGTTGAAGTCTTCTTTTGTTTCTCTAGTTTCTTTACAGGTTCTGGAGTTGTCTTGCAAAATAGGCACTGTGGGGAGTCGTGTGTGTGTGTGTGTGTGTGTGTGTGTGTGTGAGAGAGAGAGAGAGAGAGAGAAGGAAGGGTTGGGAGGATTTGTTAAGTCATCCTACTGGAGCTCTGCAAAGTCTGTGAATAAGAGATGAATCAGAAATTTTGAACTACTTGGTTACTTTCTTCAAAGACAAATTATTTGCAGATGAAATGTAGAATGAAAATCGGAAGGTGAATGCCACCGTCTTGGCTGCAGAGTGTAGTCCTTTAAAAGAATAGCCAAGAGCATCCGGGAGTATGACCACGGGTTTAAAAAATACATTTGGCAGATATTTAATCAAACCACAAAATAAAGGAGACAGTCTGAGGGTGGCACTGGCCTGGGCACTCCCTGAACTCTCCATGGGCTTGGTAATTAAACTGAGGTGCTTTCTTTTCTTGGCATCTAGTGCTAGGAAGGACTGACCTATTGGTGACTTGACGTTCCCATCTGCCATCAGGCGGTTGAGTGAAGCGTATGAGCAGCCTCAGTGTCTTCCTAGAGGAAGAAGGAGAAGTGATTAACCCAATAACCCAAGGAGAGACTGGGAAATATGCACAGAGAAAAGGAGAATGACTCTCCTTTGGGTCAGCAGTGGAGTGGTTCACATTCTAGGGGAAAGTTGGGCTTCTCCTGTTACAGGGATTCTTCTTTGTGTCCATGTGTGACAAGAACTTTCCAAAGATGAAAACTCCCTTAACTGCTCAGCCATATTTTAGAAAGAAATATTAGGGGTAGGGCGGGGGGGGTGAGGAGGGGTGCAGGTGGAGAAGAACAGAGGGACAGACTTGAAAGGGCAGAGGGAAAAGGGGAGACAAATATACTTCCATTAATATGAAAAGAAATGTGCCTCAGATGGCTTGAGGCACAAGTGACATTTATCTTTAATGGGAAGCATATTTTGAATAAAACCAAGCGAGCACCATTCATCATCTTTCCTCCTAACATGCCTTAACAACGTGTATCAGGGCATCTGTGACTCATGCGGGGCTTGTGGGCAAGAGCTAAGTCAGGAGGCAGGGCTTGTCTGGGCTCCGGGAGCACAGAGCTGGGCACCCAGGGAGGGACGGCCTTGCCCCCAGCACAGTGAGCACATGGCCGAGGGTGCGGGGAAGCTAACACTGCAATACACCACCAATCGTTTCCGTGGCGGGCAGCTTCTTCCAGGGAAAGTTCATCTCTGCCAAAGTCATGTCCATTGCTGATGGCTCGTTTTCACCCTTGTAGGGAGCTGGTGCAAAGGAAGGCAGAGGAGAGCAGGGACTTGACTTATCCTGTGAAAGGCTGTAAAAATGGTACATTTGCTCTGGCTCATTCTCCTCCTCCAGGGCCCAGAGCTCCCTGACAGGCTCTTCCTAACTCTGTGCTTTCCTTAATCAGAAGTTTTATGCCATGTTTATCTCTCTCAGCTCATATGATTAGCACAACCACGCCGGCAGGAGCATGTCTACCAATGGATCCTGCTGTTAGTATCAGATGATAGGCTAAGACTTCAACAGAGCTATTGGGAAATGCTATTCTAATTAAGAGAAGGCTTGGGTGGAGGAATTTCAACCACCGTTGTAGGCAGGGCGGGAACTACAATGAGGTGAGTGGAGCACATGCTTTGGGTACAAAAACTAAAGGGGAGGAAAGAAAAAACCTCAATGATTAAGATAAATAATATTTTATTATGGTATTTTAAGAAAGAAAAATTAGTGCAAAAAATATATGATGAACAAAATGGCAAAGTTTTAAAAACGGAACCCATGGGCTGTGATTAGGGTGAGGAGGGTGAGGCGCTCATTCTCAGGGTCTTGCAAGTGACAGGTTGCATCCGGTTTTTTTTTTTTTTTTTTTTTGAGACAGAGTCTTACTTTGTTGCCCAGGCTAGGGTGAGTGCCGTGGCATCAGCCTAGCTCACAGCAACCTCAAGCTCCTGGGCTCAAGCAATCCTTCTGCCTCAGCCTCCCGAGTAGCTGGGACTACAGGCATGTGCCACCATGCCTGGCTAATTTTTTCTATATGTTTTTTAGTTGGCCAATTAATTTCTTTCTATTTTTAGTAGAGACGGGGTCTCGCTCTTGGTCAGGCTGGTTTCGAACTCCTGACCTTGAGCTATCCACCCGCCTCGGCCTCCCAGAGTGCTAGGATTACAGGCGTGAGCCACCGCGCCCGGCCCTGCATCAGGTTTTTATCGTCTTGATAGTTTGTTAACGTAGAGTTGGGGCTGGTCAGACCATGATGGGCCGGCACCTGCTTCTCTAGCTCTAGGCCCGACCCCCTCCTGCACCCAGTAAGATTATCTTTCTGAATTCATTTTGTATCCTTATAGTAAATTCTCTTACGTAAGCTAAGTTGAGTGGAGTTCTCTTTCTGGTGGCCAGTAATCCTCAGCTAAGCCAGAAATAAGTATTTGTTTCTTTCTCTTCCAACTTCACAGAGCCCTGTTAGAGAATCACAAAATCTTTTTTTTCTGTCTCAAAGTGTAAAGAGCAATCTTACGGCAGTAATAAAGGCTTTTCCTTTTAAATATATTACCTCTAATCCCATCCATATAACACAGTGGTTTTCATTTTCATATGTTACTTTATAAGATCTGATCATAGTTTTATGTAGTCACAGTCATACTGAATACATAATTTTGTATTTTTCTTTTTCTGGTGAACTTTGTACACCAAAGGTTTTCCACGTTTTTGCATGTGGATGGCTGTAGGCTACTCTGTTGAGTTTTTGGTTTTGTATTTTACTTATTAAATCTCTTATTGTTAGACAACTTATGTTGTCTCCAATTTTTCCATATAATAGATAATGTGAAAATGAATATATTCATCTCTGTGGATTTTGTTTCTTCAGTTACTTCTTTAAATTATGGTCCCAGAAGTCTGATTTCTGAACCAAAGTCTATTGTTATGCTTCTTAATGTATAACTTGTGTTGCCATATAATTTTTCAACAGCATTTAGATTTTATAGGGAAAAGAATAGATTTGGAGCCAAAAGAATTCTTACACATAAACCACCTTATTTCAAATTTAAATGGGAGTGGGGGAATTATTCATCATTAAAATTTGATTTATTTGTGGTATTGTTCATTTTCAAAATTGAGCCACAGATTTTTTTTCTTGCCCTATAGTTGCACCAACTACTTTTTCTCTCCCCACTTTATTTTGCAAAACAGAGGAACAATTATATTTTATAGTTTCTTTACCAAGAAAATATTTTTGGCACCTCTGATAATAACCAAATAATCCTACAGGGTGAAAATTTAAATTGAAACTCTATATATACATAGCAGATATTTGACACCAAAACATTTATTTTATTTTTTTTAAAAAAAGCAATATTGATATTATAACTCCAAAAAAGAATTAAAATCTTCCGTTTCAACTGTGGACATGTATAGTAATGTATAACACCCTGTATATTATTCAGGAATTAAATATATGCAAATTAAAATCCAAAACCATATTTCACATATCTGTGATTTATATTCACTGATGGATTTAAGGCTGCTATGTTTAAACAAATAATAAAGACAAAAGAAGGACTGGAGGCCTCCAAAGTCTGCCTTTTCCCAAATTGAGTTAATGACTGAACTAGTGATTAAACAAATATTCCTTCTGCATGGGTCATTATCTCTATATAAAAGAATTCTATCATCATATTCCCCCAAACCAACATTTTGAAACATGAAACTCATTCTCAACTTAGATAAATAAGATGAAGGTAGAAAGCCCAAATGTGACCACTGGGAGGCCAGAATCTTAAAAGCAAATCTTATTCAGGCTATATCCATTAGCAGAAATATTTTCATAAGACAGGGCATTAGGTCAACAGCTTTAAATCCCAAACTGCCTTTCAAAAGAAGGCTTTTCTGGGGTAGACATGGAAACCAGAATCAAATGAAAGGAAGGCATTTGGTGCCTCACAGAGATGACGGTCTCAACTAGCTGCAAGACCAGGGAAAATCTAACTCTTAAAACAGATAACACTGGAGATGAACAGTGCCTAGAGATCAGTCTGTAAAATGACCCCTTTATCATATGGGTGAAGAATCAAAGGCTGCTCCATGGCTTATTAAATGTCAAATGGATAGATTGTTCCAGAACCAGGGTCGCAATTCACCTTGATGGAACACCGTGTACCATCACATCATCTCACTGCCACATCACTGATGGTAATGTGGTCTTCCTGGTGGCAGCCTCCATTCCTGTCCCCTTTCCTCCTGTGTTACCCCATCTCTGTTCTGAGAACCAACTAAGGGAGCCCTCATTCCAGGTAGTACCATGCCTATGAACAACTAATACTGACTGATGTGGAAGGACTGTGCCCAAATTCTCTTCCTATGTCCTATCAGGGTGGGACCCCCATGGTTATTCACCAACTTAGTCTCTGTTCCTCTTAGTTCACATTTTCCATAAAATATTTATTGGGCTCCATCTAGCCTATGAATCTTTTTGCATGCTGGTTCCTTCCAAAGGAGTTGAAGAGCAGTCCTGAAGAAGAGGCAGTTGTCTAGACAGGTAGTCCAATGCCATGTCACACTGGGGATAATTTTTTGTGCCCTGTATTTTGATATGCACAGGGTCCTGGCATGAAACAGAATTCAGTTAGTTGTTTTGATGAAGAAATTTTCAAGAAAGAACTACCTGCAGAGGAATGAGCAGTGAAAAGTGACCAAACAAGGGATGTTGATCACCCTGAGACAGCAATGGTGGGGAGCTGTTGCTAGTGGGGCTGAGGTAGAAAATGGAGTAAATAATGTTCAAGAGCCTAGTGAGAGCTGGAGCCCTGGTGGGGTTGAGCAGTTGACAAACCTGCATCCATGGAGGATGCTATGCCGAAGCAGGGAGAGCAAGAGGAAAGAAGAAATACCCCTGCCTTTCTCTTACCATTCTGAGTTTCCCATCAGCCTCCCATTGGACAAAGCCAAAGGGAAGCCAGCCAACCAAGGAGCCAGGATGTGGTTTGTAAGGGTGAGCCTCCCTGGGGCACAGAGAAGAGCAAACAGAGAATGGATTTGGGGAGTAAAAGGGAAAATATCAGCAACTATTTTTTTCTGCAGACCTTATCATCCAATCTTCAAAACAGTCCCACTTTATGGTTGAGGAAACTAAGTTAACTTGACAACCAGTTTTGAATCATTTCCAAAATAAGGTAGATTATCACTCAGTAAACTTGCTCATGGTCACAGAGCTAGTGTGATGCTGGGATCTGAGCATGTCTGTTTGATCCCGAAGATAATAACAATTGTAACCACTGTGTAGTGCGGATGATATTCAGGCACTGTGCTAAGACATTCACAATTATTAAATCATTTAATCCTCACAACAGTGCTGGAGAAAACAGCATCATTTTCTTTATTTTTGTCTTGGGGAATGGAGTTTTGGGGAACTTGCTCCAGTTCATATCATGATAGGGCCAGAATTCAAATTCACTTCTCTCTGAATCCAGACTCTGCGCTCTTAGCCACTTCACCATTCTATGCCTTTTTCCAGTGCCTCACTGGTCTCCTAAAGTGCCCGTGGAGACCAGAGTAACCCTCTTTCATGTGGCTGTCTAGTCACTGACCAGCAATCTACTTTCCTCCAAAGGTGCCAAGCTTGGGATGCCTGGTCCATCTTCAGGAGGCTCCTGGCGGGTATTTACAGTCATGAGAGGTCTTCTTCTACAGAGTGATAACTACAAATGACACTTGCCTCAATCTGCAGAATGAGCAGAGAGTCTATAATATGCAAAATCAATGCTACATCCTGTAAATTAATGGGGCCATGCAATGCATCCAGGATCAAATAGCCAATAAATGCCTTTGAGATGTCTGGTCCACATTTTCTTCCCCAACAGAAGACTGGCCCATATTTAGCAGGGAGGTAGGTTGTCCTCTTAATGAGCATGCAGATTTAGGAGGGTATGTATGGAGCTGTGAGGGGGAAATGGGAGACCTGCTCAGCCAACCACATCTGCTGATCCTGGGGCACCTTTGTTAGTTGGGCAGGTATTATTACAAGAATAGTACTTCTTGAATTTAATGTGCATACAAACCACCTGCAGATCTTGTAAAAATACAGATTTTGATTAACTATGTCTGGGTTGGGGCCTGAGATTCTTCATTCGTAACAAGTTCCCAGGTGGTGCTGACATTGCAGGTCCAAGGACCACACCTTGAATAGCAAGGTCCCTGCATTTATCTTATTGCTGTAGTGATCTCAGGATTAGGCCAGTGATTTATCATTAGCTTTATCTGGGGCAGGGCTGATCTTATACAAGAACATTTGATGTCAGGAAGTCACTGTCATTGTTACCAGACTCATCTTGGAGCCAGCATTGTTACCACTACTCTTTGTTGAGGATTTCAATCAGGGCAAAATATTTGCAAACACCCAAAATGCATGCATTCAAAAGAGGCTCTGATTAAAAAGAAAATTTATTATTAGATGTAGACAAAACCCTTAAGACCTAATTTCAGCCCCACAGGGACTGGAGCTACAAGAAGCAATTTCTCTATCTTTGCTCCCTGCTGCCTGTCTTTGCATTCCATTGCTTGCACACAACCATCAAGGTCGCCTACCATTGATGGCCTTAGCAACCGAGTCTACGTAACCCAGAAGTCCATCCACTCACAGCTAACAGACTGTGCCTCTGAAGTCTTGATCCCAAATTCCCAGATGCCCATTGGTCTAGAGTCAATCTGGGGTCCAGCCTGGGTCCAATGGCAGAGAGGGGCATAGGCAGGATTCCATGGCCCAGAGGCCGCCAGGACTGAGGGCTCAGAGATTTCTAGCTCCACAGCAGGGAAGTGGGTGAACGCGGATTCATACATCTTTCCCATGCCCTACTCCAGGAACCTCCCTCTCAATTACACTTCCCTTCATGATTTGAGGGGCCTGAGAAATAGCCCCCTACAACCTATCTCCTCCTCCCCCCTTAAGAAATGTCCTTTGTTTCCTGACTTCTCCCCTTAGGAGAATCGCACTTGGGAAGGCGAAGGTGTCCCCTTCTCTCAGGCTCCTCATAGCCAATCCCTGCGCATCTGCCCTGCAGCTATTGTTGCATAGCCAATCCTGGAAGAGGCGAAACTTTAAGGTTGATCATTTTCTGGATCCCAGGCCTAGGCTGGCCCACCCATAACTTCACAGCTCCCACAGGGCACCAAGCACCAGCTCTTGGTGGCTTTCAGGGCACATCCTGAATATGTCCTTCTGCTCTCCTGCAGGGACTGTGATCTTCGTTATTCTGCACCCTCACCTGGCCCGGGCCTCTGTAGACTGTGGGAAAATCTTGTAGCGACCAGCGCCTCCTTGCCATATGCTCTGTCTCCATTCTACCTGGAACCCATTCTAAGTTTCTGTGGGATTGGAAATCCAGGGATTGAAGTTGCCCATTAGCCATGACATAACAGACTCAGCTTGTCTGGTACTTCTGGATCCCCTCTGAGGCCCTGCCTGTGTCTGCAATATATGCTCCACTCTGGTGGGCCAGTTAGGAGGCCCACTGTCCCCACTGGCTTCCTGCTGCTTGAGCAGGACATCCAGCTTTGGCCACGGTTAAAATTGCCTTCCTTTTACAAAATAGGTGAGCTGGGTAAGAGATGAAATGAGAGATGGTCAGTTCCAAAGACACTGTTCCTTGCACTGACAATGTTGCCTGAGTTCTTCTTGACCCAGGATTATGCTCTGAGCCTCATGGCTTTTTCATGATCCGTACCTAAAAACCAAATGTTCTATCTCTAAGTCAATGGCATTCTATCTGTTGAGGGGAACAGGGTGGCCATGTGTTCACCTGTAGGGAGAACAGTGGGCCTCCCTTGAGGTCAGGTGTGGAGGACACATGGAGGAGCCATTGCCCAGAGGAAGAAGGATAGACTGTTGATGGAAGACTGATGTCAGCCCCAGATGAGAGCCCCAGAAGGCCATTCTCTGGGATGCAGGGTGGCTGTAACTCTGATACCAGCAAGTCAGCTCCAGCCAGGGACAGGCGCCATGTCACAGGCCAGATGGAGAGTCAGTCAGGCAAGACTCGCTGTCAACATCAGACACTCAGGAAGGGTCTCCAGCAAGGGGATTAGAGATGGGGGAACAGAGGGTGTCCAGGACAAGGAAGTTGGCAGCAGCTGTGGCCATGGGGAGAAGTTCTGGTGCTGTTCTTAATGGGCAGGACACAGTCTTCAAAGAGATGGTGACATGCCTCCCTCTCTCTTGGCCTGACCCATCAGATAAATAACAGGGCCTTTTGCTAAGATAGCCAGTCCTGGGACCTGCTCTGCCGGCATTGGCTTCCCTACCCACATTGTTTCTTTTCTATTGGTTTACCCTGTTCTTTTCCTTCATAAAACTCATCATAGTTTTAACTTGATATTTAATTGTTGATGTGTTTACTGTCTGTGTGTTCCACTAGATTGCAAGTCTACTAGGATGGGATTGGATCTGTCGGTACTCCCAGGACCTACTGTGTGTCCGGCAGGCAGTAAATACTCAGTTAATGTCCATCAGGTGTATGGATGCCTGGACAGGAGAGGCTGCACATCTCGGATTGTGGGATTGGGGCAGCTGATTGAGGAACGGGAGTGCTTGGCTGGCAGGTAGGTTTTGCCCCCCTGTGAGGAAAGGGTAAGAGAGTGATGCTCACAGGTATATTTTGACAGAAAGATGGGAAGTTAAAAAGATCCTGGAAATGCATTGTCACCTGTAACCTGAGCCTGGTGGTCAAGAAGCCAGGCTCAGACCTTGGGTAGAGTTGGTCTGAATGCCCCCATGTTGCTTTATTTCTCTTGTGTCAATGTCTCATCTGTAACAGGGAGGTAGTAACTCCTGCTTGTTAGAGATGTTGTGGGATTAACTAGGAGAATGCCAAGCACAGTGCCTGGTACACAGAGAACTATTTTTATTATCTTATTACTAAGTTAAAAAACTATAAAACAGTAAAATCATCATAGGAAGGCAGTACATTATAGTATAACAGAAAGGCTATAGCTTTTGGAATCTGAATAATTTGGCTCTGGAGCCCAGCTACACACCTACAGCTGTAACAACCTGGGTGTATCTTGTAACTTCTCTGAACTTCATTTAAATGATCAGTTCTTGCTACATGGTCGTGGGAAGGATTATATGAGATAATAATGCATGATAACACATTGATTAGAAGTGAAAAACACCATTCCCGCGTAGGTTTTTCATATTCTGTAATGGCTGGGAGGATGGATGTAACTTAGGCAAAAATTGAAAAGATAGTTGAGGAATCAAAAGATTGCAACCCTTCAGCAACATGGTTACATTAAATAAAGTAGAGATTTTTAAAACTAGAGGAAGTAAAATTTTAGCTAACAATAGTCCCAGTTTGCTTAGCGATTATCTTCATAAATGTGAATTCAGGTGCCTCCAGCAAAACACGGTTCCCTTTGTTAATTGTAACTTCAGTGGTCTCCTGAGGGACCGCTCCTCTCCTGCACCCCTTAAAACAGTATGTTTGCCTGTGGCTGTCTCTACTTCCTTTGAAAAAGATTGTAAAAAAGACCCACAAAAGGCAAATCGAGCACCTTTGACTCCCCCCGCCTTCTGCTTTTTCAGTTTCATTGAACATTAAAAGTTTTTATGGGTATCAAGGAAAGGCATTCTGCCACTTGAAGTTAAGGTATGATTTAAATTACAGGATGGCAGAGTCCATTTCCAAAGTGGTATTTAATGAGTTTCACAGACATCTTTCTTACAGGACATTTCTACTGGTGCAGAGAGGTAGAAAAATGACAGACGTAGACACTCTCTGCACCTGCCTGTGTGCCCCAGCTCTGCTCTAGGTGCAGCCCGGGCCAGTCTTCACTTTGATCCCTTTTCCTGAACAGCTGCTGTACACTTGTCCATCAGTGGGCTCCAGGACACATGCAGGGGTGATGGGGATTGGTGAGTGTCAGAAGAGTCTGCCTCAGTGGGCTGATATGACATTTGTGTTCAAGTGTTTATGGGGCCATGGGTGAGGTCTTGGAATTTATGCCATTTTAATCTCAACATTTTCTTATCATCTTGCTCTTTGTTGAGTGAAGAGGAGCCACATACAGATTGAAATACGGACCACTGTCATCAATGCCTGCAAAGCTTTAGTTGTGAATGCTGCAGATAGCTTCTGGTTTTCAAAGGATAGGAACAAACAAACAAGAGGAAACTAAACAGAATTAATTTATTCCTTAGCAGAAAGGGTAAAAAAAATTATTGACACACAGATTGCATAAAATTTAAAAAATCCCATAGAGGTAAGAACCACAAACTAATTAATACCTGCAGGTCATGAGTGAAAACTTTGAAAGTGGCTCTCTATTTCTTCTGGGAAACAAGGTCTTCTTGCCCAGGGCATAACTATCTCATTAATCTGGTCAATAATTCAAAAGATTTTGTTTATGGGAGGGGTGATTTATCTTGTTTCATTTCTTTATAATTTGTCAAATTAGCTGGGTAATCACATAACTGATACATTTCACTTCACAAATAGATTCGACTTCAATGTAGAACAAATTAGAACTGTCTTCCCCTGCCGAGTAGAAAAGAAGGCGGTCCTTACCCATCCGGTCATAAACGATGATCTAGAAACAGGGGATGGGGGAAAAACCCGATGAGAAAGTTGTGTGTTTATTTATTTATTTTTATTTCTTAGCCTAAAACCATCTCCATAGAGTCCAACTAGCCTGTTGGGTTCAAGCAGTATTGAAATGCTTTAAGCGATTCACAATAAAATCTCCCAAAGTCTTTTTACACACATTTCCGACTGAACTAAAGGACATGGGAGGCAGATTATTTTTTAAATTCACAAGAGAACCCCCCCTCTCCCCTTCCAGTCAAGCAAATCTGAGTTGATTTCTCCCATAAATTCAAGAACAAAAAGTTATAAATTGAACGTATGAAGGACATTGCCTTTTTTCAAGTGATGTTTCCTTGCCTTAATGGATTTAGCTATGGCAGGGAGTCAGAGAAAAGCTGTCTTAACTAAATCTTTGACTGATTATGCATTTTTTTCCCTATTCATACAAGATAGATTCATCATCCCAATTTGTCAAGCTGGCGAAGTTCCAATTAATTACACCCGGCAAACCCCGGCTTGTGTTACGCCCGTGTCAGGCCTAATCTAGTGCCTCATTTGCGGGCGGCCCGATGAGGAGGCATGAGAGGTGGCGTTGCGCGTGGTACTTACTGTGATGGATGCCCCCGCGGCGCGGCCAGTGCAGAGGCACAGCCCCGATGGTCTCTCCTCCGAGCCCGAGGACTCGCGGCTCCTGTACTATAATTTAAAGACTCATCTGTGTAGTAGATGTTGTTGCAAAGTCTATCCTTCATAGCCAGGCTGAAGGCTTTCCCCGTCGCAAGGGCTGTTTAAATACCTACACAGGTCCTACATTTCTGTCAGCTTTGTCCTTGCAAAACGGAAAACGAAGGCAACTTATCCTGGGCTGACTTTTTGAGCTCTTTAGAGGCCGTTGTGTGCTACAGGGGAGAATCATTGCTGCTAGCTAGGTACATGCCCAAAGCATGATGAACATATCTGTACATACGCATAGGTATATGTTTCTGTGTTGTTTGTAGGTAATACTGCCCTCTTTTGACTATGGTGACTTTGCTTTCATGTTTTAGTTTATTAGGCAATGACCTGATGATGAATATTATTTATTAAGCAAATCCCCCTGGATTTGGATATGCATTCTCTGGTGCATGCATGAGCTAATGTTTGATTGAGTGACTTGAATCACATGCTATGCCAAGCACTATATTGCCATAACGTCTCTCTAGACCAATTGTTATAATCCTCACTTAAGGCGGAGGAACTTAACTTGGAGCGTTTGACTTGAGTCAACTTGAGTCACTTCTCTAAGAAGTGACCTGGAGAAGTTAAGTGACGTGCCCAAAGTTGTACAACTAATGAGTTGTGGAGGTGGGATTTATCTCATTAAAGGGGTTGAACTCTTTCCAGGACCTCAGGTTATTTCTTTCAGGTACCTATTCCTTCTCCCTCTGTCCACACTCCATCCTGATCTACATGCTAACCCCAGGTTTGCAGGGTTGCAGAGCTCCATGATGCTGTGCGGTTGCTGGGGCTGCATCTCCACTGGACCATGGGACTAGCAGGCATGGGAGTGTCCTGGGGCTACAGCTTGGGCATGTTCCCGGCTTGCCTTGACTGTGTCCTTATTTCTCTCTCTCTGGGAGTCTCTCTCCTATATCTGTCACCTCTCTATTCTCAGCATTGGGTAAAACACATCCTGAAGAGCATGCTCTCTGGATCCCAGGTGGTTACTGGAGGATCAGATGATGTACCCTAGATGTGTTGGGCAGTTGGCAAACCTTGACCCTGGGAAACGGGAGGTGGGAGGAATCCAAGCCTATACTCCCTTCCTTCTTGCACTTATGGACTGCCCTGAGGTTTGGTGTGGGTCCTCCTTGTTTCCCTGGCAGAGACGTCCCACATGCTAAGTGAACACATCTGCTGAGTGCCAGCCTGGGTCTCTGTGGCTCACAGTGGCTCAGTGGCCAGCCAGAAATACACTGCCTTGCACTTCCCTGCATCTTGGCCTCACTTCTTTTTTAACCCACCACTTTCAAAACAAAGAGTTGCCATCTGAATCATTGCCTCTGGACTAGAGATAGGGATACGGGGGCACTAAGGAGAAAACTGACTTCTCACCTTCCAGGCGTCTATAGAAGAGACCCTGCAAGGGGTTGTCATGTTTTGGAGAGAATTAAGTCGCATCAAAGATCAACTTTTAATTTAAATAAGACTCTAAGTGCATTAATATTCAGCATTTACATTCCTTCCTGGTTCTTAAATATAATGTGTTTTACAGTTATCAAAAACATATGCTGCTTTTCAGCAGCATTTTATATACAAGTTGTTCAACAGAAGGTGCTGGTTCAACCAATATGTTTTGCTTGGTTTTGGCTTTAACTATTGTGATGAAAGAATTCAAGTGTAACAATGTCATCTTTCTGAATGTAGATAGAGATGTTACCGAAGGGTGTTTCCTGAACAAAGAAAAAATAAAGGAATTATTTCTTCTTTTGTCTGCTGAACTAATTGTTAAGATATTTCTATTATGGAGAAGGCTCTGCACAAAGCTTGGTGAGAACTACATGGATGAATCAATCCCAGATCTTATTTTTAAGGAACTTTCAGTCTGATAAAATCCCTTCTTATCAAATCTGGTTGTGGCATTCTCCTTATTAAAGAAGTCGGTGCTGATTTTCTACTTCTATACCTGTGGAACAATATTGATTGTTAAAATATTGAAATGCTTTCATACCTGTTGATAAATATGAATTTTCCTAAGCCTCCCACACCTGGCCTACCTCATCCCTCCCCTTTGTCTATGGTCCAGCCACAAAGCAATAATGCCTGGCAAGGCAAAGGACTTTGAAACCTTCCTCCAGCATTGTGGCCAGTGTCCGATCTGGTTGCTCAGAGCCCACGCCTCAATTGTTGTTAAATGTTTGGAATGCCTTTCCTGAAAGGAGTGATGCTGTGCAGGTTATATTTGGATAATCTGTATCTATGATGGTTCATTTTATGTGTCAACTTGACTGGGCTAAGAGATGCCCAGATAGCTGGTAAAACATGATTTCTGGATGTGTCTGTGAGGGTGTTTCTGAGAGATTAGCATTTGACTCAGTAAACTGAGTAAAGAAGATCTGCCCTCACCAAGGTGGTTAAACACCATCCAATCTATTGAGGGCCTGAATAGAACAAAAAGGCAGAGGATGGGCAAATTCTCTCTTTCTGCTTGAGCTGGACCACCTATCTTCTCCTGCCCCCGACACAGGTGCTTCTGGTTCTTAGGTTTTTAGACTTGGACTGAAACTTACACCACTGATCTTCTGGTTCTTAGGCCTTTGAGTTTAGCCTAGAACTACACCACCGGCTTTCCTGGGCCTCCAGCTTGCAGACAGCAGATCGTGAGACTTCTCAGCCTCAATAATTGGATGAGCCAATCCCTCATGGAGAATCTTTCTATATATCTCTCTATATTGTATTGGTTCTGTTTCCCTGGAGAAGCATGACTACTACAGTATCCTTACTGTTATGATCTCCAACTAGGATTGTGGATCTGTTTCTGCCTTCCTTTAGTTCTGTCAGTTTTTGCTTTATGTGTTTTGAGACTCTGTTATTAGGTGCATACTCACTTAGGATTATTGTATTTTCTGGATGAACGGACTCATTTATCATTATAAAATGCCCCTCTTTAACTCTTGGTAATACTCCTTGTCTTGAAGTCTACTTTGTCTGATACTAGCATAGCCACTCCTGCTTTCTTATGCTGATTTTGCTGGTCTTTAAACCTTTTTACTTTAAGTTTTCTGTGTCTTTACAGTTAAAGTTCTTCTGTTGAAGATAGCATGTTGGTGGGTCTTGGTTTATTTTATTTTACTTTTTTAATCCAGTCAGTCAATCTCTGCTTTTTAATAGGAACTATTAGTCTATATACATTTAATGTAATTTTTGATATGGTTGGATTTAGTCAGAATTTTGTCTTCAATCTGTACATCTGTTTTTCATTCCTTGTTCCTTCTTTCTTGCCCTATTTAGGTTACCAACTGTGTTGTAGCATTTTATTTTAATTCCTTTATTGTACTTTAGCTATGACTTATTATTTTTTTTATTTGTTGCTCTAGAGATTATAATATTCATCATTAGTTTATCACAATCTATTTAGTGTTATTATTGTACTACTTTATTTAAAATATAAGGCCTTTGAAATGGTATGATTTTATTTATCTTCCTCTCACACCACTATGCTATTATTTTCACATATTTTTATATCTGTATACATTATGTTTATATTCTATGCATATTAATAGTATATAAATAATATATTATATTTTTAAATGTATATAACTGTTTAAAATATGCATATAATAAATATATATTAAAATTAATACTTTAAATATTTTCATATATACATTTGCCTTACATAGTTGCCTTTTAAATAAATTAATAGAAAAAATAGTCTTTGGTATTTTTCTACATTACTGTCTCCAGTGTTCTTCATTCTTTCTTGTGGATCTAAGTTTCCATCTAGTGTCATTTCATCCTGGCTTGAAGAATTTCCCTAGCATTTCTTGTATAGTAACTATATATACGTGGATTTCACCTAGTGTGACTGTAGTTTCCACCTGCTTTTGCCTCTCTCTAGTACCTTCAAATAGAACTAAACTGTGGATTAAAAGTACTCGAGATGACTGAACTTGTATTTGCAGGAGCTCAATGGGAATGAGATCATAAAACTGGGAAGCCGTAGGCTGGCTTCTGCCTGAAGATATATTTTCTGACTTATATAGGGTATAACATTTTAAACTTATTTTTGGATTTGGAAGATTTCACATCAAACTGTGCATTTCTGTTTTCTCTTGAAAAGTTAGAACCCTGTAAATTTAAGGCCCTGGATTTCATGATCCCTTGGGTTTGGTACTACTGGCCCCCCTCCAAGATGAGAATGTCCCTCCTCCCAGATGAGGATCCTGCTGTTTAGTTTGTTTAGTTTTCTTATCCTGATTTGCTTATTAACATTGTCATGTTGGGTCCCAAAATTAAGAAGGAGAAACTGGAACTTCTCCATGCAGCACATCCTTCAGAGTTGTGTCCTGCGGTGAAGTGGAAAGTGAACTGAAGTTACACATTTGCAGTGCGGAATGCCCTGTGCTTGTGCCTCTTTAAGGCCAAATCGAACTTTCTCAGAAGGGAATGTGAATATGGAGAACTCTGTCGTAGCAGGAAAGAAAAGCTTTTGCATTCTCAGATGAAGACTTTGAGACAGAATAAAAGGCATTTAAGTTTCTTTGGGTAGATAAATATAGGCATATTGGATAGAGGACTTCCAGTGCCAAATCATAGCAGAGGCCACATTTTCTGAAATTAAATCTTCATCATAAAGGAATGGCTCAAGAACACAATCTTTGCAGAGATGGCAAGGCTCCAGATGGTGCTGGAAAAGATACAGATGAAATGCAAATTAATCATGTGGTAACAGTGGTCAGACATGCTGGGAAATGCTTTTGTCTTTTTGACCTCTTGGAATCACTCTTTTTTTGACCATTACATTGAAGTTGGGTGACTCCAGGATGACTTTGCTTCTGTAGCCTGGATTCTGGGGCCATGTCCAGAGACCAGCCCCATGGTTCTGGGGGAAGTGTAGGTACCACAAAGAACACAGAGAAGGAGAATGTTTCCCAAACAAGGAACATGCTGGTGGTCGGTGGTGAAGGGGGGAATTCCTGATCTAGTGTGGGAAGAGGGTGAACTTGGGCTGTGCACTTTGCAAGAAGAATCCGAAAAGAAACTCCAAATCCAGCTGGGGTGGCACGAATAGCAAACTGCCAACACGGACAGACAGACAACCACTCTTTGGCTCATTTTATCCACTTAGCTTTCATGGGGAAAATAATAAACTTCCTCTGATGATAGAAAATTAGAAAAGACAAGAGGAATGGGATCTCTGCCCCAAATCCATCCTTTTAGATTAATGCTCGCTAATGGATATTAAAGCAGGGTAGATTAATGAAAGCCCAATAGACCATGCAGCTGAAAAAACACACTTTCTTTTGACAGCCAGGCAGTCAAGAGAAGCCCAGGGATTAAAGAGCAATTCAGATTAAATTACCCTCTCCATTAGGATGTCCTTTCGTTGGTAATTCGTGAGCCAGAGGAGGGGGACAAAGAGTTGCCATGACCATCAGAGGTCAATCGTTCAAAGTGTACTTTGTGACCATAGAAATGAGGGATACGTTCAGATTTTACATGCTGGCAGTTAACCAAACACAGGTCAACAGATGGCAGGAGTAGGGGATGTTGGGGTTTGGGATATGCTGCTATTGGAAATCTTGAGGAACATGGAGAGAAATGAAGGAGACTGCCAGGTGTTGGCTGGCTGGTGTGCCAGTGGAGGGCATTTTCTTCATTGAGTTCTGTTATTTGAACTCTGTGGTGGTTTTGAACCACATGAATTTAGCTAAGCTAGAACTACATTTTTCAGAATTCCCTTCCCTGTCTGGTCCCATGTTAGGGTTGGCCACAGGAGACATGTGTGTGAGATTTGGGAGGTGGAAGTAAAGCAACAGCCAATTTCATGTTCCTAAGTTTGGGGCGGGTGGGGTGCCAAGCATTGTGGCAACACAGGCACGCTGTTGTCACTGAGGTGTTGGCTCACCTTGCTGAGGAGGGACGGCACCTGCACCCATAGCAACGCAGGCTCCTAGAGGTTTTCTTCTGTGTGGCAGAAGATGTCAGCTTTTTCCTGTCGCCTGCATGTCTTAAATTAGAGGTGGTGAGAGACAGATGTGGGGTCCAGTCTGTATTTGTAGATTCCAGCTTGTGCATGTGGGGTCCACTTTGTCATTGCTCTCCCTGACTTCACATCCAGCTTTTCTTCCCTGATGCCTCCCCAGATGATCTAATAGTGGTGACCACAGGCACAACACCAGATGCAGAGGCAATGGCCTTGCATGGACTCACCCTCATCCTCCAGGTCCAGTCTCGAAACACATTGCTTATCCCGAATCACTCAGAGTGGTTCTGCTTCTCATATCAAATCCTGATGGATATACTCCCACTCTGCAGGTGATCTATGGTGGGTGGACTCTTGAGGGTATCCTTGCAAAGTTGCTGTTGGGGTCTCTGTCCTCATAAGTGCTAGCCTCCCCTTAGTTTCAGCCTCTAGGAAAATCTAAATTAACCTATAGTGAGCTGCCTCTATCCCCTGTACAGTGATAAAGGCTGCTGGAATGGAAAGATTCCAGTAAAATTACCCTGCAGAAATCCAATATGGTCTACCTGTTATGTCTCTTTTGTTACTGCCTTTGACACATGTCCTTGGGAGTCTGGTCTTCTGTGGTTCATACAAACTTCACTGCCCCTTTGTTCTTGTAACACTTGAAAGTTGGCGGTTTTCATCCTTGTTTTTTCTCCTCTGCCCTTAAGAGTTATCGGGGTAACTGCTCTCCTAATCCAGAAAAACAAAGGTTACTCTTACAGTTTTATGATTAATTAGCTACAATGCCTAGGTTGGGAACTCAGTGAGTGCAAGGCTTGAAGTTATTTTTTATTTCATTTTTTAAATTGACAAACAAAAATTGTATATACTTATTGCATACAATATGATGTTTTGAAATAGGTATGCATTGTGGAATGGTTCAATTGAGATAATTAACATATCTTACTTCACATTCTTATCATTTTTGGGGTGGCAATACTTAAATACTCTCGTAACAATTTTTCCAAATACAATACATTGTTATTATATTATTATATAGTCACCACAATGTACAATAGAGCTCTTGAATTTATTCCTCCTATTTAACTTAAATTTTTTGATATCCTCCAGGTTCATCCATGTTGTTGCAAATAATAGTATTTCCTTCTTTTTTAAGGCTAAATAGTACTCCATTGTGTATATATACCATATTTTCATTATTCATTCGTCCATTGATGGACATTTAGGTTGATTCCAGATCTTGACCATTTTAAATAATACTGCAGTGAACATGAAGGCGAAGATACTTTTCTGACATACTGATTTCATTTGCTTTTGTATATACCCAGTAGTGGGATTGGTAGATCA
The DNA here is from genome assembly GCA_008086735.1 of Cheirogaleus medius. Taxonomy (NCBI): domain Eukaryota; kingdom Metazoa; phylum Chordata; class Mammalia; order Primates; family Cheirogaleidae; genus Cheirogaleus; species Cheirogaleus medius. Next base: position 14,173,623 of record VBSM01002223.1, on the reverse strand, counting down.
TATAGTAGTACCATTTTTAATTTTTTGAGGAACCTCCATACTGTTTTCCATATTGGCTGTACTAATTTACATTCTCACCCACAGCATGCAAGATTTCTCTTTTCTTCACATCCTTGTCAATACTAGTTATCTTTTGTCTTTTTGAAGATAGCCATTCTAACATGTGTGAGATGGTAACTCATTATGACTTTAATTTGCATTGATCTGATGATTGGTGATGTTGAGTATTTTTTCATATACCTGGTGGCCATTTGTATGTCTTGTTTGGAGAAATGTCTGTTCAGGTCCTTTGCCCATTTTAAAAAATGGGTTATCTCTTTTCTTGCTATTGAGTTGAGTTCCTTATATATTTTGGATATTAAACCCTTATCAGATGTATGGTTAGCAAGTTTTTTATCACATTTGTCTCTTCATTCTGTTGATTTTCTTTGCTGTGCGAACTATTTTTATTTTGACGTAATCCCATTTGTCTGTTTTTTCTTGTGTTGTCTATGCTCTTGGTGTCATATCCAAGAAATTATTGCCGAGACCAATGTCCTGGAGCTTTTCCTTTATTTTTTTTCTAGTAGTCTTACAGTTTCAGGTCTTATGTTTAAATCTTTAATTCATTTTGAGTTGATTTTTGTACATGGTGTAAGATAAGGGTCTAATTTCATTCTTTGGCATGTGGATATCCAGTTGTCCTAATACCATTTATTAAAGAGATTGTCCTTTTCCCATTGTGTGTTCTTGGCACTTTTGTCAAAAATCAATTGACCACAAATGAATGGGTTTATTTGCAGGTTCTCTATCCTGTTCCATTGATCTATGTGTCTGTTTTTGTGCCTGGCAGCCTACCATGTTGTTTTGATTACTGTAGCTTTGAAGTATAATTTGGAGTCAGGTATTGTGATGCCTCTGGTCTTTTGTGGGTCATACAAACTTCAGGATTTTTTTCTATTTCTGTGAAAAATGTCATTGGATTTTGATAGGGATTACATTGAATCTGTGGACTGCTTTGGACTGTATGGAAAATTTAACAATATTAGTTCTTGCAACCCATAAACACAAGATATTTTCCCATTTATTTGTATCTTCTTAAAGTTATTTTAAATAAGTGTTTTTGAATTATGGGACTGAGAGCCACATGTCATTGCATCAGAGATCTTATGGGTGAAAGGAAAGAAGTAGCATTTGTTGAGTACTTGTTATGCCCCTCTGCACCTTGTGCATTATCTGTATTGTCTCATTTCATCCTTAAATGATGCAATGAAATGGGTATTATTATTCCCACCTCACAGGTGAGATGTGGAGCCTTGGAGAGGTTAAATAACTTGGCCGGGTTCAGTTACTCTGTGCATAGTTGGGGGTTTGAATCCAAATGTTTCCAGTTCAAAAGCTCTTGATTTTATAATAATGACTCATAGGGAATTTCAGTTCGCTTATTTCTTCCACAAATATTTATTGAGCATATAATGTAAATAAAATTTTCCTTAAATAATCTGAAGTGTGTGTATACAGCCAAGTAGAGCTAGTCAGATGATGGAATTTCCCCTGGAAATGGATCCAGGGCTCCCCTCACCCTACCCCACCCCTTGTCAGGGGCTTCCTGTTTACCACTTGCTCTCTCCAGGCTCTGGGGAAGGAAATGTCACTTTTCCTCATGAACAGTTTTGTGGTGTTCTTGTAGAGGTTGCTACCATCCTTTTTTTTAGCAAGAACCCAAGACAGCTGTCGCTACCATGCAATTACTTTTTCCAGAACTATGTGTTATCTACATTGCCTGACCACTAAGTTAGGAAGAAACTTGATTTATTTGCTTGTTTTACACTTTTAAATATCTGTATGCCATAAACAATCCTCATCAAATTCTGATCAAAGGTGAGGATTTGCTAATGTAGTCTCATGGCTCTCATCTGGTTGGGATTGATAAGAGCCTCTCTTTGCCAATTTACATAATGAAGAGTTAAGTTGGATGAAAAGTCCTCAACATTGAGACTTATCCCACAATAAGTTAGTTTTGTAATGTGCTTCTCAAATATTGTGCTATTGGGGTATTATTTTCAATCCACATTCAACTCAATTTCTCTCAGTCTCACGGTCATTCTCACCATCGGTACCAAAAGTACTGATCAAGTAGTGTGAGTGATTATGAGGCATATCTATGTGATATGAAGCATTTAAAGTGAGACTGTGTGGTCCATTGGAAAGAGAAATTGCTGAGAGTCAGGGAATGAAATTCTCATCCCAACTTTCCAACTTAGCCAGCTCTGTGTCCTGGAACACTCACAAAATGGGAACAAGGATGCCTTCGCTCTTCTTATTTCCTAAGATTAGTTAAAAAACCCTTTGTACTCAATGAGTGTGAGACCACTTTGGACAACTAAAAAAGAAAGGAAACACTAAGAAAATTAAATCTTTACTTTCATCTGATCTCTGTTCTTCCACAGTCTCTCTCAGGACATTGGTTTTCAAACCGTGTGTCATGTGTCTTCAGAGGCACCATAATGGTGGTGGGTTTCAGCTGCACTCTCACCAGAAGAACTTTTTTTTTTTTTAAATCAATTTTTCATAATGAGATTTTTGTATTGGAGTAATAGTTATGTGTAGGTTTGATTAAAAATAAAAAAATAAAAACAAGTTTCTGGTACTAAGATGTGAAAGCCACTGATGTTGGATAAAGTTCTTGGCATTATGGTTAGAACAAACATGAATTGGACAGGATGGTGTCTATGTTGGGTAGGAAAGTTGGTGAATCTGTAGTAGAAGGCAATTATTGGTATATCTTAGGGCATAGGTTATAGAAAGTAGTTATAGGGATTCTAAGTGCAGATTTTGCATATTTGGGGGGTTCTAAACAAATTTGCAGCTCTTATCTGGTGTTATGAGCTAAGGCTGGAGTGGTTTGGCTAACTAGGAATCAAAATGCAAGGGACATAGGTTCTAGAAAGAACAATGGGTGTGAAGACGGGAGACATGGTCTCATAAACAATTGCACCCATCTGTGGTAATTATCAGGTCACTGCCCTGTGAAGATGATCATTTCAGCATCCACATATGTTTATTAAGTGTCTTCCTTGTACAGGTACTAAGGTTAATGTAATGATAACTTAGATTTCTGAAGATACTCTACTATTTTACGCTCAGTTGCTGCTGTGCAGATGCAGGTACAGATGGATGGAGGGAATGGGGAGAGTTGTCCAGGAAATGCGGGGAGGATAGTGAAGGAGGTGTGTAGCTGGAAAAGGGACTAAAGTCTGATTTCCCCCCTCCTACTGCTTACTTTCTTCTTTCTCCAGTGGTCAGATGAATGGTGGGGATTTTGGTGAGGTTCCTTGCTTGAGAGTATTCAGACTCCATGATCTAAACATCCAAATGGCTCCATCGTTCACTTCGAGTGATTCTAGGAACCAATGGAAGCCATCAATAGACTCTAAGTATTCTGCCGAGATCATCTCTTTTACAAAGAGGGAAATAGGACCTTTGGTTTTGCCATCAAAGGGCATCAGAGCCGGACAGCTGACTTGTGGACAGCCATTTTTGGCAGCAATCTTAAAGACAACAGTCTTGGAGAGATTTTTATGAGGATGCAGGGCATCCACAGACATAAAAAGCAGGAGAAACGCTTGTTAGTTATGGGGAAGGTGAAAGGCTTAGAAAACTGATTAGCGTAGCAGTGTGGTCAGATGGAAATGAAAGCTCAGAAGCACAATCGTTAATTGGGTGCTTACCTACTAATTTGAGCTTGGATGTCAGCAGTACTGCACTTCATTTCAAACCCAGGGTCAGACTTTAATGCTACATCATAAATTACGTAAAGGCACAACACTAACAATTAGATAATTATGGAGACCCATGCTGTTGCAATTTAACTGGGCAAGTTCGGGGCAAACATGACAGGAATACTGCTTAACCCTCAGACTGCTGGCAGGATTTTTTCTACAGATACAAATGAATGCATAAGATGGCATCATTGGCTGATTTTCAAAGCCTATGGGTTAAATAATTTCTTTCCTGTAGCTGGATTCATCAGATTGCCTAAGCAGACTCAGAAGAAGTATTAGAGGAGTGTTAATTATGTTGTAGAAAAATTCAGTCTTTAAATCCACACCAGCTAAAGCACCTGAGGGTGGGCTAGGTTTCAGCTAAACTTAAAGCTAAATTTTAATATCAAAGCTAATTTTTACAGTTATGAGACTTTCTGTGCAAGGCATGTGTGGTTGTTTAATCCCAGTTTCCTGATGTTAATATATGAATCAAAATAGAAGATTCAGGGCCATTATTTCATTCTCATTGCATTCTTGCTGGCAGACTAGTGACTGACTCAATTGATAAGGGTGTTTTCATGATGATTGTGAATTGCCAAGGCTGTGCTGGTGTTCTGTGATGTGCATAATTCATTTATTCATTCATGACCAACATATCTTGAACACTTCTGTGTGCTAGGTGTCAGGGACACAGATATTATTAGCTAGGCATTTGAACATCATTCTGATACGTGGTGGAGACAGAAGAATTGTGGAGGCTTGGCCCATGTACATGTACTATGTACTATATCTGGATGGGTTTTGTCCTCATTGCCAGAATGTGACCTTGAGAGTCTAGAGCTGTGCCTTTTTTTCCCTCTATCTTTATACCCCCAGCACGGGAAGATGTACATTTGAAGAAATCAATAAATCTAAGAGCCCAGCTGAAGGAATGAATAGTTTTTGTCTGGAAAAAAAAGAAAAATGATGGACAGCTTAACTGAAGGTTAGGTTTTGGAAACTCAGATTATCTGATAAATGAAGTCATATTTTAACTTCCCCAAAATAAAACTGAATTCTGGCATGTAAATAGCTGTTAAATACAAATCAGCTTCATTTGTCCCCTCTTATTAAAAAAATGACATCATGTGACAAGCCCAAGTGTATAAAGTTGAGATTACAAAGATCATAGCATCAGGGATGATGAAATTTAAGAGTATTGAGTTCATGGAGAACTCAATATTGAATCACTTCTTTTTTTTTTTAGTGTGTAAGAGACTTGAATTTTCCCCTAAGACCTTGGGGTATTGGGAGGGATGTTGCTCAGGGCTGCAACACAAATGTGGAGAAAGAGGGGGGGTTGAGTCTGAAAACCTCCTTAGGATCATCTGGCATCAAGGACGTAGCATGGGGGAACTTGTGTGTGTGTGTGTGTGTGTGTGTGTGTGTTTGTGTACCAACAGAATTGCATAATTCCCAAGCTGTACATGGGTAGAGCAAATTAGAATCAAGCCTACTCCTGGGGAAGAGAGATATCTTCTTCTACCCTGATTTCACCTCTTGCTGGGTGAGTAATAGTGCTGACAGTCCTCTGTGTGGTCTCTCCAGGTCACAGGGAGCATGCACAGCTTGGTGGAGGCACATAACAGATCATTGCAGAGCCTCCAGAGTGCAGCACCAATGGCAGAGAATGGGGCTCCTTGATGGTAGGAGCTTTCTCTTCTGCAAGAATGTAGCTAGATGAGTGCAATGCACACCATCTGGGGGATGGACATGCTTGAAGCTCTGACTTGGGGTGGGGGACAGCAAGGGCAATTTATGTAACCTAAGCATTTGTACCCCCATAATATGCTGAAATAATAATAATAATAAAAAAAGAATGTAGCTAGGACTTACCTTGCAAACCCAGAAAACATTTCTGGATTTTCTGAGATTTAACATAGGAGGGAGATTCTGGGGAGGGCAGAAAGATGATATCTTCCTGCTGGGTGGTAGGGTTTGATGCTCATTTAGTTTAAATATTGAAAGGATCCCTTTATTTTATACCCCGAACTACTTAAGTGGAAGTATTAATTACATGCACACACAGAAACTGAGACCTGGAGTGGATAGAGAGAGCAAAGATGTTGCAAAAGTTAAATTGAACCATCTCCTTAGCAAATGGTGGTGATATTTTTGTGTGAGTGGGTAGTAATACACAAAGTGAGAAAGAGCAGTGTTCTGATAAAACAATTCTTATGCAGAAAAAGTGACATATCACAGAATACCATCTCATCATTTACCTCAACCATAGTCCTTTTCACCACTCATCTTTCTGTCCTTTCAAGTTCCCCAGATGTATGGCCCCAATCAGGATCAAAATTCAGTAAGCTCAACACATTTCACAGACTGTCTTCACCTCCAAATGCCTTTGACGTCTCTTCAGTGAGTATTGATGCTGACAGATGTGCCTTGTTGATAATAGGTCTCTCCAAATAGGAAACATTGGGAATTCTGCTAGTGGTTGGGATTTGGTATGATTTTTCTCATATACACAAAGCTATCTGGTGGTCCAACTTTGAAAATGTCTTTAATACATATTACTTAGTATAAAAATTGCTATTAATAAGTCACCTTCTGAGACTCAAAATACATCTGACCTCTCATTATTATTTCCTTGGCAGAGAAATAGGCTTTTTTCATTGTTGTTGTTGCTATAAGGACAATATTTAAAGTGATGATCCATTTTCAAAGATGAGTGGCTATTGGGAAACTTACTTTTCTAGCCAACGTTATATAGAAATAAACAATAATGCTACACAGAATATTCTCTTAATTCTTAAAAACCTTACAAAAAAGCTCATTAAAATTAGCAGAATTTGGCTTTTTCGAACCACCTAGGAAAGAGATTTGTGAGCAGTCAATTGAATATTAAGATTTGGATCACTGTGCATTGGTGCCTGGCTCCTAATCAGTTGTAAACCTTAATTATCTTTGGCAAGTCAAGTCACAGGAAAGATCACTATTTTAATTTGAGGAAGTAATCATTTTCTAGAGAAGTACTGTATGTTACTTGAATAAATTCACATCTCCTTTATTTTATCTAACCCCACTCTACTCCTCAGGTGGGTTTAGCTGTGTTAACTCAGCTATTTAGATCACATTTAGTTAACAAAAAAAAAAGACCCTGGTATTGGGTCCAGGAAAGTTGCAATTTTTGAAGGAGAACCAAATGGCTCTCTCTAACATTGTGGTTCTTCCCTGATGGTTAAGGTGACATTTAAGTTACTTGCTTGTCTTCCCTGATCTTATTTTGCTGCAAATTAAGGTGAAAGGAAGACTAGAGAAAGGAATCAATATAGTGCATTTTCTTCTTTGTAGCATCTCTCACTTTATCTTTTTCTTCTTCTCTCCATCCCTCTTCTATACCCTATGGGTATATCAACGCACATTGTTCTGAAGTTTAGGTTTTGCATGTAATGACATACCTTGCAGTCTGTCCCACTTCAGCATGTTGAGGGGCACATCATTATTTCTGGCAGTGGCCTGACATTCTATTATGTGGATGGGCCATTGTTTAGGAATCTGCCCTCTAAAGATGGACATTTAAGAACGTTCTAATTTTTTGCCTTTGAAAATAGCGCTACAATGTTAACATCCTTGTTCATGTGCCTTTCAACACCTGAGCAAAGGTTATTGGAAATGTACATTATTGCTTCAAAGGTCATGTGCATTGTAAATTTTGGTACACATTGCCACGTTACTCTTTAAAGATTTGGTAGTAATTTGGGAGGCTTACTAGCTATGGGGTACCAACCAAAGTCATCTTGAGACAGAACTTGACTAGGTGGAGCTGGTTCAGACAAGAAACAGAAAAAGAGAAACACTGGACAAGGGGCTATGGGAGGAAGACCAGGAGAGGCTGAAGGTCTGTCTGTCAAGTAGCAGAAAGAGGGGTTTGGCTTGTCTTGAATGACCAAAGGTGCTGCAACTGACAAGTGGATAAGAGCTTCGGGATGACACATTAGGGCTCAGCATATAAAAAATACTTTTTAAAAATGTTTTCCAAATATGGAACTGTTTCAAAGGAGGTGAGTCTCCTGTTACTACATGTGTTCAAGTTAAGGCTGGTTGTCATAGGCTCTGCGCATGTGTTCATGTGTGTATGTGTGGTTGTGTGTGCACATAGGTGTACATGTGCACACAGGTGTGCTTGTGTGCATATATGTGCCTGCACATATGTGTGGGCATGCGTGTGTGTGTATGCATGTGTGTGTGAGTGCACAAATACAGGGCAGTTGGGTAAAGGAGACATGGGCATCAGATGGGAGGTTGCAGTAGATGATTTTAAAACCCTTTCCAAGTGTCTGGGACACCGATTTAATGAATAAGTCAAAATATAAAAAGTTATTTGTTTAAGATACAAGGTTTTTTTTGACTGAGTTGCCCAAATCTAAATACCCTAGAGACCAACTCTAGTGTAATATGGTATTGTGCATTAACTATTTCAGTGAACATGCATCAAGTGCCTTACTGCAAGGCAAACACAAGATAGAGCCACAGGGAACGGATAGACAAAGTCCTCTGCCCACAGGGAGCATGCACGGGACTCCATGGTAACTCATGGTCAAGGAAAGGGATGATACAAAAGCCTGTGCCATGGGAGGGCCTAGGCTATGCCCAGTATAGGAGTTTAGTCTAGGCTGAAATCTGAACATCAAGAGTTTGCTTAGTATGGGCGAACTCGGTGAGCTTGGGTGAAGAAATTTAGGCAGAGGCCCAGGAAGTTCAAGGAAGTGCAGGAATCCTGGGGTGGACATTTGGAGTGTGGAGCCTGCAGAGAAGGCTGGTGAGAGCAATTCCAGATGAGGCTGAGAAGGCAGGCCAGGGGCAGGTGGTGAAGGGCCTTGGGGGGCATGCCAGAGATTGGGGGCTTCATTCTAAGAGCAATGGCATTTGAAGAGTATCTCAGTCTGCTTTCTGTTGCTTATAACAACATATTGAAACTGGGTAGTTTATAAAAAAAGAACTTATTTCTTACAGTTATGGACGCTGAGCAGTCTAAGGTGAGAATCTGTATCTAGTAAGGGCCTTCTTGCCGGTGAGGACTCTGCGGAGTCTTGAAGTGGCACAAGGCATCTCATGGCAAGGGGCTGAGCATGCTCACGTGCTAGCTCAGGTGTCTCTTCCTGTCCTTGTATATCCACCAGTCCTGCTCCCATGATAACCCATTAATCCACCAGCCCATTAATCCATGGATGGATTAATCCATTCCTGAGGGTAGAGCCCTCATGACCCAATCACCTCTTAAAGTCCTCACCTCTCAATATTGCCATATTGGAGATTAAATTTCAACATGAGTTTTGGAGGGGACAAATATGCAAACCGTAGCAAAGGGTTTTGAGTAGGACAGTTACATATTAAGATTTGTATTTTATCAGCTGGCCCTGGCATTTTAGCAGGGAGATGTTTTAGGTCAACTTTTCTTAACCTTGGTGCTGACATTTTGGACTCATACTTCTTTGTGGTGGGGGCTGTCCTGTGTATTGCAGGATGTTTAGCAGCATCCCAGGCCTCTACTCACTAGTTGTCAGTAGCACCTCCTTAAGCCCCTGGTTGTGACAACCAAAGAGTGTCCTCAGACATTGCCACATGTCTCCTGGTGTGACGGGGATGTGTGAAAATTACCCTTGGTTGACAGCCCTTATTTTAGGAAATGAGATAAAATGACAACCTGAACTGGATGGAAGGTAATGGTGGAAGTGTGGGTCAGAAGGGAAGAGGTAGAATTGGTAGATTTTGGTACAGTGTGAGTATGGAGAGAGAGGGAAGAATCAAGGGTGAAGCTGAGGTTTTGGGATCTGGCAAACTGAGTTGTGGAACCTAAACGTGGTTTCCCTGAAAACATGATCAATTCCATTTTGGAAAAGTTGTGTTTTAAGTGCCAGGGGCCAGTGGGGGACGCATCCAAAGGGAGATATCTAGGATTCAGGTGAGTCAGGGGTTGGCATTTGAGGGATGCTGTACTATACTACAGCTGGAATAATGCCCTTTCTGGCCCCGCTAATAGCATGATGGAATTGTGCATCTTGGATGCCCAAGTGTTTGTGGCACTGGTACACAGAAGTGTGTGGCCAATTCCAAATCTTAAAGCTCCTTGGCCATTCACCAGGGCCACCCCACAGGAAAAAGATCCACCTGGACTCCTGACTAAGGAGAGGCGGCCTCCGCAAGGTTGACCTTTCCTGCTCTAGGCAGCTGAAGTGCTTCTTAAGTGACGGCTGAATGGTCGCAGCTATTACTCTAACTGTAATTTGTAATGGCTCTCTAACACTTTAGAGAGAGCTGGGGTTCCTTGGGATGAAAGGTGACTTTTAAAAGTCAGTAATTATACTTCCAGTGAAAATGTGTCTCTACCACAGGGCATAACTATAGTATGCAGGGCATCCAGGAATTCACTCCTGGACAGCGCTTCTATTAATCATAGTTCCAACGCCCAGAGAACATGTTCTCAGTAGTTAACCATCCTCTTCCCCCCTCCTTAAAATGTGGACCTTGTAATCAAAAGAAAGACACACCCTCAACTATAGCAGGGCTGCTGTACTAAATAAAAAATTATAGTTATTATACATGGACTTCATACTGAGCAGGGTCAAGTTATAACACATCTGGTAACTTCCATTAAAGGACTGAGTTATGTTCGGCTTGTGTTTTAATTAGCCTGTGATAAACAAAGAATCAAAGGCCATTCCGCTCTGGTGGTTTTTATATTTACGACTGCCTTCACCTGCACTTACATACAGGTTTATGAAGTGTAAAAAAGCGAAGAGTTCTAGTCGCGCTGTCTAGACCATTTACTGTAATAGCTCAGTTAGGAGGCTGTATTTCTGAACCAGCCAGATGTTTACAACAGCCTGAGGAGCTGGTGGGCTGCTTGACTTACAGAAATGTTGGGACAAACACAGTCTGATCTCCCAAGAAACGATTTGGTATTGACACTTCCAGATCATTCAGGTTCCTTTGTAGTTTGTGAAAATGTATCAGAACAATGGGAGTTTAGAAGAAAGAATGCGTTCTCTTCTGAGTTGAGACCTAAATTAAACCTTGTCTTCCTCAACAATGAGAAAGGTTACAGAATCCAGTGAGAAAACATTTTTATAGGGGAGGAAATTGAGCCAAGAAAGACATCTGCCCCTGGCCCACCTCACTAAGCTCCCAGCAGAGACAAATACTGAGCTGGTTTATGTGAAAGACGCTAAGAAATTTTGCTATAAAATCTTCTTCTGAACTTTTATGATCTCCTAGGTGTGTTCCAGCTCTATGATTCTCATGTCAGAAATTAAATTAGGTATTACACTTTTAAGGTGATCTGATCATTTCACTTGCTGGGCCTGCGGAATTGGCCTGGAATAAGCTTTCTGGAATGATCCCTGCCCCTCTCTGCCTCCTTGGAAAAGCTTCCCGCCACCTCCGTGCTGTTCTGGGAGGGGATTCTGTGCCAGCTCCCAGCACAGGGAATTGACTCATAGGTTTAGCTCCACTTCTATTTTTTCCTTTCAACAACTTTTTTTCTTCCTTTGGTCTTTTTTTTTTAAATCTGTGTTTTAAAGTATAACATACAGGCAGAAAAATGCAAAACTATCACAGTGAGCCTTGAATCTCCCACTCACATCAGGTGGTAGAATATCACAGCACCCCACAAAATTCCCTCATTTCCCTTTCCAATTATTTTGCCTCTATGTTCCCCCAAAGTAAGATAGATTCGTTTTGCCTCTCTTTGAAGTTTGTATAAATAGACTAAAACGGAACATACTCTTCTGTGTCTGACTTCTTTCATTCAACATTTGTGAGATTCATTGATGTTGCTGTGGGGTTTTTTTGCTGTGTGATATTCCTTTGTATAAATATATACCTCACTTTATGTATTAATTTTACTGTTGATGGAAATTTGGTCATAGCTAGTTTGGACCTGCGATGAATAATGACAAGGACATTTTTGTGCATGTCATTTGGTGCACACGGGCAAGCCTTTCTCTTGTAAGTACAGCCCATTTGTGATTTGATCTCTGAAACATCATTCAGCTTCTTAAGATGTGTTTCTTTCTCTTTAAAAGATGTTAATGAAGTCAGGCTCGATATATCCTCTATTTATTGTGTCCACTGTTTGTGGAATTTTAAAAATAAGCTTGTTATCATCTGCCAGTTGTACTTTTTTTCCCCTCCTTGTTTCCTCTATGTAGACATCTGTTCAAAGCAAGCTCCCTGGCATCAGGGGAGTCATACCAAGTTCTTCCTTGAGACCAGCAATTCTTATAGTATCAGCGTTGCCTGAGCATCCCCTGGTGAAATGCCCATTCTCAGGCTTCCTCCCAGACCTACAGAATCAGAGACAGGGTTTGGATCCTGGAAGTCTATGTTTTCACAAGTCCTCCAGGGGATCTTGCTGCACACTCCAGTCCGAGAACCACCGCTTTTGTGTCTTCTCCGCCCCATCACCTCTCTCAGCGTGCACACAGCAGGAGGCGTTTGGTAAGGAATTTATTTATTTATTATCTACTCATTCAACCAGTACTTGCTGGGCACTTGCTAAGGATGGAGCTATCCTCTGCTAGGGGGAAATGGGGAGATGAAGGTGCGTTAGAGATGGTTCTTGCTCTTAGGGAGCTCAAGGTCAGCAAATGGATATAATACAAGGTGATGGATGCCTCTCCTGGGGAGGCCAGGGAATGGTCCATTCAGGAGGTGAGCCTTGCACTCAAGTAAGTGTTGAACTAAATCACTGAATGGCATGTCCTCTAGCAAGAACTCATTAATGTTTTCACATTGCTAGTAGCCTCTTAGATATGAAAGTACACAATGTTATCATCACTTCTGAAACCCAGGTGCCTGGAACATAGCAGACAGTCACCAGATATGTGTTGAATTTCTGAATGAACCACTACTTTTTTCTGTGTTTTTGTTTTGGACCCTGCATGTCATTCATTCAGCATGCGTTTATTGAGCACCTGTGAATATGATAAGAGCTCTGCTATATACTGAGTTAATAAGGTGAGTGGAAATAGACACAATTTCTGCATGTCCCAAGGCTAGTAGCTGAAGCCGCTAATGTGAAGTGTGTGAATGGTGGCAGTCTGCGGTCGTGTTTACTTAGCTGTCTTAACTGGTTTCCAGCAAGCAGGTTGAATGCTTCTAATTGGTCAGGGCAGCCCAATGGCTGTGAGGCCGGAAGAGGTCTGTGTATTTGATATTGATCTGGGAGAGGACTGTGTGAAAAAGTCCTGGATCTACTCAGTTCTTCATGGTGTTTTATATAATTTAAAAGGTGTTTTTGATGGTGGGAAACACCATACTGACACTCAGATGGATGAAAGGCAGTACTTACAGTGGAGAATAAGAAAAGGCTGCCAGTCAGAGTAACACAGGGGATTGTCCCCAGGGTTAGGCCAACAGCGACCTGGAGCTGTAGGGGCAGCTTCTGTATGGCAAGGGGGTTGGGATTAGCAAGATCTCATGGGCTCCGTGTGGATGGGTTAATTTGAATAATTTTGTCGGCACCACGGTATAGTAGCTGTGGCTAGTTGTCCGATATCTGGCCCTGGGTTATAGAGGACAGGTGTATAGTGGCCCTGGTAAGGGAAATGGTTGGGTTGTGGACTTAATCTGCTATACAGGGGGAATGGACCAGCTTCCAGCCAGGGCCTCCCATCTGGATCAAGACAGCATTTTAAGAAAAAACTTTATTACATGGGGAAGGTTCACAGAATGACAAAATTATGTTTTGCTGCAATAAAAGATCGATGTGGGCTTTGTGTGGATCTCTCTCTCCCTCTGTCCCCAACTTTTCCACCTATGTAGTGGGCAGTTTCTTTTTTGTGTGTGTGGGAGTAGAAGGTGGAATTCTGCAACGGCATAGGTGAGTGTGTGCTGTAATATGAGGTATGTGTAGTATTTCTAGCCTGGTAAGGGGAATGATGTGTTAAAGATAACCCCCTCAGACCTAATTTAGTGCCTCACATTGAAGTTACTTGTGATGGAAGATACTCCCCATGATGAGGGCTGACCAAACACTCCTTGCTTGTGTTGTTCGAAATGGAGCAAAAGCATAAGGTGCCTATGTTATGTAATGCAGCTTCTACGCAGAGCTGGAAGGCCCTTTCTGGAGAAAAGATATTCAGGGTGAGTAACCACTTAAACTGTCTAATAAAAGATTCCAGTGAATGCTACTGTGGTCTGTCAAGTGGTACATTGTTTCTGGAGTAAGCCAGAATAAAATCTAGTGAGGCATGAGAAAGGGGTAATGCTAGAAATGAACTGCTCTATTTTGCAGCCCATTTTTCACTAGAAGTTGTATGCACGGATTGAGGGGAAGGGGGCGCTGGTCTCATTAAGAAGCCCATGTTGTGAACTTTGTCAACTGGATGCAACTTTTTCACTTGAACCCTTCCTATGCCATGGCAGTCTCTGACTCCGTTGCCCTCGCGGCTGGCTGTGCATTGGAATGCACACAAATAAAGCAGGATTGTTGGACTAGACACTTGGAAAGAGCAATTAGGTCTACCCGAGCCTCCAGACAATCTCTTTTCCCAGTGAAGTGTATGCCCTGCTGGAACTGCCCAGAGATGCAGATGTGAAGTTCATTAAGAGGGACTGAACTGCATCTATATTTAAAGCATCTGATGTCCCAGGATACAAAAGTAAAGTGGTGGTATTTTATTCTTGGTGGATTTGCTGTCTGAAAGCTCAAACATTTCCCATCCGTTTCATATAATCCTGATCCTGTAATTCATTGTCTGTTTTAAAAAAATATTCACCCTGCTTCTGCATTAAAAACAAAGCAAAACAAAACCATCACCACTGTGCTTATTTTAGTAAGTTTATTTTTTAAAAAGATAAAAATCAATATTCTCCCTTGCACAGCTGATGTCCTGGGGGGGATGAACTACAGGAATCATAGTTAAATTGCTGCTAGTCTGTCTGTGTGATAGAAAAGGTCAATATTTTTCTAGAAAGAAAGCGTTCTGCTTTCCTCTTGGGAGACAAGAGAATGGCACAGTGGTAAATTGCTGGATTTTGTGCCCAAGTGATTGCAAGGGATAATTCCACCCCCTGAATGGAAACACTCCTCCTCTACTACAGTTCTTTCTTCTCCCCTCTCACAGCCTTGGCTTAGAAAGGTTTTTGTTTGGTCTGTGTCACTAGCTTATCCTCACAGAACCGCTCAGCAAGGACTGCCCTGCCCCCTAAACAGCTATGCAGGATGTCAGCTCTAGAGGTTATCTCTGAAGAATTCAGATCTAAAATGCCGCTGTATCAGTCGGGATAGGCTGGGTTGTGCTGAGGTCAACCTCAGTTACTTAAAACCACCAAAGTTTAATTCCTGTTCGCACTACATGTTCACTGCAGGTCTGCAGGGACCTCCGCTCATTGGGATTATTCGGAGACCCAGGCTGAAGGACACCCCATCCCCACATCTGCCTTCATGATCACCAAAACCCTGAAGAGGGAACGAGGGGAATTGTGCCCCACTCTCAAAGCTCTGACCTTACAGGACACATGTCACTTCTGCTTACATTTCACTGGCCAGAACAAGACACATGACATACCTACCTTCCACATGCCCAGAAGGAGGACAGAACCAGAATGTCTGTGAATGGCCCCAGTGATCACTGTGGCTGTTGCTCAAATGAATTGGAAAGTTTGAAAGGATCTGAGAGGCTACTTCCTCTGGACTTCCTCCTAAGGGAGACATCTTTTCTACAACATGCTGTCGCTGCTCAGTCTCTGCTGCAGCAGTCCTGGTGAGGGGACCTCACTGCTTCTCAAGGTGGTCATTGTGGTTTTGGGGCAGCCCTTGTATAGTTAGAGCCTCTTAGGGCCTGAATGTCTGGAGTGTGGTCTCGTCCCCTGTCCTCTGGCTGTCTGGCCCTGGCCAGGAGCTCACCTTGCTGAGTCTCTGTTTCCCCATCTATAAAATGGAAATAATATTACCCTTATTCACAGCTGCATTGAGGATCAAATGAAAGGCAATGAAGTCTGTTACAGGTCTGGCACATAAATGAAAACAAACAAAAGCTGGTACCCTTTCTTTTGCTCCAACATAGGCTGCTGAGAGGTTGAATGTGAAAATGTATATAAATTAGTATATTTATATGTATGTATGCAAGTAGTGTGTGTATATATGTATGTATAAAATTATTGCTCTGCTAATTGTGGATGGAAAAAATGTTGACTGACTATGAGCACAATTTAAAACTTATTCTAGTCAATGCTTGGACCAAAATGGCTATGGAAGTTCCTGGAAGTCCAGTGTCATAGATGAATATTTACAAATTGTCCAATCCTATAAGCTATTCATTTATTTAAAAATAGATGTATTTTTATTTTTATCTTTTCTCTGCTTCCAATTTGTTGCCTGGAATGCTCCCTCCCCTTCCTTTGCTCACTTTGAATTATTCTTCATGTCTCAGTTTCTCTCCAGATTTCACTGCCAGAAGTGGCCTCTATTTGCCCCAGACCCAGATCCTAGCATTTATCATATAGAATTGCCTAAACGTGTAAGTACTTTGGGACTATTTTTGAGCCACTGTACCCACCCTCACCTTTTCAAATGGTGAACAGGTGACATATATACAGTATCGAGCACTTAGTAAGTCCTTCTTCTCTGGTAGCCCTTTTTCCTTCTTCGGGTAATCTTGGAGGACCGTTGGACCTCCAGTTCTCACTGTTTAAGCGCAGTATGCTAGATGCAATTCAGAAACATGTTGCTTGTCATTACCCTTCATAAAATATTACCTTTCTTTTGGACAAATGGCTTAGAGGACATCTGGCTGCTCTCTGTGAGTTATGAGAATCTAGTAAAGCAACGGCTATTTGAAGAATAGCTCAAGGCATTCAAGAGCAGTGGATAAGCAGAAACCACAGTGGGGTCAAGATACTGCCAGAGAAGAAGGGAACAAATATCTTTCTGACTTCTTTTTGTATGTATAAGTTGATTTAATAGTGCTTTCCTTCAGACATGCTTTCTTGAGTGAATGCAAGATTTTAACTTTACTAGTTAATTAGACAATGAATCTGGAGAGCTCCTCTGAGTTACCACTTTGGGAAAAACAGAAGATAAAAACTCAGTGCAATGAACCTTACTCTACATTGTCAGCACTGGGCTGACCTTATACCTTAAGGGTTGGTGAGTCTGACCCTCTCATTTTCTAGCTCAAAGGACTGGAGCCCAGCGAGGTCACAAAAATTCAAATTTGGAAATAGAGATTTAGGCATCAATTCAGATTCTCTCAATTCTTAATATTCCCTCTGATGTGGGGTGAAGATCATGGGGCCAGCTTTGTAGTACCCCTGAGAGTGACTGTCCCTGGGCCGACTCTGGGCTGGCCTGGCTTCTTTCCATCTGGCTGTTGGGTCAGGAATGGGGATAAGGCTCCAAAAACCCTCTCGTCAGGAGCCAATGGCAAGAGAGAGACAGCACCCTCCCAAGACTGCCTCTGGCCCTTCTAGCTCACCTTCGTTGTTTGTGTTAGCTCCAGGCTGCCCTGTTCCATTCAGATTTACAAACATTTAAATCTGGGATTTTGATGACGAGGCACAGGCGGAAACACTTGGGCTGAACATTGTTGTGTGAGACCAAAGCTGTAACAATTGAATATGTTGGATGCAGAGGCTGTCACAATCTAGGCTGATGTCCTCATTGTCAAAGGACAAGAACAAACATTCCTACGTTCCTCTGTTGTCCATTTGCTTCCTCCTCTTTTTTAAGTGGCCCCATGAAAGGACTCCTTCCCCTTCCTTTGGGAACTTGCCACTGGCTTCAGGTAAGAGCTTCCTGACTCTCCTCACCCGCCGAGTGGAAGCAATGTCTTACTCTCTGGCATTTTGTCCATGTTCTGTCAGTGTTTCTGTTTCCCTTTGGGGGCCTGTCACATTTTATTTTGTATATTAGGTGACTGTGTCCATGCTACATTTCCCATTGTAGAGGATGAACCTCTCAAGTGTGTGTCTTAGATTGATTTACCCTGGAGTCTCCCACAGTCCAGTGTGCCCAGACAGCAGTGGCTGAACAAAGTATATCTGGAAAGCATTTACTCATGCAGTATTGTTGGATAGCCTGAAATTGATGGGCTGTGCTAAAACCCATGCAAATCTCAGTACACAGCCTTCACTCCATGGTGACAAGGATGATGCATGCATTGGAGAGTCTATTATTGAATCCCTTCCTAGGACATTAGGCCCTTCTATGGTGGTTGTGATTAATATGATTGCTGCTCAACTAACATCTGGTGCACAGAAAGGCATATAGTGAGTGCTCAGCTAACTTGGGCTCAGTGACTAACTTCGTGGATAAAATGTACAAGAGACTAGTATCTCAGAGTGAACCAGAGTGAGGCACAACAAACTCATTCAGGTTTTATTGGGCCATGTTAAAAATTGCCAAGGCTATTGAATTAAAACCAGTGGTTTGCTGGCAATTGTTTAACAATCAGTTTTCTGGATAAGACAGACCTAATTTGTAGCATGTGCTGATTCTATTGGTATAAATACTGCCACCATGGCTGATTTCAACCTGCCAGTGTGATGTCACAGGCCTTAGAGTTAGGAGGGGAGGCAGGTGATATGGGCTGTCCTCCAGCACATCACTGGCTGAACTTTTTCTTCAGGGCTCATGGGCCCAGCAGAGGGGTGCTGCTGCAATGACAGTAACCACAGTGGGGTGCAGTCCGGGAATTTGGATGGTCTAGTTTTCCAAGGCTATATCAAGACATCCTACCAGCAGGTTGGATCTGTGTTTCCAAGTTCTTGATCTTCCCAGCCATGGAACATTATTTTGGTCATGTTTAATTCTGCTTGTATTACCCAGACATAGTAGATATCGTGCCTTGGACCTCAGAATTAACAGCTTGAACACTTAGTAATAAAAGCTTCTTAAACTCTGTATTAAAAATACTGGTTAGATGCAAGGAAAAAAACAGTTAAATCAGGTTTTGTATGTCATATAGGAAGCCAACAGTTGCTTTGCTGAATTTGAATATATATATATATATATATATTTTTTTTTTGAGATAGAGTTTTGCTCTGTTGCCCAGGCTGGAGTGCAGTGGCACAATCATAGCTCACTGTATAGCTTGGAACTCCTGGGTTCAAACAGTCCTCCTGCCTCAGCCTCCTGAGTAGCTGGGACTACAGGTGTATGCCATCATGCCCGGATAATTTTTTTAAAAATTAAAAAAAAATTTTAGAGACAAGGTCTCCCTATATTGCTCATGCTGGTCTTGAACTCCTGGCCTCAAGTAATCTTCCTGAGTTGTTGGGATTACAGGTATGAGCCACTGTGTCTGGCTCTTGAATAGATATACCTTTTAAAGCCAAACTAAGTTCCACTGATTTGGGGACATGATGACAACCATATGAGTATCATTGAAACTGGAAATCTTCACCTAAAATTGCTCTTTGTCTTCATTCATTTTCATGCACACTGCCAGTACGAACAAAAATGCTTAGAAGTGTTCAGTGTACTAAGGATTAATTTCAGAGCATGGAATTTGGAGTAAGACAGTCCTAGATTCAAGATCTGTAATTGTGAGCTTTTGCCTGTCTAACCTCAGTGTGCTAATCTATAAAGTGGGTTTAATAATAATAATAATAATACTGACAACAACAAACTCCTAGAGCAATTATGAGGCTTAAATGAGTTAATGCTTCCAAATCTCTTAGCATATAGAAGGTCCTGATTGCTGAATTGGCAATAACTAAAGACACTGGAATGCCTCTATAACCTTAGAAGCCTTGTGATATTTTCCTAGTTAGCTCTGCTTTGATAGTTTATTGTTAACCTGAATATATTCATACTTTTGAAGCAAATTATATTATTTGAATTGATGCTTACTATAATCCTGTGATATAGAGACTTATCTGACTACTGTTGTCCAATAAGTCAAGGTGATCCCTGCTTGAGGTTGAAATGTGACGTGGGTATTCTTTATCTAGTGCTTGCTCTGTTGCTGCCTCTTTACGCCCAGGACTGACGTGTGCTGTCCCAGAAGGTGGGACCCATCACAGAACAGAGACCATGTAGGCTGAACTCTTCTAGGAACCAAAGCAGAAGCTCTTCAAGGAAGACACCATATTTTTCAGACATGGATTGTCATCCGAGGATGTTTGGGAGGTGGAACAAGTACAAGTTGCCTCAGAGGGTCAATTAATAGTTATTAATGATGGCTGAGAATTAGTTAATATTATTTTCCCCTTCAATTGTACTTTTCTTTCAATTGTCCCAAGTCGTTCATAGCCTACAATTGTGGGGTGATCTTGTTTGCAATTTCAATACCTATTTTGATCACTGTGTTATTTAATCCTATATGGGGAAGTCTGTATTGATATCTACGGACCCACAGGAAAAGCAAATCAACTAAAAGCTTGATTAAAAGGTAACTGAAGCTGCACATAGTGGTTTCCTTCCAAAGAGATGAAAAGAGGGAAAAAATAATAATGTTATAGTGGAGAAACCTGAAAATACTACCTCAAGGTCAGCCTCAGGATCATCATTGAACAGTGATGGTTGACAATATATACTCTGGAGAGATGTGATGAGACGGGTACTTTACCTCTGTGCTCTTCCTCCCCAAAACCAAAAGCTTCCATCTAACCATGAGGAAAAATAGAAGACAGATCCCAATTGAGGGACATTCTACAAAATCCCTGACCTCTATTCCTCAAAACTGTCAAGGTCATCAAAAACAAGGAAAGTCTTGAGAAACCACCCTAACCAAGAAGATCCTAAGGAGAGATAAGAACTAAATGAAATGTGGTGTCCTGGGTGGGATCCTGGACTAGAACATGGACATCAGGTAAAAACTAAGAAAATTGGGATGAAGTATTGACCTTAATTGATAATAACGTATCAGTATTGGTTAATTAATCATGACAAAAGTGCCCTACAAACAGAAGAGGTTAACAATAGGGGAAATTGGGTATGGGATATATGGGAACTCATTGTACTATGTGCAATTTTTCCATAAATATAGAGCTATTCTAGAATTTTAAAAAATTATTAAACATAGGCAACTCAACCTAGAAGCCTGCTTTATTGATTGATTTTTGAGAATAAAATTAAAAGCCATAATTGTGAATATAAAACTTTTAAGAAATAAAGAATTTGATATATAACTTGACTGTATACTATTGACAATCCAGGGGGCGGCATGAAATGAAGGGAAAATGAAAAGACATATAGCGATGGCAGGAGTATGAGACCGAGACCAACACAAGGGCACGGGGAAAGACACACTGATCACAGATGGTAAACCTTAACCAGGCGTGGAACAGAGGCTCAGACAGCGATTCCAACACGTGAAAGAGAAACTTAAAAAGCTACAGAAAACGTGACTTGGAGGCAGCACGGTTTCCATCTTGTGCCTCCTCTGGTCTTGCCGCTCAAGCCCAGGCACTCTTTGACTTTTTACAACCGTAGTTAAAAGACTTATTGGCCTTGAGGCTGGAGGTTGTTTGCCAGAGTGGCCAGAAGTTTTGTATTCCTGAATCACATTAAGCCCTTTAACAATAATGCTTTATAGAATAATTTAAACATTTGCTTGAATAAACACGACTTGCAACAACTTTACAACGAAAATAATAATAAACTGGAATCTCAGCCGTTGCCTAACAAAATGAAAAGGAAATGAAAATGAACACTGTGGTGTTATAAGAACGGCCCACTTAAAACCCAAGCTTTATGCATTTGAAAGTCGGAAGGGATCTCAGCCGTAATGTTTAGCTCTCATTCTTTTTTTCTTTTTTATTTCATCATATTATGGGGGTACAAATGCTGTTAAGGTTACATATATTGCCCTTGCCACCCCTCCCACCTCGAGTCAGGGCTTCAAGCATGTCCATCCTCCAGGTGGTGTGCATCGCACTCCTCCCCCGCCCCTACCTGCCCGACACCTGATAAATGTTTTTTGGAGTTTTTTTTTGACATTTTGGTTACATTTTATATCTTTGCCTCTCCCTAGGAAGGGTTACAGGTATGCCTTTCCCCTCCACAATGCTCACCACATCCCTAAGATGTGGGTCTACCCCCCACCCCGAATCCCTGGTGAACACCACCACCATTTGAGCACCATAGTGTTAATCAGTCAGTACCAATTTGATGGCGAGTACATGTGGAGCCCATTTTCCTGATCTTGTGTTGCCTCACTTTGGATAATGGGCTTAAGCTTAATCCAGGATAGTATAAGCAGCGCTAGCTCGCTGTCGTTTCTTAGAATTGAGTAATATTCCATTGTGAACATATACCAAATTTTAATTATCCACTCATGAATTGACGGTTCAGGAACATATGCTAAACTGGAATGCCATGTGCCAATGCCTCTCAGCTCCCTTCACTTTTCATTTAGGAGCAAGATACCATACTGTGCATTGTCTGCCAGGGCCTCAGCCTGGGCGCAGCATTAGTGAACAGACAAAAGTGCCGACAGACTTGCATTGGAATTTGTTTTTCTAGGCAGTGGTTTTATATATTAATCATTGAAAATGACTCTTGCTTATTTATGATGTGCGCTCTCAAAATATTTTGTAATTGAGCATTTCCTTCCGAGTATCATTTTTAGTTTACTGTAGTGTCTCATTATTTTTATTTTTTCTTACTGAGAAAAGAAACATATGCCCTTTCTACTACATTTCTATTAACTTTCAGCAGCTGAGTCATATTGTGGAATGGAATCATTTTGGTTCTTTATGTTTTTCCAAGCACACTATGACTTCCTTTCTCTTTGGATTAATTCTGGGAGGCTTGTTACATAGGATTGATGCTGGGGGTTCATTTTATTTTATCCTAAGTAAGTTGCTCTATTTTTTGGATCCTGTGTTTTCTTTTGTTTTGTGTGTGTGTGTGTGGGGGAGGGATGTTTTATTTTCTTTGAGTATACTGTATTTTCAAGTAATTTGAAAAGTTTTTGTGTTTTCTGCATGCCTAAAAAAATTCTTCATTTTAGCCATTTCTGACTGGTAGTTTGGGTGGCTATAGAATTCAAGGTTTAAAATAATTTCCTCTGATAACTCTTACAACACACTATTTCATAACAGTTAATTTTTTGATGGTAAGTCTGATGTCAGTCTGATTCTTGTTTCCTTGTAGACATGTTTTTCCATCTCTCAAATAGATTGAAGATATATTCTAAGATTTCTTTACTTTTTTTCATTTATCCTGCTTAGCATTCAATGGTATCCTTCAATCAGAAGGTTCATGATTTTGTGTTAAGTTTTGATCATTTTTTTATCTCTGTTTTTAAAACAGGTGACTATTGAGCTTCGTGGATTAACCCTCTATTTTGCTTACTTTCCTTTTATTTAACTTTTAGAGCTATTTAATAGAGATTTCTTTGACTTCATATTCCACTTCTCCTTTTGTTTTGTTAAATTCAGTCATGATATTTTTAATTTCTAAGAACTCACTTAATCCTTGAATGTTCCTGCTTTTGTTTTATGAATTCAGTAAATTTGTTTCTTTTTTTCCCTCTCAGATACTGACAGCCCTCTCCTGTCTCCTGACATGTTCTTCCCCTTGGGGTTAAATCTTTATTTTATTTTATTTTTTATTTTTTTATTATTTTTTTATTTCATCATATAATGGGGGTACAAATATCGTTAGGGTTACATACATTGCCCCTACCACTCCTCCCCCCCCCACATGCCAGAGCTCCAAGCGAGTCCAATCCCTAGGTGGCGCGCTCGGCACACATTATGTAACTCTACACTTCCTCCCCCTTCCCGCCTGCCCTCCATCCAACAAAAGATTTTCTTTCTTTTATACTTTGGATACATTGTATAACTTTGCCTCTCCTTAAGAAGGGTTAGAGGTATGCCCTTCCCCCCCACAATGCTCTCCATGTCCCTATGATGTGGGTCTTGCCCTCCCTCCCGAAACCCTGGTGTACACTACCAC
>VBSM01002223.1:14129841-14149874 GCA_008086735.1 Cheirogaleus medius | reverse complement strand
TTTCATCTCTGGTATCTCAGATCTATTCCAGATATCGATGCTTCTGTTCTTGTTTATCCTGGGTTTTCTCTTTTATGCTACTTGTTTTGTTTATATACCCACTGATTCTTGGCTGTCTGATACTATTTATAAATGGAAAATATGTTGGTGACTGTGGTTAGCTGCCTTGGCTTTCCTGTAATATTGAGCATTTCTATTTCTGTACAGGTGTCTTAGTCTGTTCAGGCTGCTATAACCAAATAATTTAGACTAGATAATTTATAAACAGGATTTATTGCTCACAATTCTGGAGGCTGGGAAGTCCAAGATCAAGTTGCCAGCTGATTCAGTGTCTGGTGAGGGCCCGTTTATAATAGATGGTAACTTCTTGCTCTATCCTTGCATGGTCGAAGATGGCAAACAGCCTCTAAGTTTCTTTTATAGGTCAAAGCCCTTATGACCTAGTACCTTCCAAAGGCCTGACCTCTCAAGACTATTGCATTGGAGATTAGATTTCAACATAACGGTTGGGGAGGGGACACAAATATTCAGACCACAGCAGCAGGCCCAGTGTAACAAAAGGCCAGCTTATCTTTGGGATATGTGGACTTGGAAATGGATGTTCCTTCTTCTCCATGTACCCTCCATGCTGCAATTTGGGGGAGCTTTGCAATGGATGTGCATTATCCACCCTAGGAGCCCTCATTCTCTCCTGGCCACTCATTCACTTGTTATTAGGGTCCAGTCCCTGGCTTGCACCTGGAGGTCATGAACCCTGATTCCAGGGACCTAGAAACTGAGCAGGAAAGTCTTAGTGTTTGAGGGAGGGCACTGACCCACCAGCCCCTCCTCAATGCCCCTTTTCCCTCCTGTTCTTTGAGTATTTCCATCTCAGGGAAACTGGCTCTAACCCCTCCTCCAATCTTTCCTGGTGCTTATTATGACAGTAGCACTTTCTACTGTAAATTTTTTTTTATCAATATCTAATTTAACCAATTTAATTTCTGTCCTGTAGGGTATTTTTGTTTTTTTCTTTTTAACTTAAATTATATATGTTGTGCTGACAACATAAGGGTCCCACCATTGTACCCTTATTTTCCTAACAAAGTCCAGGATAAATTTCCATTCATACATCTATACCATACTTTCAATGGGAATTTTTGAGGAGGTGGATGTGTTCAGTCCACAGACTAGAAGCAGAAACCCTTTCAATTCATTCTGAATCATACAGTTAACACTAAGGCATATGACTCTCCTTGGCCTGTGACTGGAAAAATGAAAAAATGGGTTCACTGGATACTTTAGTTAAGAGAAAATTCCTGTGGTTAAAGGGTTAAAAGAGTAGGTTTAGTTCCAGGCTCACCACTCCCTAAGACAAGGGGACTGGGGCACATTTCTTAAAAACTTTCTGCCTCTCTTTCCTCACCCATATGACTGAGGATGATACTAGCACCTCCACTAAGGAGTGGCATGAAGGTTGAAAGAAGGTTGAGAACCTGGTACAAAGTAAACCCTCAACGAATGTTCACTCTATAAAGTATCTTCTCCCCTGGGATTCTGTGGTAGTTTTTGAAAATGTGCAGCATTTTCTGATATAAAGGTTGCTTTTCAACAAAGAATCATACACACCTGATCTGAAGGATGGTACAATAAGCAAAGACAAAGCTGGAAGGGACCTACAGCCTGTCATATGCAACCACCTCATTTCACCCATGAGAAAACCACAGCCCAACGGGTAGGAGTTGGTAGCCTGGTGACGGAGCCCTGATTCATATCCAGGTCTCCTGATTCTCCCGAGTTCTCTCAGGGCATCTAGTGTTTCCTAGGCATTGTTTAGGTCCTCTCATTTAATCCTCACAATAGGAAGGTGCTTCTACTATCTCTGCCTTATAGAGAGAAAGCTTAGGTTCAGAGAGGCTGAGTGTAGCACAGAAGCCCCTTATGTGGGCTGGATTCCAAAGTCAGCATGAAAACCAAAAGCTCCATATGGTCCAGTCACCCTAAATTCTTTCATGGAATTGCTACTTTGGAGACCAACATATAAGCTGTCCATAAATCCAACACAACATGTGTTCTCTCCTGCCTAAATACCATTAGTTTTTCAACTGAGCTTCAGATAAAGCAATTGACTTGCAATTGGCAGGGCATCATGTATGAGATCTAAGCCGGGAATGACAGCGTCCCACATTCTATCTCCTTCTTCCTTTGGGACAGGTGCTTCCTGAGTGAACTGGTGGGGGGCACCACCCCCTCCCTTTAAATTCCCTCTTTCTCTTTTACAGATTTCTGAAGTTGAACTTGTGGAGTTCAGCCAACATAGGCTACAACCTCGGTGCTATCTGAAGGAGCTGCACTGCTGTTAGGTGGGAGCACTGGGCATGTGTGTCCTGCTCCAAGGCCGGTCCCTTTCATGGGTTCTTTCCTACTGTCCCAACAAGGCTCACAGTCCTCCAATTTCAGCATGCCAGGCTGATTTAGTTCAGCTGACACTCAACATAAACGACTTCTGTTTTCTAGTATAAATCTCTGGACATTTTATGAACCAATAATGTCCAAAGTGGACATGGACTCTTTTGTTGCTTGGTAATTACTACTGACCTCTTTCCTGGACCTTTTTCCATAAAGAGGCCACCTCTTTGGGGCAGCTCTGCCCTCGTCTTTTCTCCAAGGCTGTAGGTGGAACAGCCAAGTTCCTAATTAGCCAGGCTGCTTGGGGTCAGATTTTCAGGTCAGTGTTTGATGGAGGGGTAATCGGGGGAGGTGATGCATCGACTTTGATTAAAGAACTGTGATGAATCAAGATAAAATTGACATTTATTTTCTTTCAGACTATGCTAATCTTGCAGACCAAACTTAAAGATGAATTGCCTTCTTTTTTGGTTTGTCTGGGGAGGAAGTTACTCATGGAAATGATAAATCTGACAAAAATTTGCTATAATTTCACTCTAAGTTTGCTGCTATTTAATCAAACAAGAACTCATAGAATGAATCAGTGGAGATGATTTTTCCCACTAAACCTGAAATATTATTCCAGCACTTAAGTCTGTTCCCCACTGCTCTCAGAGGGGGAACTCCATCCACAAAGGATTCTGACCACTTCTTTATCATCTCATGTCCTGCCATCCTCACCTTCTTCCTAAGCCAGTGGGAAGGTGATCCTTGGGGCTTAAAAAGAAAAACAAAACAAAACAAAAAACTCTTCAAATAGCAACACATTTAAAATAACAATGTGTTTTGAACACCACCACAACACGTGTGATCTTTTCCCCTAATTAAACTGACACTCCTCTTTGGGTCGGGGAGAAAGAAGAGGAAACAGCTTCAAGTGATAATTGTCTGTTCTTTGATTGTCACAAGTGAAATAAATAATAGGAAAACAGGACTCACCGGTCAGTAAATTAGACTACTGTTAACTATTCTCAGCGTATTCATCATACTGACCTGAAAATCTCCGAGATGAAGTTATTTCCAGCAGCAGTGAATCCGCACGTTCCAGTCTGAATGGTCACGGGACAGGGCTCGCTCCGCGGAGAGGGCTGACAAGTAGCCTACCCGGAGAAGTAGCAGCCTTTTATCAGTAGATGGGAGTAGAGCAACGCAGATGGAACCTAGCAGAGCAGCCGGTCCTGAAAGTTTGTCCCCAAGCTTACGTGTCCAATCTCTATGGGACGCTACAGGAGGGAAGAAAGGAAAGCCATACAGAGGGTGAGATCAGATAACATGGACTTTCAAATCTGTGTCCCGCTGGGGCACTTGAGATCACAGGCAAATTCAGGAAATAATTTCGTGCCAAGCTGTATATTTCATTTTGCACTTCTTTGATTCGGGTAGGAAATGGTAAAATTATCATTTTTAATTTTATTTCTTAGTATCCTATGAATATTATGAATTTTCTCCTTTTCCATTCCTTCTCTCATTTTATTGTTTTCCTCTTTTCCTTATAGCCACAATCCCTTTGGTAGCCATCACATCCCTTCTTGGAGTGGGGTGAAGTATAACTAAATACATTTGTAAAAAGCTGTAAATATTCTTGTGGAGTGTATGATTATGATAATTTTCCTCTTAAGTATAGAAGGAAAGAAAGTCATAGACTTTCTTGTGCAACTTGTCTATTTTCTTTGGAAGAAAATCAGATACATTTAATATGTTGGTTTGGTAGTTAAATTATATCCTAGTATTGGTTTGATAGTTAAAAATATATCCTAGCATAGATATGGCATAATAGAAGCAATAATAGAATATATAATAAAGTCAGATGTAGAAGCTTGATCATGCACCTCAGCTCCTGGCATATATTTGTCAACATCAGAGAGTTAAAAGATTTATTTATTGATTTATCATCTATTTATTTTTCTCCATTCCTCATTTTCATTGCCTCCTCCCACCCCTCCCTTACAGCGACCACGCTAACGTATTTTCTATATATCTGTTTATTAGCATGTGTTCCTGTAAAATATGTATTGTTGTTTGTGGGCATGCTTTCTAATTTACATAAATGGTAGGCTATTGATCTCTTTCTGTTTCTTTTCTTTTTTTCCCCCACTCAGTATTGTGCTTTAGAGATCCATTCCTATTGCTGTGTGTAGCTCCAGTCTCTTGATTCCAGGGGCTGCAGAGTATTCCATCTAGCACGTGATGTTTTCTGCACCGCCCCCCGCCAGGAGTGGACACTCAGGCTGCCTATGGCTCAGCGGATCCCAAACAGTGCTATGATAAGCATTCATGCCCAGCTTTCCTTGTGGACTTGTGCGAGGTTTTCTTGCCTGAGAGCAAGATTTCTGTGTCGCAGGACACAGGTGCGGTTAATCTGGTGGCCCTCCACAATGGCCACACCACTTTATGTTACTACCAGCAGTGCTTGATTTTGTGTCTCTGTGTTCCCAACTTGGCCTTGTCTGAAGAACAAAGACATTCTTTCCTTTTATTCCGATCTTCTTTTATATTCCTTGTTTGAGTTTAAAAATATTTCTATTTTTAAAATATAATTTTTTACATTTAATTTAATTTCCAAATATATTATAATTTTTGTGGCTGTTGTGACTTTTTCTTAAAATTATATTTTCTAGTTGTGTATTGCTTGTGTGGAAAAATGCTATTAATTTTTTTGTAAGTGATTTTGTACTTAGAAAGCTTCCTGAACATTTTTAGTGATTTTTATAGCTTATGTTGCCCGCAAACAACAGCATTTAACCTCTTAATCTTACACCTCTTATTTATATATCATTTCTTAAAACATTGGCAAGGACCACTGGTGGTATGTTAAACAATTATAGTAATAGTAGTAGTTTTTGTCTTATTTCTAGTTGAAATGAAACATTTAGTTTTCCCATTAATTATAATGTTTGCTGTAGATTTTTGGTACATTTTGTCAATTTAAGAAAGTTCCTTTCTTTTCTGTTTCTAGTGTGCTAAGATGCTTTTTCTGTATCCATGAGATTATCACACAATTTTTCTCCTTTATTAATGTGGTGTATTGCATTAATAGATTGCTCAGATGTTGACCTATCCTTGCATTCCTTGAAGGGATATTGTTTTGTTGATAGCAAAGCTGAAAGACTCTGAGAAGAGTCTTTCTCTGACATATTGTGCTAGTATATTTTGCAAATTATATATATATGTATATCTTATGTATATTATATCTTTATTCAATTAATATATTTTTTTCATCTACTCTGTATTAGGCCATGGACCTACTGGGGTTATGTTTTTCACTTCATCAATATTGAGTCTTTGCAGTGAAAAATTTGGTGGTTTCTACTGGCAAATAAGTTCACAGCATGGCCAATGGCCTTTAAATGAGATGATGATGAAGCAACAAGGCCACTGTTGACTTTTGTCTTTGTCCTAATAGGTCAATTATCACTTCTGTCTGCCATTTGGGGGCTGTTTGGCACACAGGTGGAAGTAGCCACATAAACTACTGTGCATGTGAATTGGGCTTCCACCCAGCTTCACCACTGATGTATGCAGATTTGCTTGATTCATTAAGATTTTTAAAATGCTGGCTTTACTTGTTTATTGCTCAGTTACTTTGGTCATATTGACACAGTTATAGAGCAATTAAAATGATAAACAAGCACTTGGCAAAATAAGTGTTTTTAAATCCCACCTGGAAATTATTGAACCAATGAAAATATAACTCATTCTCTAACAATTTTTTTTGAGAAAATATGCAAACTTAATACATATTATGCACTTGAAGGAAGCGAGGACACATCCTGAAGACGACTCCAACTAGGAATACCAGCAATGAGTTGTAGATGCAAATTGCAGAATAACTAAGTGCACACACAGCAGTATTGGATTGCATATTGTCAAAGTGGTCTTGAAAATAGGTTTGGGAGGAAATAAAAACTTAGGATACCTAAGATAAGTAATTGGATTTTCTGATTTTCTCCTCTCACCTAATTGGATGTGCAAATGATCTGTCTGCACAATGAGCTCATGCCTGTGGCTCTACTCTTCTGCATTTGTATGCAGTGAGTGTGTGCCTGTGTATGAATTTACGCCAAATCCTAAAAGCTTTATTTTCCTACAGTGAGATCTCAGCACCCCCAGAACAAAAAGAAAAATGGCTTCTTAATCATGATGGTCTTTGTAACATTACCATGTAGTTTTCAGGTAGTTTTATTTGCCCTGTCATAAAAGTAGAGGACAGAGATGAGGCAGTGCCTATTAAAGTGGGGGTGTCAAAGGGGCCTTTGCTGTGCATTGGTGTACGTGGGATTGCGCTCAGTAGGGGCAACTTCCTTATGTATATCTGTAGTATTTCCCTGTGCATGTTTCCCACATCCAGCATTTCAGACACTCCCCCATTGAGAGCCTGCAAAGTACAGGCTGGACTCTGATTCTATAGGAAAATCTCTCTGTGGTCCAGAATCTCTTCAGGGATTAGCATCTCAACAAACATAGTTTCAGATTTCCATATGAGTTGAACTGAACTACTGGATAAATTTGCCTTAATGATCTGTGCTTACCCTTTCCTTTTCTACTTTACAGTGGCTGCAGCTTTGGGAAGACCTAACCGAGTCTGGAGGACAAGGGTGGGGAGTCAGGAAAGGATTTCTGGAGAGGTAACTTTCTACCTGAGTCTTAGACTGGGAACCAGGGTTGGTCTAGTGAAGGAGGGGTAAGGGTGCTCCAGGTAGAGGGGACAACAAGGTCAAAGTTCCAAAGGTGTGAGAGCAGGTGGCTCACAGGGAGAGGAAAGTAACAGAGCATAGCAGAAGAATGGGAGGAAGAGGAGTGTGGGGGGATGGGGCAGGCAGACCATAACTTCAAGTTGAATGTTTATCCTCATTGCCTTGGGAAGCCCTACCTTTGTATGCCCTTTTGCTCTTGTAGCTCTTTCGTCCTGTGCATCTTCCAATTGGCTTTTCTCTTTCTAGCAAGTTAGTATAAGGTCAATTGCTCCATTTAAAAAAAGCACCTTAACTTGAGGCATTTTTTTGTACTTTAGGTTAGAATCTTTCCTCTCTCCATCTCCTTTTACTTAAGCACTCTATTGCAATAGTACTCTTAAATGAAATTATTAAATAAATAAATATCCCTTTGATCCTCAGGATAATAATTTGCTAAATGCAAAGGATTCTAAAATCCTCAGGCTGCTGGTTTTTGGTTACATTCCTGATACCAGCAGTCATGGTAATGGTGTTATACTATGAGACAGTCATCAAAAGAGTTATTCCTGTTGGGAACTGGGACAGATTTTACCTTTGAACTTTATGCTAATTTAATTTTTCTACCCAAACATTCAGAATATATAAACTCATGGTGACCATGTGTTGGCCTATCTAACTTTTTATGCATTATAAAGTGTGGGAATATAATGGCAAGAACATCGTTTTACAAACAGCATTGGGTTCTTTGGAAAGAGAGAATAAGGAAAGAGAAACCAACATTTATTGAACACCTACTATGTGCCAGATGCTGTAAGGGTACTTCCTACACATTATCTCATTCAGTTCTGACTGTGGCCTTATGAGAAATGGGTTATCTTCTCTCATTTCCAGCTAAGAAAACTGAGAATTAAGGGGCTTGCTTAAAGTTAAACAATGATGAAGGGCCATATAATCTGATTCCAAAGTGCACACTCTTTCTCTCACACTGAACTGAATGATAATGGTGTGATTTTTTTTTTCATGTTCTAATTTGTTCGAGATCAATTTTTAAAATGATATGCATAGAATAAAACATTAAATACTCATTGAAGTCCAGGATACTGTCTTGCTTATCTCTGTCTCCCTAGTATCTAGCCTGGAACCTGTCACATAGTGGCTGGGAATGTTTATTGGATGTTTGAGAGGGAGCAGAAGAGAGGGAAGGAGAAAGAGAAAACATAAGCAGGAAGGAACAGAAAGAGAGAAAAGGAGAAAAGTAAGAAAGGGGAGGAGAGAAAGAAAGTAAAATTGCAAGACCTAAGAAAGAAAGATGAGAGGGAGATAATTAAAACCAAAACCCCCCACAGGCTATAAGAAGACTACTACAGCTGAGCACAGAGCTTGATGAGACACTTCTCGCTGGCTGGTGGAACTGAAATCAGATGTCTGACTTCATCCAAGAGTCAAGACCAGGACATCAGGATATCCACTTCTGGATAAGATGGAGTAACATAGGCTGGATTTGGATTTACCCTCTCATCTGAAATAACTTAAAAAAAGACAAAATGTATAAAATAATGGTTTTCAAGTGTTAGACATCAAGCAATGAAGGGTAGTGGTTCCTGAGGGAAAGGAAACAAACTAGGTGAATCATACAATTTTCCCTACACTAGTTTATACCTAAAGAGAGTATCCAAGCTGTAGTACGGGGTGGGGGAATCCAAGTTGTGCCCAGAGGTGTCCCTTAGTTAAGGAGACAGAGATGGCAATCCAGAGAGGCCAAGGCATCTAGAGTTCACAGGACAGAATACTAGAGAGGAGAGAGATTCACACACACACACACACTACACTCTGGACATTTGTAGTGAGTCTCCCTTGAGACTTCAGTTCTGATTTGTCAGCACAGGTGTGTGAAGAAAGTACCTGGGGTTTTGGAGAAAGAGACCCAAAAAGGTTAGAGCAAAAAATCTCAAGGACTCTAAAGGGCCAAGAACAGTTTCTGTTATTATAAGCCATGGTGGAAAACTTCATAAAACCTCATAAATCAGTGGGCATTTATGGTATTCAAAAGTGTTTTCTCTTACTAGTGGGCAAAATTTAGCCCTAAAATAAATGTTGTTCTGAACTAACAAAGCTGTAAAGCAATACATGAAAGGATCAAACTATTTTTAAGTAACTTAATTGCATACCAGAACAGATATCAAGAACACTCATAAAAAACAAAAAATATCCAGTACTCAACATAGTAAAATTTATAATCTTTGACATCCACTAAAAATGGATACTACCAGTCATGCAAAACAGCAGAAAAATATGATTCATAATGAGGAGGAAAAAAATCAAACTGATACAGAAATAGCACCAGTGATAGAATTACTAGATGAGGATATTTAAACAGTCATTTTAGCTGTCTTTCATATATTCAACAAGCTAGAAGAAAGACTGAACATATTAAATACAGACATAGAATATATAAAAAAGATCTACAATGTTTTAGGTGAAAATACAATGGATGGGATAATCAACAGACTAGACATCGGAGAAGAAAAGATTCATGAACTTGAAGACATAGTAATAATAACTATCTAAAATGAAACACAGAGAAAAAAAGACTGAAAAAATTAATTAATTTTGGGACAACTTCAAATGGTATAATATTCATGTAATTGGAGAGGAAGGAGAAAAGACAGCAACCCACAGACCCAAGCAGCTCAGCAAACCATAAGCAAAAGAGATATGAAGAAAATTACATCAAAGTGTATCATAATCAAATTTTTCAAAACCAATGATAAAGAAAAAATTCTAAAAGAAGCCAGTGAGACAAAACACACTGGGTACAGAGAAACAAAGATAAGAATGACAGTAGATTTCTCATCAGAAACAATGCATGTCAGAGGACAGTGGAAAACATTTTAAAGTACTGAATGAAAAACCTGTCAAGCTAGCAAAATGTCTTTCAAAAACAAAGATGAAATGAAAAAGAAAAACTTTTTTAGACATAAAAACACTAAAAGAATTCATCACTAGCAGAACTTCATTACAAGGAATATTAAAGAATATTATTAAGGCAAAAGAAAAATAATATCTGATAAAAATATGGATCTACACAAAGGAATGAAGAAACTTCAGAAGTAGTAATTATGTGGGTAAATATAAAAGACTTCTTATCACTAAAATTATCTTAAAAGATATTTTACTGTTTAAACAAAAAAATAATAACAATCTATTGTGGGGTTTATAATATGTAGAAGTAAAATGTGTGACAACAATAGTACAAATGTTGGAGGGGCTATAATAATGTCAAAGTGGATTTCAGAACAAAAAATGTACATATTATCACAGATAAAGGGTTGTTTCATAAGGATGAAGTAGTCAATTCATCAAAAGGACAACATTTCTAAATATCTATATAACTAATGACAGAGTTTCAAAATACCATCATGCATCGTTTAATGATAGATATAGGTTCTGAGAAATGCATCATAAGGTGATTTCCTTGTGTGAAAATCATAGAGTGCACTTACACAAACCTAGATGGTACAGCCTACTACACACCTAGGCTATATGGTGTAGCCTATTGCTCTTAGGCTACAAACCTGTACAGCATGTTACTGTGCCTAATAGTTGTAGGAAATTGTAATGCAATGTTAAGTATTTGTGTAAACATACCTTAACATAGAAAAGGTACAGTAAAAATATGATATAAAAGATTAAAAAAATGCTATACCTGTATAGGGCACTTACCATCAGTGGAGTTTATAGGACTGAAAGTTGCTGCGGGTGAGTTAATGAGTGAGTGGTGAGTGAGTGAAGGCCTAGGATATTGCTGGACACTGCTGTAGACTTTGTAAACACTGTGCACTTAGGCTACACTAAATATGGAAAAACAAGCACCACATATACTCACCATGAAATAGGTATTAATTGATCAACACTTATGTGCACATATAAAAGTAACACTTATTGGGTTGTGGGCAGGTGGGAGGGGGGAGGAGGGGATGGGTGTATTCACACCTAATGGGTGCAGTGTGTACCGTCTGGGGGATGGAAATGCTTGTAGCTCTGACTCTGGTGGGGCAAAGGCAATATATGTAACCTAAACATTTGTACCCACATAATATTCTGGAATTAAATAAGAGAGAATATAAAGTATGTGGTTTGGAACTTAGATTAAAAATGAAAGTCTGAAAAAATTTATTTAGAAAACTTTTTAAAATAATAAGTTAACTTTAGCTCACTGTAACTTTTACTTTATAAACTTATTTAGTTTTTTAAAACTTGGTAGCTCTTACAATAATACTTAGCTTAAAACATAAACACATTGTGCAACTATACAAAAATATTTTCTTTCTTTATATTTTTATTCTATCAGCTTTTTTCTGTTTTTGAAATTTTTGTTAATTTTTTACTTAAAATTTTTTTTGTTAAAAACCAAGACACACACACTAGCCTAGGCCTACACAGGGTCAGGATCGTCAATATCACTGTCTTCCACCTCTACATCTTGTCCCACTGGAAGGCCTTCAGGGACAAAATACTTCCTTTAGAATTAGCTTATTTTTTTTAATAAGCAGAAGGAATACACTGTAAAATAACAATAGAAGTATGGTACAGTAAATGCGTAAACCAGTAACATAGTCACTTATTATCATTATCAAGTTTCAGTACTGTACATAACTGAATGTGCTAGACTTTTACAGGACTGGCAGCACACAGTAGGTTTGTTTATACCAGCATCACTGCACACACATGAGGAATACATTGTGCTGTGACATTACGATGGCTACAGCATCACTAAATGATAGGAAATTTCAACCCCATTATAATCTTATGGGCCCACCATTGTGTATGTGGTTTGTCATTGGCCAAAACGTCCTTCTGTGGCTCATGACTGTACATGAAGACAAAACCATCAGGGGGCTGCTTCCTTGGGCCATGGGTGAAATGGAAGGGAACCAGAACTGGTATAGCTGACCGTGGCATTTTCTGAGGGCACGATGAGAACTCCTTGAACCTTGCTGCCTGATTTCCTATAAGGATGTTGTTCAGAACTTTGCTCATTATCCCACATATGTTTGGAGATGTTTACAAAGGGAGGCCGCTGCCTGCCTGCTGGGATCCAAAGCCTCCCTTCCGCACCTGTACAGGTGGGTGGGCAAGACCACCCCAGGAGCCCTGCTGCTTCTCTCCCAGTGACTGAGGGCTGGATACTGGATTCAGCCAAAGGATTCACTGTGGTAACTTACGTGGCCGAGTAACCCATCTGCACACTTTGATCGTCTTCAGCACCCTCGTCATAAAGTCTCACTGTTTGACCTGATTCATGTGAATTGTGTCATTCAGACCTGATTTTAATGAAAAAATCTATGGTTCTGCTGGTTGTTCAACATCTTCCACATGCCAGGCACCTTGTAAAACACTTACACCTAATTTGCCTCATTTTAACTCTGGGAGGTACATTATTTTGCTCATTTTTGAAAAAAAGAGAAATTGAGGTCAGAGGGCTAAGGAGTGGTAGAACAAAGACACAAATTCAGGATTCTTGACTTTAAATATCCTTTAAATATACTTTGTTTTAAGTATCCAAAAACAGTATTCTGTTTCTGCCTCCAATGAACAGAGTTGCTGTCATGTCTTTTTTTTTTTTCACCTGTAAATTCAGGGGCCTAGGCTGGGTGGTATTTAAGCTTTGCTTAGAGACTATTTGTAATATTAAAATAATGTGCTGCATAATGGTGTTTCTGTCAATGACAACCACATATACAATCGTGGGCCCATCAAATTTAATACTGTATTTTTCCTGTACCTTGTCTATGTTTAGATATGTTTAGATATATAAATACGTACCATTGTGTTACAGTTGCCTATAGTATTCAGTGCAGTAATGTGCTGCATAGGTCTGTAGCCTGGGAACAGTAGGCCATACCACACAACGTAGGTGTGTAGTAGGTTGTACCATCCAGGTTCATGTAAGTACACTCTGTGATGTTCACACAGTGATGAAATCGCCTAATGATGCATTTCTCAGAATACATCCCTGTTGTTAAACAACACATATACCAGTGCCTCTCACCTCTGCAGTATAACCACTCTGTGCATTCAAATTGACATTTTTCTTTACTATTGGGCTTCTTTTTGTGGTCTCAATTGTGTGATCTCAATATTGGCTATTTCTTTAAGAGCAGCAGTTAAAATTTCTGAGTATGGCACTATTTCAGTGAGTCCCAGTGATGAGAGATTTATATTTTAAATGAATCTCCCATTCCATTATGAAAAAAAGAGGTGTCAGTTATCCCCACATAAAAATACTGATGAGTCGAATCAACTGTCCAAAAGTGCTTCACAAACTCATTCCCATGTAACCATGAAGCAAAGAGCGAAACTGCTGTAGCATTTACAAAGCAGGAGCTGACACTAGGCATATTTGAACACCGTGAGATATGGTATCGCTGGGGACAGGGAGTGAGTTTAGTTAATAATGAATGGCATATCCCATAAAATACCATTACACAG
Source organism: Cheirogaleus medius (assembly GCA_008086735.1). Taxonomy (NCBI): domain Eukaryota; kingdom Metazoa; phylum Chordata; class Mammalia; order Primates; family Cheirogaleidae; genus Cheirogaleus; species Cheirogaleus medius. The sequence goes on along the minus strand of VBSM01002223.1, from coordinate 14,136,282 downwards.
TGTTCAGGGCCCAAGAATGATGACATAATTATTAGGAGACTGGGAGATTAAGATATAATTTTAAAAAACATGACAGGGGAGGGTGTAATTGGGGAGACAAAATACACAGGAAGTTTGTAATTTACATGTCAAAATACCTTTTTCATGTTTTGATTGGATTAGACGCTGCCTTTCCACTCCATTTATCCTGGCTTCAATTAGAGGCAGCGAAAATGACATCTCACGTTCATATTCTTGACACACGCTGCTCATGGGCACTTTCTAATGCTAACCGACAGAAGGGGAAAGGGAAACTCAGTTTTGCCTCCATCCTGCACTTTTTACTTAACCCCTAATTTGTTTCTAAATGAGCCTGTCACTGCGGTTCACGGGGCTTTGTGCACAGGCTGCTGGCGCCTGGTCCTGGTGGAAGTTCCCGTCATAACTCGATGTGCTTCAGCCCAGCCCTGCAGGCTTTCTGGGAAACTCTAAAACTGAGAGCTGTGGATTCCTTCTGGAACAGGATGGTGTGAAGACACACGTTGAGGAGCCATGCTATGTTATCAGCATCATGTACTCACGTTGTCAGGGACCATGGAGCACAACTCTCCAAACCTGAGGACGTTGAGTGGCAACACTCCCTCTGATGGTCAATTTTAGGTGTCAGCTTGACTGGTTGGGCTAAGTGATGCCAGAGAGTGGGTAAAACGTTATTCCTGGATGTGTCTGTGAAGGTGTTTCCAGGAAAGATTAGCATCCGAATCAGTAGACTTAGTAAAGATCACCCTCACCAATGTGGGTAGGTTTCATTGAATCCTCTGAGGGTGCTCATAGATGAAAAGGCAGAGGAAGGGCGAATTCAGACTCCCTGCTTGAGCTGGGGCATCTGATGTCTCTTGCCTTCGCACATCAAAGTTCCTCATTCTTGGGCCTTCAGACCTTTCCCTGGTTATCAGGCATTTGGGCTCAGGCTGAATTATATCATTGGCTATCTTGGGTCTCCAGTTTGCAGACAGGAGATCGTGGGACTTCTTGCTCTCCATAGTTGCATGAGCCAATTCCTATAATAAATCTCCTCATATAGATATATCTCTGTCACGGGTTCTGTTTCTCTGGAGAACCCTGACTAATACTCTCCCCTTATTTTCCTTTGTTCCTTTCTGACTAGAATTTACCTAAGGCATTCTGCATACATTCAGTGGAGGTAAATCCTAAGGTTTTCCTTTGCCTTGGATCCCTGGTAACTCCTTCTCTCACAGAGCTGACAGCCCAAGACCCATATGAAAGCCATCAGTGAAATATTGAGCCTAATCCTCTTTTACTTCTGAGAGGCACGTATCTGCCAACCTGAAGGCATTAAGTACCCAGCTGGCAATTACAATTATCTGCAAGATGAAAGATATTATTATATTCTCATCTATGTGATGTACGAGTTTATGCTTTGCTTTTATCATCTTGACACTTCTCTTTGCATTGGATGCAATGATGCTGCTACATCTGGATACATTTCAGATTATATTGGTAACACATATTCATTTAAGACCTTATGTATTATGAGTGACTGGTGAACATAGGCCTGTCTATTACTTATCAAGTGTTATGCTACAGTTTTAAAGAGCAAGACTTGGTTTAAATTCCAGGCCAAATAAGTGCCACCTGGGAGAAGTGATTGGTTCTTCTTTCTAGCTCTCTGGTTTCCAACCATTGGGCTATGGACTGGTACCGGTCTGTGGCCTATTAGGAATTGAGCTGCACAGCAGGAGGTGAGTGACTGGCAAGCAAGTGAAGCTTCATCTGTATTTATAGCTGCTTCCCATCACATGCATCACTGCCTGAGTTTCGCCTCCTGATAGAGCAGCGATGGCCCTAGATTCCCATAAGTGCACAAACCCTATTGTAAACTGCCCACGGGAGGAATCTAGGTTGTGCACTCCTTATAAGAATCTAGGGTCTGATGATCTGAGGTGGAGCTGAGACAGTGATGCTAGTGCTGGGGAGCAGCTGCAAATAGATTATCATTAGCAGAGAGGTTTGACTGCACAGACACTATAATAAATCAATTGCTTGAAGACTCATATGAAAACCCTATCAGTGAGTGGCAAGTGACAATTAAGCTGCATATAGTGGCAGGCTTTATAGCAGCAAATGAGCATCTTACTTCAATTGTACAGCTGCATGTGGTGGCAGACTTTAAGTCAGAATCCAACACTTATCTTGGTCCACCCGTGGCTTGCCCATTATTTTATTTACCGCTTCTGTCCATGTCTCTCTCCCACACTACACACCTGTTGCAGTCACAGTTTTGGTAAGCCCACAAGCTAACCTTACCAAAAATGAATAAAAAACAACATCACTGGAAAGCTTCTTTGAAAAGGGGGAAAGACCCAATGATGAGACAGCAGAAGACTCTAAGACTGCCAACAAAATGAAAGCTGCATTTAACAGAAAATACCAAGAGTCCTACTTAAATTATGGGTTTATTGCAACAGGTGATTCACATTCTCCAAGCCCGCTTTGTATAATGTGTGGCAACTGCTATCCAACGAAGCCATGATACCTTCAAAACTGCTTTGCCACATGAAGACCAAACACCCTGCATTAAAAGACAATCCTTTGGAATTTTTCAAAAGAAAAAAAATGTAAACATGAAGAACAGAAGAGATTATCAAAGGCCACCACTTCATCAAATGTGTCTGCACTGAGAGCATCACTCTTAGTGGCCAACCACATTGCTAAAGCTAAGAAGCTCTTTATTATTGAAAAGTTGATTCTGCCTGCTGCTAAGGACATTTGCTGTGAACTTTTAGGAGTGGTTGCAGTTCGAAAGGTGGCAAGTGTTCCTCTTTTTACTAGTACCATAACGAGACAAACTGATGAAATAGCAGAAGATATTGAGGCACAATTGTTAGAGAGGATTAATGAGTCACCATGGTACGCAATCCAGGTTGACGAATCTAATGATGTTGACAACAAAGCAACAATGCTTGCTTTTGTGGGATATATTTTTCAGGAGGATGTGCATGAGGATACGTTATGTGCACTTTTTGTCGCCAACCAACCACCAATCTTTCAAGTGTTTGAAAGATTACATATCAGAAAAACTGGGTTGGTCATTTTGTGTCAGTATATGCCCGGATGGAGCAGCTGCCGGGACCGGATGGCTCTCTGGTTTCACTACGTGAGTCAAGGAGATCGTTTCTGAATGTGAGTCTCTGCACTGTGTCATTCATGGGGAAATGCTGGCTAGCCAAAAAATGTCACCTGAACTAAGCAACGTTTTGCAGGATGTGATTAAAATGACCAACCACATTAAAGCACATGCCCTTAACTCATGTCTGTTCGTGCAGCTCTGTGAGGAGATGGACGCAGAGCACACACATCTTCTCTTATACACAGAAGTGAGATGGCTTTCTAAAGGTAGATCACTGGCCAGAGTTTTTGAGTTATAAGAGCGGCTCCAGAGATTTCTTTCAGAAAAACAGTCACCACTGGCAGCACATTTCAGTGACACAGAAGGGGTCAAAAAACTTGCTTACTTGTGTGACATATTCAACCTGTTCAACAAACTCAATCTGTCACTTCAGGGGAGAACAACAACTGTGTTCAAGTCGGCAGATAAAGTGGCTGCATTCAAAGCCAAACTGGAATTATGGAGATGACAACTGAACATTGGGATTTTTGACATGTTTCAAACATTAGCAGAGATTTTGAAAGGGACTGAGCCAGGGCCTTCCTTCTCTCAGCTGGTACATGATCACCTGTCTCAGCTTTCAAAAGAGTTTGAGCATTACTTTCCAACCACAAAAGTCCCCCGACCTGGGAGGGAATGGGTCTATGACCCATTTGTGAATAAGCCAGGTGAATCGACTTTGTGTTAGAAGAGGATCAATTGCTTGAGATCACAAATGACAGTGGCCTTAAAAGTATGTTTGAGACAACTTCAAATCTCCGTATGTTCTGGATTAAAGTCAAGGCAGAATATCCTGAGATTGTCACAAAAGCACTGAAAAGACTGCTTCCGTTTCCAACATCCTATCTTTGTGAAGCAGGGTTTTCTGCAGCAACAGCAACCAAAATGAGATTACAGAGTAGACTAGACATGAGCAACACACTTTGGGTGTTACTGTCTCCCATCATCCCCAGATGGGACTGTTTAGTTGCAGGACAACAAGCTCAGGGCTCCCACGGATTCTGCACTATGGTGAGTTGTATGATCATTTCATTATGTATTACAGTGTAATCATAAGAGAAATAAAGTGCACTGTAATGTAATGCGCTCGAATCATCCTGAAACAATCCCCACCCCCACCCCGGTCAATGGAAAATTTTTCTTCCATGAAACCAGTCCCTGGTGCCAAAAAGGTTGGGGACCGCTGCCCTATTTAAAAAAAAGTCTCCGGCAATGCAAAGGCAATTTATGTAACCAAAGCGTTTGTACTCCCGTAATACTCTGAAATAAAACAAATTAAATTAAAAGAAAAGTGTGGTGCCATACAAAACAAAAAAATCTTCTCATAGTCATTGTACTATGTGATACATTGCTTTTTATAAGGTTGTTTTATTTTTACCTATAGATTTAGAACTGGAATCCTAGTCAGAATGCCAGGATATTGTATCACTGTAGCTTTAAAAAATTCTGAAGAGCTTTCTTTTTTATAAATTAAAATTATTGGCCTAATTTTATCACATAGTTATTTGTTTAATAAAATAAGACTGTTTACAAATGCATACTTCTGTTCAAAGTTATCCTCTTGGCTTTGTTTATATACAGACATACATATACACACAATTATCTCAATATTTAAAAAATTAGTCTATAATGTATCTCAAGAGACTTGTCTGGATGCCAATCCCTCCTGTTCTCTCTCTGGTCTCAGGGAGGCCTCATAATTACTCTTTCACCTTCATCTCCATAATTATGCTCACTCCATGCATTTCTTTAAATATTTGTTTAAATATTTAATTAAATATTAAATTTAAATATTACAACTTTTTGGGATATGTATTGGCCATCCATATTTCTTCTTCATGAAATATGCTCACATTCTTTTATGTGTTTTTATATTAGGTTGTTCTTTTTCTCGTTTATAGGTAAGAGCTGCTTTTGATTAATATTAGAAACCCTTTGTTTATCAGACATAATACATAGATTGCTTCTCATTTTATTTGAGGCAGCATTTAAAAATTTTTCTTTATGAAATATCTAAGAAGTATCAAAGTGAAGAGGATGACATAGCATATCCCCGTGTGCCCATCACCAGCTTGCACAGTTGTTTACTGATGGCCAGTCTGGTTCCACCTTAGACCCGCTTCCGCCCACTTCCGCCCACTTCCACCTCTCTGAATTATTTTGAAGCAAGTCCTAGATATCAGCTTATTTCATTTGTAGTCTGTGACCACGTATCTCTAAAAGGCAAATCTTTTTTTTATAAACATCGCTATAACCCCATTACCTTACCTAAATCCTCACAATATTATTAATGAATCAGTCAGTGTTCAGATATCCCAGATGGCCTCATAGTTGTTTTAGTGTCTTTGTTTGAACTATGATTGGAATTATACCCTCATTGCAATTGTTTTTATGCTATTAATTCTTCTTTACTCCATGGCACTCTCTCTTTCTCATTGTAGTAATTTAATGAAGAAATTACATTGTTTGTCTTGTAGAATTTTCCAGTCTGGACTGGTCTGATTGCATCCTCAAAGTATCCTTTATATGTTGTCCTGGCTGTATTTCCTGCATACTCATAGTTAACAATTTAAGCAATTAAGTCTCAGGTTTTATTTGTTTGTTTGTTGCCAGACTGATTCACAGTTCATATTGGTGCTTCTATCTGGAGGCACCTGTTTCTGGCTGGCTTTCTTTCCAGAATGTTAGCTGCCCATGGCTTGTCATTGTCTTCAGCCTTTATTGCTTTGGGTATTAAAATGATGATACTTTCATCCTGTCATTCCTCTTCATTTATTAGCTGGAATACTTCTGTAAGGAGAAATTTCCCCTTATTAATTACTAGTTTACCCAGTGGTACAGTTTTATAGGAAAGGCCAGATAAGCATGGGATTCTTTCTCTTCGCTTGCCTGTTTTCAAAATAATAATTTAGCTATATTCTTAAAAGGTGACCCAATAAGTATTTGTTTTTAAAAATTGATATTGTTATTAACTTATGAACTTAAACATATTTTAAATATTTCAGTTTATTATTATTATTCTTATTGATATGCAAACATGATAATTCACCTGGCAATCATCCAATCTGTGAATTTAGGCCATTTGTGGCATTTGCTATGTGACTACAAGGTGATGCTCAAGACATGGTTACAATCACAGCTTAAATCCTTCTTTCCTATCTCATCATTTAAAATCAAAATTCAAAAATATTTGGAAAGCACAGTTGTTTGTTTGAAAGAACTCCATATATGAGGAATTCTTTAACTCTAAAAAGTTTCTTTTTTTTTTTTTT
>VBSM01002223.1:14007654-14129741 GCA_008086735.1 Cheirogaleus medius | reverse complement strand
ACCCTAACAATATTTGTACCCCCATTATATGATGAAATAAAAGGGGAAAAAAATTAAAAAAATAAATAAAAATAGTATTTCCATTTTGTCAATGCTGACTTTTCCTTTAGGACTATGATCACTTTGGCACCAGTGATTTAAAAGATTAAAGTGTTGGTATGCATGTCTGTTTGCTCTTAGGTTGCCAATATGATAATTGTCATGTTTGTGTATTCAGTTAAAATCCACTTGTGATGACAAAACTTTTGTTTTGCAGTGACCATTCTCAATTAAAAGACATTTTCATAGACCATATACTTAAGTTTCTTTGGTCATATTTCTCAAATTAAAGTCTGAAGCCACTGAAGGTCAATGGATACATTTTAAACAGTTTGTAAAAAAAAAAAAAATGCAGCCTGCACCCTTCCTGTTTCTCAGAATCTTTTAAATGAATCTTTTGTTCCTCCTACTTCGCATTCTACAATAACGAATGCCATGAGATTTTAAAAAATATTATTGTGAAATGTATATAGAGAAATGTAGAAAAGTATATGTATGGTTGAAAGAATAATAAAAGAATGAACGCCTATGGGTCCATCATTAAGGTAAAGAATTAGAACTTGACCAGTGCCTTGAGAACCTCTGAGTACCTCCTTTCCCAAGTAATTCCTCTACTCTCCCCATCCCCAACTTTTGTGTCAACCATTTCTGTATATCTCTTTATATTTTAACCACCAGCTACGTATCAAAAAACAACATAGAGTTTGGTTGTGAATAGCTATGTAGCAAACACACACCAAGTTCTGCAAGGACAAGGCACCATTTCTGTTCTTAGAAGCTTCTTTTTCCTTCACAGTTTCAATAGTAGAAGATTATTTCCTACCATACCTCTTAGCAACCATAGCATTAGATGTTTTTCCCCTAATTAAGTCAAGAACTTTCACCATTTTTAGGACATGGACATCTTAGGGGGGAAAAAGGCAAACAAACAAACAAACAAACAAACAAAAAGTAAAAAAGAACTTTCACCTTTTCACTTAAAGGAAGCACTTTACAGCTTTTCTTTGGCATATCCAAATTGCCAGCATCACTCCTCTTGCGTTTTGGGACTATTACTAAGTAAAATAAGTGTTACTTGAACAATACTGCAACAGTGGATCTGTTCCAGTAGTCAGCTGGCTTCTAAGTGACTAGGGGTGGGAAGGGTCTACAGCATGGATACACTGGACAAAGGGAGGATTCACGTCCCCAGTGGGATGGTGCAAGGTGTCGTCTTGCTACTCGGAGGGGCGTGCAACTTCAAACTTATGAATTGTTTATTTCTGCAATTTTCCATTTAATATTTTTGGGCTGCAGTTGAGTGTGGGGATCTGAAACCGTGGGAAGTGCAATCATAAGGGGGTACTATTGTACTCAGATTTTCTGTTTTGATGTATTGTGTATACATTACACATTTAAACTATTTTCTTATTTTTTCTCTATGTCTTCCACACTTTTTATAAGATGTGTCACTGGTGGTACACATTACAATTGTGGAATAGTGAGGCTAGATCATGAAGGAACTAGAGGCTCAAAGGACCTTACTCCAAGATACCAGTCTTTCAGAGAGGGATGCCATAGTTACAATCCTTTGGGTTGTCCATCGTAGGGTGAGCATGATTTTGGATGTATGTTGGAGAGTTGCACTGTTTTCAGCAGGAAGTGTTTTTGACCTTTGGAAATTTAAGTGTGGTAAGAAGAGAATATATTGATGTAGGGAAGCCAGAGAGTTGGACTCCAGAGAACGTTTATCAGTATTTTGGTCCACTCAACATCTGCATGCCCTCTCTATGTTTGGGAGGGTCTCTGCTTTATAAGTCAAGATGAGAGGCAACAACCCATTCCAGCTATTGGAATTTATTTTCCCAGTCTCTCTTTCAGGGAGGATGGTGTGCTGGGATGTGACTTTGGCCCTGCCAATCAGACATATATCCATACCAGACATCAACTCAGGAATGAGCTGTACAAGAAAACAGGGACTTCTTGGGATTAATTTTAGTGAGAATGGTGATGGTAGCTAAACCAGTTTCCAGAAGAAGCAACAGTAGCTGTTTCATCAGAGGGACCCAGGGCTCACCCTCCAAGGGGTGAACAGTGCAGGTGATGTGGTCTGATTCTGAATGAGACATGTTCTGTGGTTTGAGTTTGGACATTGCTGCTGGCCATGTAGCCTCCTACCATGGGTCCCCAGACCATGCTAAATCTTTTGATAGATTTATTTACTGTTTTGCTGCTTGAATGAGATGGAATTCACTTGTGTTGCTTGCGACTAAGAACCCGCTTGGTAGATGTCAATGGGCAGCACTTGATAGCCCTCAGTTACATTATAGGAAACTAGCATCATTGCTAGAGAATTAATTTCTATGTGTTTTTACCAAGTAAGTTAGCACATGATTCTCGTGCAAAAGCACAGAACTTTCTTATTAGTTTGGAAATTATAAATCCAGTCTCCTAGTGTTTCACATTTGACTACTGGCTTTTTTTTTTTTTAATGCCAATGCTGTGACCTCTCAGGCTTTTGTTGCAGCAGATGTTACTGCATCCTCTGATGCTCAGTTTGGGAGTCCCTTCTCCAGGAAGCCTTCGCTCATGGGTGCCCTATGACTCAGCCCCTTAGTTGGATTTGGTGCCTGTATCAGCCGGCATAGGCTAGGTTATGCTTGATAACAAACATTCCTACTGTCTTCAGACAATGAAGAGGTACATTTTGCTCAAGCTTACAGTACATGTCCCTTGCTGGTGGGCTGCAGGTTCTGCCCTCTGCCGTCCTTGCTCAGCCCAGCTGGAAGGGCTCCATCTCTGTGCCTTCAGGATTGCTGAGGCAGGCACTGCTCTTGTGGCTTCTGCTATGGAGTGACATTTGGCACTTCTGCTCACATTTTATTGCAAAGCGAGTGATAAGACTCCGGTCATGTGCCCTATAGGGGATAACTGAAATCTTTGGTGAGCTGCCTGGATGACTGTCAGTGGCCCCTTTCTGTGCTTTGAGTGTCCTATGCACATAGCTATCCCAGACCTTTGCATGTTGTCTTCCATTATCTTTGTGTATATCTGTCTCCTATATTAACCCATAAGTCCACTGAAGGTAGGAATTGTGTTGTTCTCACCTCTGTATTCCTACTCTGGAGAGTGGAGGCAGTTTGCCCAACCCCGGTGATCTCTTGTAACATTAATCATTGTATTTAAGATATCCCAGGGGCATCTCCAGTCTTTTCGAGGGGCTTCCAAGTTTCCTGGCTTCGTTCTCCCCAGGCCCTGGGTGAGAACAGTTGAGTGGTCTGAATCCTGCAGGGGAAGAGAAGCTTGCTTCCCTGGTTCCAGGTGAAGCTAGGTTTTCATCTGGACCCCAGGAGCCTGTCCTTGTTTCCTTGAGAGGATAGGAGGGGGACTGAGAACCCAAATCATGTGTGCAATGCAGGATCTCCAGGTGTTAAATGCCCATACACCTGTCACATCTGGGCCTCAGGATGTTGGTGTCCGCCTCCTACTCCCAGAGTCCACCTGGTGCCCCAAACCTCCTAGCTGCCTGACTACAAACAAAACTTTATGCCTGTGGGAAAGAAGCTGTCCCAGAGCTTGGTCTCATTGAGGTCCCTGCCTCTTCTGCACAGGAAACACCTGGAAGTCTGCGCCAGGTGGGAGGATGGTCAGTCATCGGCTCAGCCAGGGGAGTGTCCTGACCTGTCAGCTGTTCCCCCCACACCCCAGAGGATGGACGAGGCCAGCTGGCAGCCTTCTCCTCCGAGCCTGTGCACTTGGCCCGGGAGCTTCTCCAGCAGATGTTTTTCCTTAGGCAGAGCTGTTTCCTGGATGCCTGTCTCCTTTGCCTCTCAAGGGCAAATGCAGGAAGACAGCGAGCCCCTGGCCACTGCCCAGTGCCAGGAAGTGCTGACCTCAACACTGGGTTCTGCCTGTGAACTGGGCCCCTAAAGACAAGAAAAATTCCAAAAGGAGAAAGGCCCAAAAGAAAGAAAAGAAACAAGCCAGATACATTTCATTAGGCAGATTGACCATCCAGAGAAAATATTCCCAGGAGTTAAAATGCACAGCACAACGTTTCTGACGCCAATGATGGCGATTTGATTTCTCTTTATGTCTGTCTTCATATTGCTGGCAATTCCCCTCATTGTCTTAAATACGGGTTGCCAGAGTCAATTAAATATGCAAGAGGAACAGTGTACATTTTGGAGGAAAGTAATTATTGTTACACTTTAGAGCAGCTTAATGAATACATTAATAAACGATCCTTCGCCATGTTTTTCTTTTAATAGGCATCAAAATCTTTATAAACCTACAGCACAATACATAACATCTCGTTACAAGATTTGCTTTAAAAAATTCAATGCATACCTAAGTTATTTGTGTCAAAACTCATTTATTTTCACAATAACACAGACTGTCAAACCTGACATCCTGCTAATAACATCCAGTTCATTTGCATATTATTCAAATATTTCCTTTCATGAAACGGGGACTTTTACTCACACTGCTCTGCTCGTCCGTGCAGCATGCATTTGCACATTAACTCAGTTCACACAGCCAGAGAAGGGTTACCTGTGGCAACTAATTATGCCACCCTTTATGCATATTAATATGCCTTGTGAGCAGCCATCCTCTGTTCCGCAGAGAGGAAGAACAATTCCAACCTAAATGGGAAACCGATTACAGGCAGACTACCAGAGAGTTGGAGAGCAATATTTGATAATTTCCCATTTTTGATGTCCCTGGGTGTATTCATTTTTCTTTTGCTGCTGTAACAAATTACCACGTGCTTAGTGGCTTAAAGGAACACAAATTTATTCTCTTACAGTTCTGGAGGACGGAAGTCCCGCCTGGGTCACACTGGGCTAAAATTAAGGTGTCTGCAGAGCTGTGTTCCTTAATGGAGGCTCAAGGGGAGAGTGTTTTGCCTTTCCAGCTCATTGAGACCCCTCTCTGGTCCCTGCAGCTAGCCCATGTGGTGTCTGAACCAGCAAGGGGTTGTTGAATCTTTCTGTGACTGCCTTCTCTCTCTCTTGCCACAGCCAAAAATGTTCTGCACTTTTATTATCACGTGATTAGATCTAGATTGGGTCTACCTGGATAATTCTGTACACTCTCTCCTTCTCAAGGTCCTTAACCTTAATCTGCAAATCCCTTTGCCCTGTAAGGGGACATATTGACAAGTTCCTGCATTAGGAGGTGGACACCTTTTGGAGGGGGCATTATTCTACCTATTGCCGTAGATCTTTTACATCCAACTCTGCTTAAAGAGGCCAAAGACAATGCTGAATGTGAATGCAGACCTCCTCATGGGTTAACCACTCATTTCTTTTTTTACTTCCCTTCCTGGACCCTTCATCCACTTTCTTCTCTGACTTGCAAATGCTCTCCTTTATTTTCTCAGGCCCTCACCTACTTGCTTTCTCTCTTTCTATCTGTTTCTCTTTTTGAGTTTTCCTTATTATCCAAAGAACCCACAACACTCTGCTTGAGCCCTGGCTGTTTGTCCCCTCTGTCCTTGGTTCTGTGCTTCCTGTTGGCTGCATCTCCTTTTTGAGGTTTTACCTGGTAGTGTCCGGGGTGCCACTTCATATTTTCTTCTTAAAAAATACAATTCTTAGAGTGTACATTTAAATATCTGAAATACTTCAAAACTCACACTTTTGAAGTAATATTATCTGCACATATAATCTACAAAACATGCTGAAAAATATAAAAATTTTCTTGAAACACTAATGAACCTCAACTTTACAGATTCATGTATTTTTCTTCCCACAGCACAGGTGACTCCTCCGTCTTCATTCTCGGACTCAAACTTTTAAAACTACTCTGTGATGAAATGACATGTGACTTCCAGAAGAGCTTCTAGCCAGAGGAGACGCCAGGGGAGCTTGCTGGAGAGAGGCGGCACCACCAGAAATGGAAGTTTGCAGTTGGACTTTGAAGAAACCAGGAGTTGTGAAATGCACCTAATGTGACCGACTGTGAAGTTCAGGGGTATGAGCTGGTTCTCAGGGGACACCACAGTGGAGAGCCCCCCGGCAGGGAGCACGGTGTCCCCTGGATGGTGTGACGATGCCTTCTTGCTGCTCACCTGTGAAGGGGCAGGAGTCCGAGGTGCAGCCACGGCCAGGCCACCCAGGCATAGGGACTTTTCATTCATTTCCTGTTTGTTGAGTGCACTGTGAGCATTTGAGCTAAAAGAACTAAGCCCAGCTTTACGGCGCAGGCACGGAGAGTTTCATCAGCTTTTTCCACCTCTTCCCATTCTTCAATTTTTCAAACTAAATATTAATATATTAATTATCCTATGTGCCAGACCCCCACAAAGGCAAAGCAGGGGGACTACAAAGACTCAGGGAATGGAACAGGCACGTTGATGTCCTGCCCATCTGTCCTTGAAACACCCCAGGTCCCTGCAGACCCTTTCCTTACAGGCCACCATGGCTTTCTGCACCTATTAGCCTAAGCGCTTTCTCTGGGCTTGAGGGAGGGGAGGGTGTAGCGCCAGTGCCAGGGAACCCCCACACTGGGAGCAACCCTCCGCTGGTGAGAAATAGAAGTTGGTGAATGAACACCCCAGCTTTCTCAGCCCTCAATGGGACAGCTCAAAAGCCTGTTTACACTGGCTCCAGGTGGTCAAAAGTAGGTTGGACCCTGGTTGCCTGTAGTGGCAAGCCCCTCTGCTCCCTTCTCTGCCTTACTTTCCTCTCCCTTATAATGTTTCCTGGGGTCACTTCCCTAAAAAGCATTTGCACCTATATTCTTATCTCAGGGTCTATGTGATGGCTAATTTTATGTTTTAACTTGCCTGGGCTAAGGGATACCCAGATAGCTGGTAAAATAATATTTCTGGGGGTGTCTGTGAGGGTGTTTCTGGAAGAGATGAGCATTTGGATCAGTAGACTGAGTAAAGAAGACCCATCCTCACCAGTGTGGGTGGACATCATCTAATTTGTTGAGGGCTCGAATATAACAAGAAAGTGGAGGAAGGATGAATTTTCTCTTTCTTCTGGAGCCAGGACATCCATCTTCTTTTGTCCTTGCATAGTGGATCTCTTGATTCTCTGGTCTTCAGACTTAAACCAGTGGGCTTCCTGGTTCTCAGGTCTGAATCACACCACTGGCTTTCCTGAGCCTCCAGCTTGCAGATGGTGAGGGACAAATACGAGTTCCCCACCACTGGCTTTTAATGTTGAACAAAATTCATGCAGCTTTCTTTTGAGCTTAAAGATATAGATCAAAACAAAACAGCTGAAAGAAATACAAAACACAAAGGGTATTACTAAATAGCTCCTTTTGCATAGTCATAAGTCTTAAGACCAGTTCGAACTGTTTTAAGCTGCTTTAGTTGCCTTAGTCCCCTTTAGTTACTTGTAATACTAAAGTCCCCACCTAATGAGAACTACTGTGCATGCTTAACCTGTATTGTATGTAAATATACAACAGTGGAGAGAGAGAGAGAGAGAGAGAGAGAGAGAGAGAGAGAGAGAGAAAGAACACTTTGCATCACTTGCCAGAAAGAAAGAAATGTGAGGCTCCACAAACAAGCTGGCGGTGTGGATCTTACTCTCCAAAGAACTCCTGCTGCTGCCCTGGTCTGGGTGCCCAGAGGATTCCTATCTAGCCTAGGAATTAGAGCCCTGTGTAAGTAACCTCTAAAAAGCTCGTCTAACTCACCAGGCTGGGTTGGTCTGGGTAATTTCTTTGGTCTCTTGGAGTTTGGAGGGCGGTTTTTCTACACCCAGGATTTTCCTGAAATAGACAGAAGCTCTTGGGAATTCTCTGCTTCTATGAGCACGTGAGCCAATTCCCATAATAAATCTCCTCTTCCATGTCTCTGCATATCTATTGGTTTTGCTTCTCTGGAGAACCCTGACTAACACAATGTGCTTTTGGGAGAATGCAACATCTAAGAGGAGACCTGATTTCTGTGCTGAAGAGGATCGGGGACAGAGGCATGTTAGCACGAGGGTGGAGGGTGATGGGAACAGTGTTGTGGGCCCTGGAAAAGTGAAGCCCTACACACACGTGTCCCCTCCTGGGTCCTCTATCCCTTTCAGCAAATCTTTCCCTTTGCTATTTAAAAAATTTCCCATTTCAGAACAGTTGGCATGGAACTAGTTGCCCTACATGGCAGAGGCCAGAGGCCAGAGGCCTTGCTCCTCGCCTCCAGGGGACAGAGGTGAGGGAGGAAGGTGAGGAGGTCTGGACAGTAGCTGGCCCCATTCTCACATCAGTGGGGAAAGGCTGGATGGGAAAAGCAAAGCCAGGCATTTTTGCAAGGAAAATGAGTGATGAGTATACAAGGCAGAAATCCTTTATCTTCACATACTGGCAATCTGCCCCTTTCTCCTGGGGCTGGTTCCAGTTGTCCTGTCCCCAGTGCAGATTCTAGCTGTGACATTGACTCTCTGACCTGGTGGAAGAAATCCAGACTGCCTGCTGTCCCCAAGGGTGCATTCTAGAGCTCCATGGAGCATGCCCACAAGAAATCCCTACAGCAAGAAGCCTTTATTTTATAAAACTGCAGCTACCTTTGACACAATCCTCATCATATCAAATTGGGAAGCTAATCTGATTCCAGATGTATGGCTAAATTTCTGCTAAAAATTCTATTGCAATTGTCAGGTACTTGAATCTACAGCAATAATCTCAAACCAAAGGAGAAATTATGACCTAGTAAGTCATAAACAGGCATACCTCACTTTATTGAGCCTTGCAGATATGTACGTGTTCTCCGCACTGGCATGGACGCCTGACTTGGCCAAATCACAGAGGTGACCACCTTGTTTTGAGTGGATGCACAGGGAGGGTCACTGGGAGCAGCCCATGCTTTAGGAGGAGATGCAACATCAGCACATCTGGGGGAACATCAAATCTTTTTAGACCACTACTGTCTAAATTCCCTTGCAATCCTGCTGGATCAGAAAAAGACCTAACCTGGGCTCCTGCTGAAAATGGCCACAGGAAGGAAGGTTCAAGCAGGGACTCTCCATGTTGATAAGAGGGAAGAGACAGAGGGAGCATGCTCCTTCCAGGAGGCACGTGTCAGAATGGGGCAGGGGGTGCATGTACAGTGTGGAAAAGTATATTCAGATTTATGTTACTGATAATATTATGCAAATTTTAAGCTTCTTAACTGGTGTGATACAAAGGGCATTTGAGCATCTTGGAGTTAAGAGTATTGAGTTTTTATGTTTATAAAAAGGGTTAAGAGTTTAAAAAGAGATTGTAAACACCTTTGGGAGTGGTATATAAGGGAAGGTCAATACCTTGTATGATCATTTCCAAAGTTAGGAATAGAAAGTGAGTGGACGAGAGACTCTTCCAGGATAAGCAAGACAGTGGAATGAGTGACCGACTGGGTGAGCCCCTAATGAAATAGTTTATGACTCAGGAGGGAAGAGAGCTCTACCTCACCCCACTCCCACTCCCACGGAACTAAAGATGTTTATGAGAAGAGGTCTCTTGCTTAGGTGGAGTTACAGGTGAAGTGGGGAGGCCATTTTATCCATAAATATTCAGCTTTTGTGAATTCATTCATTCACTCAACAAAGATCACTGAGAACCTCCTGTGTTCCAGACATTGTGCCAGGCGCAGGGCGTATGCTAGTTAGGAAGGCAGATGGACAGTGACATGTCTCGTGAGAAAGATGGATCCTTGTCAAACACAATGGTGTGGTGCACAATGCCAGCGGAAGCACAGGGCCTGGGGGAATAAAAAACAAGAGAAGGTCACAGATGAGATGAAGCTTGAAGGATGGGAGGAATTTGCTGGGGTAAAGGGGCTGGGGGATGTACAAGGCAAGGTGAAAAGTCTGTGCAAAGGTCCAGGTGAGGGAACTCAGAACATTCAGGAAATTACCATCAGTGTGGCTGTGTCTTAGACAGCAAGAGGGACAGTGGCAGGAGGTGGGCTGGGAGACAAACAGGGCCTTGAAGGCCATGAGGAGCAGTTTGGACTTGATTCTCAGGGCAGGTGGAGACCACCAGGCAGAGAAGTAACACGTTAACAATGGTTACCATTTGCTGAGCGCTTGCGACCTGCCAAGCTCTTTACCGGGCATCTCTACTATTACTAACCTACTTGTCCTCAAACCACCATGTGGTTGGAACAGTGACCTTGGTCTGGAAGATAAATAATGTGCTTCCCCTAGGTTGGAACAGCAATTATTCCCATTTTACAGATAATGAAATGACTCAAAGTTGTTGTGTGATTTGCCCAAGTTAACATGACTAGCAAATGGTAGAGACTGGATTTGGTTGCAGATCTGTGTGCCCTGGAGACCTCTGGGTAAAACCCTGCTTTCTATGTCCCCCCTGGAAAGATGACTTTGCAGAGGAGCAGGGAAAAGCTGGAAGCAGGAGGAACGGCGAAGGGCGTGCGCAGCAGGGCTGCCAGGAGCTGATGAGGGTGGCGCAGAGCAGTGAGCACACAGAAAAGGAGATGGAGCCAGACGTCTTAGGAAGCAGAGAGCAGGAGGATGAGGTGCTTGGGAGGGAGATGCTTTTCTTTCACAATATATTGTTGAGGTTTATTTATCATTTTTATAGTAATAACACATTCTGTAAATATACTCATATGTATATCCATTATACTGTTGCTGATCATTTAGGTTACTTTGCTATTATGAAATATGCTTTTGGCAGCCCAGACACAGATCCAAAATTGCATATTTCTTCCCTTCATGGAGTTATGCATAGTTTTGTAGATTTTAATGTTTATATATGACTAAAGGCCACTTACTAGTAATCCTATGAATTTCTTAATTGGGTTTTGGAATTTGGTCTTCTTCTCTAAGTACTTTTTCTCACTGAGCTATTTTTTCTATTGGTATAATTGAGGTTTTCTTCTCCCCCATCGGGATTTCCACTGGTAATGGGGAGTGAATGGGCCACAGAATTCATGCTCAAAAAGTATTTGAATAACTTAGAAGAAAAGGTGTGGAAGTTGGTGTGGGGAAAACATGGGCAAAAGAAACATCGGTGAGACATGACTAGGATATTCCTTATCTGTGAAATGGGTAGAATAATACCACCAAGGAGTTATGTAATTATTATATGAAGTAATGTAGACAAAAGTTTCTTTAAAATTACCAAGTGCTGTGTAAATTCTGTGTGTTTAATATGTATTTATTTTAGAACCCTAAAGAGTTTAATTTCTGTTTAAGTAGATTGTTGTACTCTATGGAAAGTTAATGCTAGCATTCAAAAATATTTTTACTGAAAAGAAAACACAGATTTGGAAACCACATACCACCAATGTATGGCTTATAATGAATTATTATAAGGTGAGTATCCTGTAACCCTGTGGTACCCAACCCCTGAGTCTGTGGCCTGTTAGGAGCTGGGCCGCACAGCAGGTGAGTGGTGGGTGGGCAAGTGAGTGAAGCTTCATCTGTATTTACAGCGGCTCCCCATCGCTCACATCACCACATAAACTCCGCCTCCTGTCAGATCTGCAGCAGCATTAGATTCTCATAGCAGCTCAAACCCTGCTGTAAACTGTGCATGTGAGGGATCTAGGTTGTGCCTCCTTATGAGAACCTAATGCCTGATGATCTGAGGTGGAGCTGAGATGATGATGCTAGCACTAGGGAGTGACCGTAAATTCAGATTATCATTAGCAGAGAGGTTTGACAATTTGTTTATTGCCCATTTGGATATCCTTTCTTTTGGAGTTCCTGTTAAAACATTTTTTCCTATTGGTTTCACTATCTTTTTTTTTTTGATTGATTTGCAAAGTTTCTTTATTTATTCTGGATATAAGGCCTCTGTCAGTTACTTGTGTCGCAAGTATCTTTTTACTGTCTTCCCTCTTCTTAATGGTGTCTTTTAATGAACAGAAGTTCTTGATTTTAATGTAGTCAAATAACAACCTCTTCTTAATGGACCAATGCCTTTTCTGTCTTTTTAAGAAACATTTCCCTACCCTGAAGTCATTAAGATTAATTACTGTATTGCTTTTCACATTTAGATCTATAATTCATGTGGAAGTTTTGTATGTGATGTGAAGTAGGGGTCAAATTTCTTTTTTCCCCATATGAATGGCTAATATTCAGCCTCCCAGCCTTGGCTGAAGTCGGTAGGTGCCTACTTGCCCACCTCCCCCAGCCCCAGGAAAAAGTGCTTCCAAATATTGCACCACCTCCCTGGGTTTCTAGCGTGGTCTGTGATGCTTTACTGCCTTGGTAGCTCTCTTATGCTTTCAAGAAGATATCTTGTTGTCGTTTTATTTTGTCCACTTTTTCCTACATATCTTCAGAGACAAGTTTGATCAGGATTATACAGTTCACCATTACCAAAAGGAGACACCCTTCTAATTCATCCTTCTCAGCTGTTGCCAATGATCATTTCTAAAGTACAAATAATGAAAAATAAGCCCACTCATTTGCTTAAAACATTTCAATCACACCTGAATACACATCTGGGGAACATTTTCCCCAGATGTGTATTCAGGGTGCCTCTATAAGGGTCGCAGGGAAAATACTGTATAAGGTTCTGTGGTCAGATGCCTTCCTACTGAGTTTGGAATGTGCAGTGTAAACAGCCTCCTCAAGACCTCAGGAAGTGTGATGTTCACTGTAGGGAGGGGATTAGAACACGCTGTTTCCCAAATCTGTCTGAGCACAGAGGCTCATCCTTGCCAAGCATCTCAAAACCCTAGTCGTCCGGAGAGCTCACTGAGAAGAACCACTTTAGGTAAAAAGAACTTTCTGTGTAGGACACAACGAGGTCCATTGTGATCCAGCTTCTCTCTGTGTCGCCAGCCTCATCTCTGGCGTCTCTCTTGCACACACTGTGCTGTAGCCTGTATATGCCACTTGAATTTTCCTGTGCTCTGTGTGATCTATTTCGTTCTTTTTGCTGCTGCCTGGAATGTCTTCTCCTACTTCTTGGCCTGGCTGACTTATACTTGACCTCTAAGGTGGGACTTCATCTTTTCCAGAAAATTTTTTGACGTCTTGGGCCTGTGGGGGTCCTTTCTCTGTTCTTTCAAAGCCACCCCCTGTGCTGACTTCTTCTTGTAGTACTGATATGATAGCAATAGAATTGCCTGCTTCTCTTCCACGTTACTCACACTTGACTGGGAGTTCCAGGACAGTAGGGATACACTTGTCTCCCAACTCAATCTTGTCTATATCCTTGATGCTCCAGCACATCGTGGCACTCAATAATGGTCCCCATTTACTCACCCCACCAGGATTCACTGAGTGCCCACCACAGGCCAGCCTCATGCTAGCTTCTAGGAGCAGCGAAAAGATGGCAAATTCTGCTTGGATCTCACATTCTCATAGATGTGCATGTTCACTAGATGACATTCAGCACTGAGAATGCCTGACAAGACACCACTGGCTTATGCTAGCCCAGCCCAACCTGAAGGTAATGCAGGGCTGGCTCTGTATGCTGTCAGATAAATCATCTTCATCCAGTGAGCCTGTGGCTTGTCTGCAGTCAAGGGAGGTTAGAAACCTGAGCCTCTGGGGGCCTGTGATGTTGTATAACTTGTAGAGTCTTAACTAAAGCTCTGATCTACAACAGTGATCACTCACACATGTGGTCCTCTAACTGCAGGATCATGTCTCACCGTTTCACTCGTAAAATATAATCTCGTGTATCTTTGCAGTAGAGATGTTCCAATAGGGCTTATCCCCGGGGCAGCCATTCAAGGTGACGTCATTTTTTTTTGTTATCTCAGTCTTCATTGGTAGGAAAAGAGCTTTAAATAAGTTCTGAAAGCTTGAGTACATTTACATAACTCAGCATGATGGGGCATGGTAGTATTATCATTAAGATTGTATAAAACAACAATGACCGTGATGGCTGTCGCTTGTTGAATGCACACCATCTCCCAGTTGACAGTCAATAAATGTCCTGTTTGGAATGGGGTCCTGTGCCAAATGCTAACTGATATGTTTAGCATTTGGGAGACAACTTGGTGCTGTGGAAAACGTGTGTGCCTTGGAGTCAGACCTGGGTTTGACTCCCAGCATCATCACGTATTAGCTGTGTGACTTAGGCAAGCTCCTCACTTCTCTGAACTTCAGGGTACTCCCTGTAAAATGATAAACTTGGACTCACAGGGTGGTTAAGAGAATGAAATGTAATGTAATGTATGTATTACACCTTGCCCAGTGCCTGGCACATAGTCAGTGCTCAAAGCTTAGTTGCTTTTCCTTGTGGCACATGGCATACCTCTCTCTGGGCCTCTTGTGCTGGTGGGGAAGGGGTAGGCCTGAGCCTTAGACCCTATACCTGCAGTCCCTGTCTGGATCTTCTCTCTGCCCAGGACCAATGAGCACTGTGTCATTGCCCATCTTGGGTTTGTGAGAATTTCTGCTGCCTGGAATCCCTTCCTGCTGAGTCTCCCTGAACCCCTCATTGAATGCCCTCATTGAACTCTGACTTCAAGCAACCATGAGCTTGTAAGATGTTGAGATCCAATTCTTCTGATTGATGTCCCTTCTAAAGTATAGGAGACTACTGCTGGGATTGGTTCTAAGTGTCCCCAGTTCATTATCTCTAGTCCACATACAAATATCCTTTGAGAGCTGAGTAGGTCTTGAAGCTTGTGAGGATTAAAGAGCTGGTGTGCAAAGACCCCAACACCATTTTGTAGGCCCCCAGTAGATGGACGCTGTTAATTAGAAGCTGAGGTTTAAGGAGGTTAAATGATTTACCCGAGGACTTAATTCCATGTCTTAAATTACTCCAAAGTCTGTCTCTTATTTTTTTCCACCAAACCTTTACTACAACTATTATAAAAGAGCCAGAGATGTTATAGGAGGATTTAACTGTACAAGGTGATATAAATATTTATTGAATAAACACATGAATGAGGAATGAATGACTGAAATATAAGACTGCTTTTCTTCTGTGGAAATCATCTATTATATAGTCTTCCAGAAGGACTGGCCCCAAACCCATTCCCCTGTTACCACCTACCCATCCTACTCCTGGCTCTGAACACTCTACAGCTCAGTCATGGGGTAAATTGTGGGCATTAGAGTAGTTTAATCCTGAGGCTTTTGGAAGGATCAATCAAAGTTCCTAAAGAAAACAAATTTTCATCTCATTCTCTTGGATGAAGCCAACATCTTCATATATTTATATAGTCATATACACATTTATTTAATGTATATTTAGACATTAACCATATGCCAGGTACTATTCTATGTACTGGGAATAGAAAGATAATTAAGAAGGCGCAGGGAAGGACTCCAAAAGTATTCATATTCCAGTAATCAATCAGATAACGTAGTTCTGCAGGAGCACAGAAAATCTGTCTTAAAGGATCAGGACAAATTTGCTAGACAGAGGAATAGAACATGCATAGATGTAGAGGCCTGGGAGGCCAGTGCACTTGTGGGAGCTTCAAGTTCAGTTATAGTGGGAGAGGCAATGTAGCAGACAGGCATGAGCATGAGTGTTAATTCCTGTTCTGACACTTACCAGCTCTGTCATTTGGGTCAAATTATTTAATTCTCTATGTATCAGTTTCCTTCTTCTTAAACTTGGGATGTTGTTGATGATGATGATAAAAAATAAAAGAGATAAGCTATAGTCCTTATTGCCTGATATTGTTCTAAGTGTTTTATATGTTTTAATTCATTTAATCTTCAAAATACTCCAGTGAGATGAGTACTGCTTTTTTCCCCCCATTTCAGAGTCAAGGAAATTGGTGCAAGTACCTCAACAAGTTATTGTGATGAATCAATGAAAAGAAATGTGCATGTCTGTGTGCACACATGCATGCAAAATATGCAATCAGGATTCCCTGTTCAGAGCCATTATTCTCAGACTCTGGAGTTAGAAAAAAAGAAATGAGACTTGCCTCATTACAAAGTCTTGGTGTATTTTGTTAATATTGTCAAGTCTGCCACAGTCTGGGAGCAAGGGATGGATCCTTCCTACCTTGTTTTTAAAGAAATCGTAGGGGGAAAGACCCTCACCCATCAAAGCATTTTACAACTCTTTCCCTAAGGTCATCTTTCTCCTGCCACAATGACCTTGGTAGACATTATCAGGGAAGTCCTGACAGCCTGCCACTGTGAACTTTGCCCCCTGTTGAGAAATGCTTGTCCACTGACGTCCCTTCTGATATTCTCCATGGGGACACTCTGCATCTTGTGTTGTTCAGCTGGACTCTTTGGAGCTGAATCCTTCCTTAAGTTTAGCACCAAAAGACCAAACAAATGCTCAACATTTCATGAAACCTACATGGCCACAGGAGAAAGGCAAAGCTTTCTAAAACAATGTAGGAGGGCAGCTCTCCATTGATGATGGCCAGTGGGATCATGAGAAGCATCAATAGGGGGAAAATAGAGGGCTTGGCAGAGGCAATCTGTCTCCAAACCTATGTATTTGGGAGTATGATGGGATGGACATGGAGGATGTGGCCAGATCAAGGAGGGTGTTACAGCCTGTAAGGTCTGAAAGTCTTCCCATGGTCAGTGGGAACATTTTGAAAGATTGAACCAGTGAAATGACAAGATGTGAAATTTACAGAAATGGTTCTGGCAACAGTAGAGTAGATAAATAGGAAGGGGCCATAGAAGAGGGAGGAAGATGAGTTAAGAAGCCATTGCTGTTTCACAGTGAAAAGGGATGAGGTTCTAAACTCAGAAACAAACAGTAGATTGGTAGAAAAGGGGAAATATTTGTGAGATATTTGGGGAGAAAAATTGTAGGGCAGGAAATGATTTGAAGTCAATGGAAAATTCTTCATAGCTCTAGTCTTTTTTTGTGCTTCTCCAGAAGAAGACTTCGAGATAAGGGTTTGAATGTAAGTTGTTCATTTAGGAAGAGAACTCAGAAACTACATACAAGGTATTTCCTTGGGACAGGACGTCGTGTCTCACCTAACTGCAGGTAAGACAGGGAAGGGAAGGAAGCCAATGCAGGATGTCTTAATAAGCAAATTGTCACTGTGGGCAGCTGGGGTTCATCTACTGTTAGCTCTAGGAGACTGTAGAACATGCCTCAGAGCTGTCCCACCCAAGGGGGGAGAGAGCTGGGCTATTTTTTCTCCAACTCTCACCCAGAATTGTTGAGAGCTGCTCACAGGGCCGGATATTAACTTCCCGGCATTTCCATTCCTCCCTAGAGCTAGACACATTCCCCACCCCACCACCCCAGCCAAAACAAGTTCTGTTACTAAGAAGGAGATTGAGAGCAATCAGATAACAAGCTACTGTGGCTAGGGAGAGCCCTAAGCAGAGAATCAAGGATGCTTATAGTAAGAATCCCTGTGCAGATACCAGGTGGTGAGAGCTGAGGGGATATGGCTGGATACCAGCAATATATACTGTTGCTCTTTTGGTCTTTTCTTCTAAGAGGAGACCATGGAGGTAAATTCTGATATAAGCTTATATTTCAGATCTGTAAGGTCAGCTGGGATGGAAGATGAGTGTAGCCTCTATATGGGGCTTAACCATGACTGGTTGGGTGTCCTGCAGGAGATGAACCTGGAACACTCTGCCCGGCCAGGCACCTGTCCTACACGGATATGCACTGGGCATAGAACCCCAGCCTCATGGGTCTGCCTATGCCTCTGCCCTAAAGAATCATGAGGGCTTTGTCAGCAAAGCGACTTTACTGCCATTGGCAGGACTTTGGTGAAATGATGAAAATGAGCTGTGTCTTACAGAAAACTGCTAAACAATGATACATGCAGGCTGATGGACTTAGATTAACCCATTAATAAATAGGAGGTGGGGAGCATGATCTTGTTGGCTATAATAAATGCTAATGAGGTGACCCTGCTAATGGTCTACCGGGACTCCTTTCTCCACTCTGTCATTACACTCATCAGTTATGCAGCATTGATTACCACCCGCCTCGTGCATCTCCAGGCTGAGAAATGGGTGACTTAATAGAGACGTCTCACCCTGCAAAGCAGTGATTAGGTTAGGAAAACTGGAAACTGGAGAAGAGAGTTAGTTACGTTATAATCTGCTTTAATGCATCAAAAGATAGAATTCTTTTTTTTTTTTTTTATCTTTTGTTGGCAGGTTAGGCCTTTAAAGCCAATGTGCTTTATTCAGGCTGAGTTGTAAAAATGGCAAAATGTCTTAGTATTTTTGACACGTATACAGAAATATGCTTATGACTTCTTCAAAGGGTGAGCCACAAATTAGGTCATGAGTGAAGTCTGTGAGAGTCACATTTCATCCTCTGCCTTCATTGGTTCCAAATTGTAAGAAGCTGTAAGAATCTGTCCCTTATTCTCATCTGCCCTGGTTGAGACATCGTCATTTCTTACCTGGACGTCTCAACAGCTCCCTTCCTCATCCAGCTCTTCCTCCCTTTAACCCCATCCTATTCTGCCTCCATACTAGAAACCCCTCCCGAATGATCTTTCTCAAACCCAATGTGATCACGTGAATCCATCATTTCAAACTCTTCTAGCACTTCTCATTGCCTAAACTGGTGACCCACAGATAGAATATGACCAGTAGACATCTGTGATTTTGCAAGGTCAGTATTAATTGGTAATATTAATTCTGGAAGTCCTTTCATTGAGACAGGAACAGTACATTGGCTGTAGATTTTAGCACTTTTTCCTATTTTCTACACACTTGTTCATGACCTTTATTGGCACTGAAGGCTGCAACCCCTACTTACCATAAAAGGACTCCTTTTTTTTCCTGCCTTCTGCCTACTTTTCCTGAACCATCTTTGCCATTCCCAACTATCTATTAAATTACAGAAAGTTTTGGAATATGCTATGCTTTTTCATGCCTCCAAGCCTTTCCAAATGCTGTTCTTGTGTACTTTTCCCACCTATGCTTTCAGACTCTTTCAAATGTCATCTGCTTGCAAAGGTTTATCTGCCCTTCCTAGACTGAATTGGCTACTCTTGCCTTTGGGTCCTCAGTGTGTTATGCATTCATTCATTCATCCATCCATCTGTCCATTCTATAATATATTATGCATCTATGAAGTACCAGGTACTGAGAGAGGTATTGTGAATATAAAGATAGCCAAGACATAAACTTTGTCTGAAAGGCTATTGGAATCAGATATTCTCCAGCAGTTTGGCTTGGCTAGAAGAAAGGGAATGAAAAGATTGGGGAGGAGATAAAAATGGAAAAGACAGCAGGGACCAAATCACAGAGGGCCTTGTCACTTATGCAAAGCATGGGGTTTACCGTGCACTTTCCATGAAGGATTTTCACGTGAGAGTGAAATGGTCAGGCTTGTCTTTTCTAGATATTTCTCTTCTGGAAACAGAGAGGTTGGATTAGAGTCTGGTAGGCAAGTTAGGATTCTGTTGCCATGATCCTGGGACGGATGCCAAGGAGCTGAACCAGGGCAGCTGCAGTGGGGAAGGACAGGAAAGTGTGGACTGAGGGGCTCTGTGGGAGGAGAAATTACTGTCCGCTAAATAAACAATTGGCTGACAGCTGATTGGCTGCCAGAGATGAAGGGAAAGGACAAATACCAGTTTTCTGGGCTGGTGACTGGTGGTGATGCAACCACTGAAATGAGAAATGCAGGAGGGAAGGTGGAGGTTTCAGGCAGAGACTGGAAGTTTAGTTTCAGAGGTGTCGATTTGTCGAGTTGTTGATGTGATATGCCCATGGGACAGGCGAGTGCATTAGAGGGCTGGGGCTCAGGGACAGAGCATGCCCTGGGATGTGGGGCCATCACCTGCTGGGCAGTAGCTGAAGCCATGGTGGGTGAGTATGGGAGAAAGTAAGCAGGATCGGTCTTAGGACAGACTTTGGAGAACAGCAACGAAGGCAGAGAGGTAAAAGGAAAACCAGAGACAGCATGACCCACAGAACTCAAGTCCCATATGAAATAGATCTCTGTCAATGATCCCAACATGATGATAATTTTTGGTCGCTGCATGCCACTGTTGAGCTTATTTTCTGACTATCTTATAAGTTATTATGCACAGGCTGCTGTTAAGCCACTTTTCTTTCTTCTGTGGTTATTTTCTTGGTGCAGAACTTAGGTCTGCTAAATTTCATCCGAAGACGCCAGTGCCATTGCTTTAGCATGTTCATGCCTGTGGGCATCTGTGAGCAGTTATCATCCACTCTCCCCAATTCCTTTCAGCTTCAGTCATCGCAGATGTGAAGAGCACATGTCATAAACAAAATAAAAATAAAATTAATTAAATAAGAAAGAGTGAAAATAAAAGTATCTTGGAAGCCCCATCATGGCCCACTTTGAGATGGCACAGACTTGGTCACTCCTGCCTGGCGATAGCTGCTCATCTGGTTATCAATCCACCCATCCACCACCGTTTCCAGCCCATGTCTTCTCCAACACAAGCTCCAGGAGGGTGGAGGTGCTTGCTTCAATACCTCCATATTTTCAGTGTCTAGCCCAGTGCCCAGCACACGATAGGTGCTTTCAATCTTTGTAGAATGAATTAGTGAATAAAAGGCCATCCTTCCTCTTCTCCTGCCCCCCAGACAAACCTTGCTCATTCCCTAGTGCAACAGGCTTATTATCCTGTCGAAAAGAAATGATGTTTATCCACAAACAATTTTCCTATCAAATAACAAGAAAATGGCAAGGTTGGGCTCAGGGACCTCTGAAGACCTCTTGAGTTCTGCAGTTGGGGAGATAAGTTGAAATCAAAGAGTTGTTCATGAATTCACACATTTCACACATGATGAGACAAGCTCTACTTTGCAATCAGATGTCTAAGATTGATAATTGCATTAGGATTCTCCAGAGAAACAGAACCAATAGGATGTGTGTGTGTGTGTGTGTGTGTATACACATACGTTATATATGCATTATATGTATACACACATTATATGTACATATTACACATACAATTATGGAGGCTGGTAAGTGCAAAATTTACAGGGCAGGCTGGAAACCAAGGGAGGAGCTGATGCTGCAGTTCAAGTGTGAAGGCCATCTGCTGGCGCAATTCCTCCTTGCTTGGGGGTGGTCAGCCATTGTTCTATTCAGGCCTTCAGACGATTGGATGACGCCCACCCACGTTATGGAGGGCAATCTGCTTTCCTCAAAGTCCACCAATTTAAATGTTAATCTCATCAAATAAACACCGTCACACAAACATAAAGAATAATGTTTGACCAAATATCTGGGCACCATGGCCCAGCCAAATCAACACATTAAATTAATCATCACAATAAAAAGTATTATGGAATTTGAAGTCATAGATAATGACATTATATTCATGTTGTCACCCTTCGCATCTCCTGTATCTCAATAATTGTTGCCATAGACCCTAAATCTCACAGTGGATCTCATGTTCCAGTTGAGCATGGATGGCTTTTATAAGCTGAACGATTTTCCTGGGCAGCCTAACCTGGGCTGGTGCTCAGCATGGAAGGAGACACTCGTGAACAGCTCTCTTGGTTTCAAGTCAGTGCCCAAGGATATAAGAGGCATTACTAACCATCACTAACAGCTCCTAATTAGGAGCTTAACACGTAGCTGCCTAGAATAAAAATTTTCTTATGTCAAGGGACCAATGTTAAGTCACTGCCCATCCTATACTAAGCAGGGTTGCTCTTTGAGAGCCATTGTTTTACTTAATCCATGTGAGATAGGTAATACAGGTAATACAGGTGCTATTCTTGGCCCCATTTTATAGATGAGGAAATGGAGGCTCAGAAAGGTTGAGGATTTGTGCAGTGCACCTTGTTCTAATTTTCTACCACAGCAAAACTTATGCCCCCAACTGAGCTGTGTAAAATAGCAACCATTCTGTTGCGCTCAGCAGTCTGTGGGTCAGGAATTCAGACAGAGCCCAGTGGGGTGGCTGGTCTCTGCTCCACAGTGACAGAGACCTCAGCTAGTTTGGCTCAACTGACTGGAGGTAGCTGAGACAACTCATCTAGTGGGTTGGTTCTGGCTGCCTGCTTGATTCCTTGGTAATTCTTGATGTCACATTTGCTGGGGTTGGAATGTCCAAATTTACTTTACTCATATGTTCTTGGGCTGGCCTGACCTCGCTCTCCCTCCCTACAGCTTATACTCCCTGACAGTACAGTGGTCTCAGGGAAATCAGACTTCTTGCATGACAGCTGGCTTCCCCCAGGGTGGAAGTTGCAAAAGTCTGCAAGATTTCTTACGACCTGGCCTCCAGAAGTTTCACATTGTCGTCCCTGCCCTATCCTGTTGACCAAGCAAATCACTCAAGCCAGCCCACATCTGACGGGAGGGAAACTGGACTCAATCTCTTAAATGGAGGAGTAGCAAAGATTTTCAATTGTCTTTAATCTATCATACCCATAAGCAGTAAGAGGCTGAACTGGGACTGGCAGGCCAGATTTGCTTCACTTCAAAATCTTTGCTTTTTGCCTAAATTGCTTTGTCTCTGCCAACATCCTGTGAGTGATGGCCACAGGGTTCCTAATTATGAGCAGGTCCCCAGGTCACCATGGAAATAGATAGGCAGCTGCAAGAGTGTTGTGAGATGACACCCCACGACGTGTCAGGTCGAGGCAATGAGAAGGGCCAGTGCCAACGTCCTGCTGGGTAAAAGGGACACCAATGTCATCGCTCATGCTGCAGGGGGCCTCGGGCTGGAGAGGAGAGCAGTATTTCAGAACTGAAGGGAAAATGCTAATGACCGATACTAATGAGAAAGAGGAAACAAGGGGGAGAAGGCGTGAGTTCTGTAAGAAAAAGAAGCCAAGGAATAAAGTACACGCGAGAAGAGGTGGAGAGGCCAAGTCTTCTGCTGCAATCTCCCCCGGGAAGGATGGAGACACTCCAGAAGCCAACGTTCCAACACAGGCAAGCAAGGACCTAGTTCTCTGGAGCCGTTCCTTCACTAGACGCACAGGTAGATGGTGATGACTCTGGTCGCAGAGGAATTAAGGAACCCCACGGGAAGGACAGTGTAGAGGAAGGCAAGAGAATTCCTCTTGAACTCATTTATTCTGGTCTCGCCTGCCTTTCATCCTTGTCTTTGAGGACAGTTATTGGAACTCATGGGAAAATTGAGTATTATTTTTTAAAAAATTTACTAAAGCATCCAGTTCATAGCCCTTCTCTGAGCAACTCTTTATAGCATGTTGGGGATTCCTGTCCAGATTCCAGAAGGGAGATTCTTTTCTAATTTCTGACAGCAGTATTTTCATCCAGTTGAAAAGTCTGCTTTTAAAACATGGCGTTGACTTCCCACACATAACTTCTCTTCTCACACTTTTGCCACCTAGAGAAGAGAGGAGGGGGTGTGTTATAGTGCGTGTCGTGCCTTGTCGGCTGATTCTTTTCTTTCTTACTAATAGATCTCTGCTTTTGTTTGGACTAACTGTGCCCCTGGCCCAGGCCTGACTCACGATCAGTGTCAGCCAGTCATGACAAAGCCATACCCTTGGCCAGTGATCTGTGTAGAGGTGAGTTTGTGACCTTCCAATCATTCCTAAAGAGATGTCACAGGAAATCAATTGGGGTTTTCTGGGTAAAATTCTTCCTCCTAAAGAAAGAGAGCAGCACAAAAAGAAAGTGCTTTTTGCTCTTATCCTATCTGTTTTGAGTGATATTATGTGAAGATCTAATGCCTTGAGATCCTGCAGCCATCTTGTGACTAAGAGGAGAAAGACACCAAAAAAAAAAAAAAAAAAAATTACCAGTGGTGCTGACTCAGTGCTCTGACATTGTTGAGTCACAGAATCAGCCCTGCTGGCAGCTGTGCCCCAGCTCTGACTTGGGCATCCAGGTGAACTTCTCCATCATCCAATCAGCTGCAACCAAACCTTCTCCTATGAGTTCTGAACCCCAGCCCTGGAGAGATTTGCCTTTCTTGGGTGCCCTTAGAGTTCTCATTTCATATTCACGGCTACTCTTGTATTATAGCTTAATAATTCTTTACATTAAACTTGTCCTCATCCTGGGCTGGGGCAGTCGATTCTCTCCCCATCTTCCCATCACTCTTCACCTTATTAGGTTTCTGTCTCCGATTGAACCCAGATTGATGCATTGAGTTTCAGAGTTAAGTGATACTTATGATAAGACTTCAATGATAAAGGTTGGTAGCAAAATTATCTGCGTGATTAGGAAAAGCCTGTCACATGTAAGTAAAAGCTGTGTTGACTGAGCTGGCAGTGGGAGAGTAGGGAAGGGCTGAGGGGGCAGCGGGTGGAGGCTGCTGATTTCTCCAAGAGCAAAGGAAGGCACTGCCAAAGGTGGGCCACATGGAGGGTCATTTCTCTAAGTGCAGCTTCCTGGCCACCTGCCTTGGAACCATCAATGCAGCTGGATAAAACACTAAAAATACTCTATACCTTCTAAATCAGCATTGCTGTGGGTGTGCCCTAGGAATTTTCCTTTAAAAACCCTCCTAGGGGGATCCGTAAGCACATAAAAAGCATGCAATTCCTTGCTTCAGGGAATGTCTCCCACTGAAGTCCATTTCAAAGGGTCAGGCAGCACCTGGGCAAGTCTCTGAAATGCCAGCTCCCATGAGGTCCTTTACCCTGGGAATGTGATTTTACAAGTGGGGAGGGGGCTTCCTATGCCAGAGATTGAAGACCCTGTTGTGAACACTAGATTTAGGGACTGAACGAGGAAAGATTTATTTGGGAGAAAAAAATGAGGAGGAAAGGACCATTTCTGGCTGGGGCTGCAGGACTTCCTTGGAGCAGGCTAAGGCGAAGCATCCTTGCATGATATTTAAGGATGAAATAGGCCAGAGTTAGCAGAATTATCAGGCTGAAGCAGGTTGGCAGATTGGCGGATGTGGCTGGCACAGGTGTAGGGAAGTGTCAGCCCATCAGAACAGGTACAGGCTAGAGAACAACATGAGGAGAGCCTAAGGGGGAGGATGTGCCGATGACCCCCATGGTGACACCTAGCTGTGATGGAGCACTGTCAGCACTGTCCTGAGACACTGTGCCAGATGCTCTCTTAGGCACTTGTATTCGATGCTGCTGGTGCCCTGCCGCATCCCCCTGGGGTCCCCATACCCACCCAGGGCTGCTCCCTGAAAGCACCAGAGTCTGGCTCAGGGCATTTCCATCTGCCTCCTTCGGCAGGTCTAGACTTGCCCACAGGACGAGCTGCCTGCCAGAGGGTTAAAGGCCCTGGGCACACCCAACAGTTAGCATTTCTAAATTCCTGACAAATATTTATCTAGGGATTCTGGGTGAGGAATCAGAATTCCTGGGAACTCCTAAAATCATGAACTATTATGTACTATAATTTTATTTACAAAGGGAAAGTTGTATTTAGTGTTTTAATCGGATTTTTAAAAAGTATTTTAGTTATATTTACAAAGAATTGTAACCTATATCAAATATTCAGATGCTGGAGAACACCAGTGAATATTATGAGGTAGGATTTGTGTAATATAACAGCCAACATGCTAGCAGGGTTAACATTACACAGAATCACATGTCAAAGCTTTTAAATCACAATTTAAGAACTCAGTTAATTGCTTCCTAAACTTGTTGATTCTTGGAACACCAACAACACTCATAGGATTGAATAAGGTACACGTAGCATATAAACTTTTTAATATTTTTTGTATTTGCAAGAATGATGTTAGTAGCAGACAGTACCAGAAATGCACTCTTGTCACATGGCCATGCAAGACCGATTAGATTGTGACATTTCTCTGCTGCATGCTCCTGTCCTGGTTCCCGAAAATGTGGCCTTGACCTTGCACTTTGTACGTCAGGACTTCCTGCTGTTGCTCTCAGCTGACTCAGTGGGCTTGTTTGAACCAGTGATGGCTCTTTGTTGATTGTTAAAATTCATAATGCTTTCTTCTGCTTGTTTTCCTGAATTCTCATATTTTTCTTGGGATTTTAGATTTAGGATATATAAACTTCCTGAAAAATTTCGGAAAGCAATTCCCACCTGGAAACACCACCCTCAACCAATGAGGAACAAGGAGTTGGGACGATTCTTAGGCATATTATAGACTTTTTGTCTCTCAGAATTCTGCAGTGGGATTGAGTTCCAGTTGTGGACAGCAGTAACTTACTCCACAGCACACCCTTTAGTGCCTATCTTCTCTCCCCTGTCTAATTTCAACACTCCCTATGACTGCTTTTTTGGTGGGGTGAGGAAGTTTTGGGGAGCTGTTAAGGGCTGAATTGTGTGCCCCCAAACTCATATGTTGAAGTCCTAACCCCTAGTATTGCAAAATGTGACTGCCTTTGGAGATAGGGTCTTTGCAGAAGTAATTAAGTTAAAATGAGGTCTTTTGGGTGAGCCTTAATCCACTATAACTGGTGTACTTATAAGAAGAGGAAATTTGGACACAAAAACATACAGAGGGACAACTACATGAAGACACAGAGAGAAGGTGGCCATCTGTAAGCTAAGGAGAGAGGCATCAGAAGAAACCGACTCTGTGGACACCTTGATCTTGGACTTCTAGCCTCCAGAACTGCAAGACAGTAGATTTCTGTGTATGAGGCCCCCTGTCTGTGGTACTTTGATATTGCAGCCCTAGCAAACCAGTGCAGATTTATCTACCAATAAACTACTTGCACCTGAATCTTTGTCTCATGGTTCGCTAAAGTAAGAATCAAACCAAGAAGACAGATTTCTATGAATCCTAACAACAAAGTTGAAAGGCAGGCCTTATTATCTTAATTAACAGATTAGAAAAATGATGCCCAAAAAGACAAAGATAAGAGAGACTTTGAAATCGGTTTTGTCTGAGTCCACTTAGTCCAAGCCCCATGATCTTTCCCCGCACTGTGCCTCCCCCACCCCATAATGCCTGCAGATGATCTCTGGGCCTGTCCCACTCAACAGCACTTTGCATTCCGTTTGGATTTGGAAGTGTGGTGGCCAGGGTGGGACTCCAGCCTGGGGATAGCTCTTCTGTTGGCTTAAGTGGAACAAGCAGGGCTTGGTCTTGCCTCCCAGAGAGCACCCTGGGAGTGGCAAGGCCCTGGCTTGTCTCTGAAGCGCTGTTTATATGACACCACTTTAAGGTGGAAGGGTAGATGAAAGGAAAACGTTTTAAATGTCACCATTTTTGCTTGGACTCATGGGGAGGGTCAGAGTTTTTCAAAAGTGGGGAAATATGAATTTGGAAAGCAGCAAAATATTGGGAGAATAATGCTGGAAGAGAAGGGGCTTGATCTCCTCCAACTGGAAAGGATTGTAGGTATGTTCATATCCCGAGGGAAGAGCCGACGCAAGCAGGTGAGCTCTGGAGAATTTCAAGGGGAAAGAGGAACAGAGGTCAAGAGACGCTCGGGGCTGCGAGCATGTCTGAGACCAAGGCGAGCGTCTCTAGGAGGAAAGGGAAGCTGAGAAGGCAGGCTGTTGAGGGAGGAGGCTCAGAAGCCTGGCGTTGTAATGTTTCTGGGGCAGGAAGATTTATCCTGGGTAAGTGGCTTACGGTACTTGGAGACAGATGTGGCCCTCCTTCAGCAATGCGGCCAGATCATCTGTTTTGCTTTCTCCATAAATATGTCTCTCTGAATGTCGACAGGGAGAGATTTGGAAATAAAACAACAACAACAACAAAAAACGTTTTCTATGAGTATGAAAGGCTTAATTTATCACCAGCCTTACACACAAATGAAAATGATTTGCTTTTTCAAAAGACTGTTTGCTGAATAAATGTTTCCAAAATGCAATAGATTATTGTCATTACTGTACCCACTTTTTAAAAATTTACCAACAGATAGACAGGTGTTCTGAGAATGTTTCCATACGTTTCTCTCTGTGAAAGTGGGACCTACGATGGAATTACCTGGGAGGAGTTTCACGTACAGTAAGGCTGGACTTTTCAACTTGCTGAGCTGCTGCTCTTTGGTGCAGCGCCTGAGCTGAGATTCTAGGCGTGTTCTAAGAAGACTTTCAACATTAGTAATCATGAGGACTAAGGGGTGGGGTGGCTATTGATGGGACTATCCATGCACTGGAGCAAGACAACGAAAGGCTGAGGGTGATTAGTCACCAATTTAAGGCTAAGTGTGCCAACCAGGGGGCCTCCTTGGCAGCCTTTAAAGAGATTTAGTTGCTCCAGCCAGAGGGAAGAACAAGCCCAGAGTTAGACCTGGAACTTATTTAGGAGAGGAGAGGAGCCACTGAGAAAACAAGTCTTTATGCAAAAGTCAGGGTCCCAATGAGGTTAGGGGTGGAAACCTGAGACCTGGGATGGGGGCATCTGTGTTGATATACTAAAAAATCCTAAATTTCCAGATCCCCCTGAACCCTTGGGACTTGCAGAAGAGGCCCACTCTTCCCTGTTTAAGTCTTACTTGAAGGTGATGCAGAGGCCTCTGTCTTACAGTATAAAATGTCCCCTCCACCCTCCACTTCCTTTCCTGGCCTCCAGACCAATGAGTAGGGTTCAGTCACAGCTTAAGCCGGCTGGCTAAGGGCTGGGCCTGCCGAGGGAGGAAAGGGACTATAGCATGAAGGAGCTGCAGGGTCCAGTCAACTTGAACCAGCAGAAATGAGGAGGGTATATGTGAGACTGGATCCTCAGACACTGGGTGGAGGTAGAACATAAACTTGCTTAAAGAATGATTATTGATGGGGAAGCACTTGCCCATGATATAGGATTAACATTCTGGGTGGGAACCTAAGGGATGGTGTTAATACATAGCTAGCAAGTATTTTCTGGAAGCTTGGAGAAAGCAAAGGCATATCCTAAGTAAAGTGGAAATGCTAGAACTGCCACGAGAGTGAAGAAAGGAGGAAACAAAAGGTTCAGAGAAGTGGGAATCCTAGAGTGGATATACTTAGTATATAACATGTGCACCAGGGGCCCACCACTCTACAATGTTGCAAAAGACAACCTGGAGAACATTCCACCTACAAAGCACTGAAGAATGCCCTGATGAGAGGGCAGAAGGATTTTTGGTAAGCCGCATCGTAGCTGTCTTCTGTAGGCCAAGGCTAATGACAGATACTGTTCTAGTAATGGGCTTCTTGGTAGCACTGGGCCAGGCGGTGGCGCTTATCCATCAGAACAAGATGCACCCAGCTCTTCTAGTGACCAGCAAGGGCAGCGTGGCGTCAGGGATGGCTGAACATGCAGAGGGCTGAGGAGGTGGTTAATGGAACATGGTGACCCTTAAGGCAAGATAGAGGAAAAACCTGCAAGGGCCCTGCTTGCTCTCTATGATGGACGGAAGTAATGTATGATTACCAAAAGGTTGAGAGCAGCTTCCCCAAAGAAAACTCGGGAAGCCTTCCTTTCCCCATTTTCTGTTCATAGATGTGAGCCAGTTACCTGACTGGAGCCTCGGTGACTGCAAGAAGGACTGGGTCTCCAGGACAAAGGACTTTGTAACAGTGCAGCAGGTGCAGGGGTGATGCTTCCCACAGAGCTCCCCAAAGGGCTCTACAGCCACTAACTCAGCAACTAGACACCAAACAAAGGGAAATACCCAGACATTTCAATGGCTATTGGACACAGCATGTAATTGACATTGATACTGAGAACCTGAAGTGTCATTATGACCCTATGTGCGAGTGTGGGCCAGGTAATAAATGCACTCTGTGCCTAATCTGCCTCAAAATGGGCCCACTAGATCCCTGGGACTACCAGATGGTTATTTCCCCAGTCTCTGAATATATCATTGGAATGGACATACTTGATAATGGGAGAAAACCCGACAGTGGTCCCTTGATCTATGGAGTAAGAGCTACCACATGGGAGATGAGTGGACCTTTGAAACCCCAACCCCTTGCCAACACAGTAAGTAAAAAACAACACTCACATTTCAGGGTGAATGGCAGAAATTTAGGGCTATGCAAGGGGGTTTATTTCCTACCATATGTCCATGTAATCCACTCCTCTGACCCTTATAATCTTGTAACTTGCCACAAACTCAAACAGTAGCCCCTATTGCCCCTGCTGTGCCAGGTACAGTATCTTTGCTAAAGCAGATTAACATGGCCTCAAGTACATGGTATGAGGCCTTTGATCTGGGGAGTGGATTTTTTTCCATTCCTATGAGGAAGGCAGACCAGAAGCATCCCAGGAAAGAAGTCTTGCCTCAGAGCTATGTTAACTTTCCCACCTTCTGTCATGATGTATTCTGAATGCGCCTGAACCACAGGACATCACGTTGGTCCACAATACCAATGGCACGGTGCTAATTGGATGGGGTAAGAAAGAAGGTGCATGGAAGGCCTGATAAGACACATGAGCTCCAGAGGGTAGGAGCAAACCTATACAAATTCAGGAGCTTGGCAAATCAGTAAGGTTTTTAGGGGTCCAGTGAGTGTAGACATAATGTGACAGCCCTTCCAAAGTAAAGGACATTTATTGCATCTTGTCCTTCCTGCCACCAAGAAAGGGGCACAATCCTTCCTAGGCCTCTTTGGGTCCTGGAGGCAGCACGTCCCACACTTGGAAATACTGCTCTAGCCCACTTACTGAGTGGCTTGGAAGGCTGTCAGCTCCAAGTGGAGCTTAGAGCAGGAAAAGGCTGTAGCCTGGTTCAAGCCACTGCACAGCCCCTGTGGTAACGGTGGTGGGAATAGACACGTACAGAGTTTATGGAAGACCCAGAAGACATAACCTACACACTTAGCATTCTGGAGCAAGGCCATGGCATCTGCCTCAGAGAATTAGTGACCATTTGAAAAGAGCTCCTGACATGCTATTGGCCCTTCTATAGATGGGGCAGCTACCACTGGGCATCCAATTGGCCATGTGGCCAGCACTCTCCACAATGAACTGGATTCTGTCTGACCCACAGAGTTATAAGTTGGAAGTGGTGAACCTGGGACTGTACACATGCAAGACCAGGCAGCACAAGTAAGCTGCATGTGCAGCTGGCCCAGACCCCCTCCACTGTCACCCACCACTGTCACAGCCCTGAATCTCCTAGAGTTCACACCCACGGCTGCATGAGGTTCCCTGGGAACAGACACCAGATGAGGCAGAATGCTGACTCGGTTCTCAGATGGGTTGGTTAGCAGTGTAGGTGCCAGGTGAAAATGGACTGCTGCTGTATTAGTCCCACTCAGGGGTGACCTTGCTGGACAGTAGTGGGAGAAGTCTATCCAGTGGGCAAGTCTTGTGTGGTGTGCCTGGACTTGTCCTCCAAACTGGAGGATTTTTTTCATAAGTCTCATTGGTAAGAAGTGGGTCACATAGGTACCCCCAATTACAAGGGAGGTTGTGCGTGGCCCTGATACAAAGCCAGGGTTATGTTAGCAAGGAAAAAGGGGGTGGCTATTAGGCAGGCAGACACTGGAGCCTGTTGTAGAGGCACTCGTGGAATGCTCTAGAAATGGGTGAGAATTATTCTGCAGGGAAGGTTTTTCCTCCTTTTCTGCTGCTTTCAAATTTCCTGACTCCACTTCCAAAGTCAATAAAGCATTATTCCCAATGTTGTAGTAGTGTGTTATTAACATCCTTTAATTTGAACATTGAATTATTGGGTTCTTATCATCTCTTAGTGACAGCAAGCCCATGAGATTGCAGCTGTGTGTTGCTTGTGTAAGTGTTTTATCAGCCTCATAGCAGCTTCTGTCATGGCTGTTATTCGAAAGGCATCTATTGAGGGTGCTGATGACTAACTCTAACATGTACAAGGCAGGAGGGAAAGATTTTCATGGATGAGATTGTCTTGCCTCCTTACCTATGGTGTTCCCCAGCTCGGTGTAATAATTTTTGTTCTCCACCTCTGGTTTTTCCTCTCCCACAGCCACTATGGCTTCTCCGAGTAGAAACTGTCCTCTCCTGTCTCATGCGTGGCACCCTTCCTGGGTTCCTGCCATCTGTAGCCTGGTGTTCTGGCTGCTGCAGAGAGGCCTGGACTTGGAGTCAAAGGCACAGTTGGAGCCCAGGCTCCTCCCTCAGTAGCTCTGGTATGGGCTGGGTCATTTCACCTTTCTGGGTGCCAGATGGACCCTGCAAAACAGGGTGCAGAGGAGGAGGTAGGTGATGCGGAATCTCTGTGATGACTCAGAACCACGAGTGTCCATGACCATCCATTCATGTTTGATTCTATTCTGGGACAACCTAATCACCTGGGGTCAGAGGTCCTTATTTCCTCAGGAGCATCTCCATGGTTTCAAACAAGGTTGGTTTTTAGTAAGTGCCCTCTGGTTGCTTACTATGACCTTAGTTTCTCTTTATGTAGCTTAGAGGGGATGATGCGTTAAATGAATAAAATGGGATATTTTCAGAATTGCTTTCTCAAATTCTTCCTGGCTGTGTTGCTATGGGACACGGCCCTGGAGCTGGCATTTCAATCCCTATTGACAGTGTAATCTGGGGCAGGGGACTCAACTTCAAAGAACAAAAGTGAGGAGGAAAATAGCTCCTTGGACCAAATGAGAGAATCCCTGCACAGAAGGAGTTAGGTGTCCTCATCTTCATGTCTTTAGCACGGTGCCTCAGGTTCCTTCCCAACACTTTTCACTCTGCATGGTTGAGCTCCCTTGGAACCCCTTGTGGACAGCACCACAGCTTCCTCATCCATGGTCGCCGAGCCCCCCTAAGACAGCTTATAACCACAGGTGGCCCTTAAAAAGTCCAGCCTCTTCACCTTTCTTCCTTTTCTCTTGAGGCCCCTCTGTGGCTGGTTCTCTAAGATATCTAGGAATTCTGATGTCTCTTTCATGCTCTTTTTATTTACTATTTTAGACTCAACAAGTCCTTTTGTTAATTTCTATTGATAAAATCCCAAACCAGGGGCCAACACATGGCGGAGATATCTTTCTGGAGGCAAATGTCTGTGCTTGATTTAAACTCAGGCAGGGTTAGCACAACACCAGCTGGATGAAACAATTTCAAAAAGCTTTAAAAGATACTATTTCCAAATGCCTAGACATTTGGTTTCATTGGATGCAGCCGGGGTGTGGAGCGAGTTTTCCGGGGCTCCAGTGCTTCTGACCTTCGCTCAAGCAAAGGCTGTGGTTAGAGTCGCTTGTGGCCTTGTCCTCTCCAGTCTCTAATTCTCCATTCACCTTTTCTAAGACCTATTTTCCTGCTCTTTAATCATTTTTATTGCTTTTCCCTGGACCATCTCCAGGTCTTGACATCTCTCTTAAAATGTAGAGGCCACAAACTGGGTAAAGAACCCTAATGAGGAAGGGAACAATATGGAGTCCATTAGGAGGATTAATATCTGGCCCTAGCATATGCTGCTAATTCATCCCAGCTCTTAAAGTCACGTCCAGGAGGCTCCCTTGCTTTGAGACTGTGGTCCTTGATGACACGTGGTGCTTTCACTGAACCACTGCTCAGGGGCCTGCCATTCTGCAGCTCAGACCTCCTCGGTTTGGTTTGACTTCTGCTCAGGCTGCTTTGTCTTGCATGCATCTGCTTTGGGTGAAGCTCTTTTAGTTTTAAGGTTTTGCCTGGAATTTAGTCTCACTTGACAATCTGCAAACTTCCCATTTCTTCATCAGGCTCAGCAGCAAAAATGTTCAATGCACCTCCATGCCTGGCATGCTGGCCAGAGGAGCACACAGGGGCTTCGGGGTCTCTTGTTCTGTCCAGAGTGTGCAATCGCTGGGCTGATCAGGTTCTGCACCAGCAAGCAGAGGCACCCCACACACACTGAAGTGTTGCTACAGGAATTATGTTCACTGATCCAGGCAGCAAAACATAGCAGTCTCCATGACCTTGGTGGCTGGTAAGCAAGTGGCCACTGTGGATTTGTAAAAAACAAATGGTGTAGAGGCTGCACTTGGTACTTTCTTATTCTAACATTTAATGAAATCAGAAAGCATGGCTTTACACTAAGACTCAGGGGAGGCCTGTGTGCGTCAAGAGTGGATTGCTTCATTTAGTATTATATATGCTTCTTTGCTAAGTAAACTCAAGGATGCTGCTTGGAGAATCCAGACACTACTTGAGGTGGGGGATTTCCTGAGTAGATTTTCTCAAGGGCTGTGAAATAGTCGTGTCGAGGATGAACCTTGCCAACTCGGGGCTGCTGGATGCAGAGATCAAGTACGGGCTCCAGGCTAGAAATCCTAGTCCTCACCAACCCCTTTGGCCTAGTGCCAGCTATGGGCCTTACAGCCTTTTCATATACGGAACCACCCTTTAATATATAACTATATCCCACTTGTTCATAGCATATAATCATTTTAATGTGGTGCTGGATTTGGTTTGCTAGTATTTTGTTGAGGATTTTTGCATCCATATTTATAAGAGATACTGGTCTGTAATTTTCTTGTGATGTCTTTGTTTGGTTTTGGCATCGGGGTAATACTGACATCATGGAATAAGTTGGGAAATTTTCCTTTTTCTTTTTTTGGAAGAGTTTGTGAAGGATTAGTGTTATTTCTTTTAAAAATATTTGGTAGAATTCACCATTAAAGTTGTCTGGTTCTGTGCTTTTCTTTGTGGCAAATTTTTTGATTAGTAATTCAATCTGGTTAATT
This sequence comes from Cheirogaleus medius, assembly GCA_008086735.1. Classification (NCBI taxonomy): domain Eukaryota; kingdom Metazoa; phylum Chordata; class Mammalia; order Primates; family Cheirogaleidae; genus Cheirogaleus; species Cheirogaleus medius. Next base: position 14,095,448 of record VBSM01002223.1, on the reverse strand, counting down.
GAGATTAGTAATTGAATTAGTAATTCAATCTCATAAACCTATTCGAATTTTCTATTTCTTCTTCAGTGAGTTTTTGTAATTCGTCTTCCTAGGAATTTGTTCCTTTCATCTAGGTTGTCTAATTCGTGGATGTACAATTTTTCATAGTATTTCCTATAATCCTTTTTATTTCTGGAAGGTTGGTAATAGCATCCTCTCTTTCCTAATTTTATAATTTGAATTTTTTCTCTTTTTTTCTCCTTGGTCAGCCTAACTAAAGTTTTGTCAATTTTTCAAATATTTTCAATGAACCAAGTTTCCATTTTGTGGATTTTTTTCTGTTGTTTTCCCATTCTCTATTTATTCCTGCCTAATATTTATTATTTCTTTCCTTCTTCTTGCTTTAGGTTTTGTATGCTGTTTGATTTCTTGTTTTTTAAAGTAGTTGTTTAGATTATTCAACAGGATCATGTACTGTTTAAAATCCATTCTGCCAAGCTCTGCTTTTAATTGGTGAGTTTTTATATTCATATCTGATATGTAGGATTTACATCTGTGGTTTTACCATTAATATTAATATTTATATTCCATATACCCTTTGCCTTTTTTGTTTTCATTACTATATTCTTTTTAGTTAAATAAATATTTTCTAGCATTTTATTTTAATTCTTTAGTGTTTCTTTTATTATATATTTTTGAGTTATTTTCTTAGTGATTGCCTTGTGGATTACAATTAATGTATTAACTTACTACAATCTACTTTGTATCAATATCAACCTAATTACAATAGTATACAAACACTTTGTAAATAAATATTTATAGCTTCACTCCATTCCCCCCTCCTTTGTGCTGCTATTACCATGGAAATTACATCTTTTTTCCCTTTTATTTTAGTTGACATGTATTAATTATACATGTTTATGGGGTATACAGTGATATCTTGATACATATATACAATGTATAATGATCAAATCATGGTAATTAGCATATCTGTCACCTCTACATCTTTATACATTGTCTATCCATCAACACAGATTTATAATTAGTCCTTGATACAATTTCCTTTTAAATCGGATAGGATAAACAAAGAATTATAAATAAGACTCTTAAACTCTGTTTATACTCTATTTTATATTTACCTTTATAACATGCTTTATTTTTTCATCTGAATTTGAACTATTGTCCTTTCATTTCAGTCTAAAGGACTTCTTAGGCCAGGTGTGGTGGCTTATGCCTGTAATCCCAGTACTTTGGGAGGCCGAACCAAGAGGATGACTTGAGACCAGCCTGGGCAGCATAGTGAGATCTGTCTCTACAAAAAATTTAAAAATTAGCCAGGTGAGGTGACACACACCTGTAGTCCTAGCTACTTGGGAGGCTGAGATGGATGAATCGCTTAAGCCCTGGAGTTAAAAGTTGCAGTGAGCTGTGATGATGCCACTGAACTCCAGCCTGAGGAAGAGAGTGAGACTCTATCTTTAAAAATAAAAATAAATAAATAAATACATCTTTATAAGGCAGGTCTAGAGATAGATTCTTTCAGTCTTTTATCTCTCTGAAAATGTTCTAATTTCTCCTTCATTTTTGAAGGATAATATTGTTGGATACAAATTATTTGTTGACAGCTTTTTTTCTTCTTTTCTGTCAGCACTTTGAATACATCATCCAGTATCTTCTGACATCTATGGTTTCTGATCAGAAACAAGTTTTCACTCTTACTGGGGATCCTTGAATGTAACTTGCCTGTTTCTTATGCTTTCAAGATTATCTCTGTGTCTTTGTCTTTCAACAGTTTGATTATGATGTGTCTGGCTGTGCATCTCTTTGAGTTTATCCTACTTGGACTTGGTTGAGCTTCTTGGATGTGTAGATTAATGCCTTCCAGCAAATTTAGGAAGTTTGGGGTCATTATTTCTTTGAATATTCTTTCTGTCCCTTTCTTTCTCTCCCCTCTTTCTGAGATTCCACTTATAAACATATTGTTTTGTTGATGGTATTCCAAAGACTTCTGAAGCTGTGTTCATTTTCTGCATTTTACTTTCTTTCTGTTCTTCAAACTGGATAATATCCATTGAGCAGTCTGCTGACACTCTCTTCTGCTTCTTCAAATTTGCTGCTCAGCTCCGATAGTGAATTTTTCACTTTAATTATTGTACTTTTCAACTTCAGAATTTCTGTTGGTTTTTCAAAAAATATATAATTTCCATCCCTTTGTGAATATCTCTATTTGGTCAAATATGGTTTTCATACTTTCTTTTAGTTCCTTAGACACAGTTTCCTTTAGCTCTTGGAGCACATTTAAAATGGCTGATAAAAAGGTTTTTTTTTTTTCCTATCTATTTAAGTCCAAAGTCTGTGCTTTCTCAGGGAACACTTTCTATTGCTTGCTCCTATTTAAAGCAACACTTTCTTGTTTCTTTACATGCATTGTTACTTCTGTTGATAACTGACTGTTTAAAATAATATAATGTGGCACCCTTTGAAATCAGATTCTCTGCCCTCACCAGAGTATATTGCTGTTGCTGCTATTTGTAGTTGTTTTTGTATATTTAGTAACTTTTCCGAACTAGTACTATAAAGTCTGTACTCTTTGTGATTTGTGGCCGTTGAAGTCTCTACTTGGTTAGTTTAGTTGTTAGCTAATGATCACACAGAGATTTCCTCAAATGCCTGGAACCAATAAATCTCCAAGTCAGGTCACATACAGACAGCCCTGCAAGAGGCGTTTTCCAGGGAACTACCAGACATGTCTGAACAGACAGTTCAGATAAGGACAAATCTTTGGGAAGGAGGCTTTTAAAAAGCTCCATTCTGCTCCCTCTGGTGGCTCCACGGCTGCACTAGGAATGTGGGTTGTTAGTTTTCGAGGCTACAGCAGGGCAGGAGAGTGAGACACGGGACAGAGGCAACGTAAAATACCACAAAACTTATGGTTATTACTGAGATTTGGCTGTTTTTCTTAAATAAATGTTTCCTGAGTTGCTGCAAGCTTTTGGTTAATTTCTAAAGTTCTGGAGAAAGTTGATTCTGACCATTTTTACCAACGTTCTCATTGCTTCTATGGAGAAAAGCAATCTTGGCAGCCTTTGCTCCACCACTTACGCTGACTTCACTCCTTGATATTTTTAAAATCAATCATCCAAATAATAGTCACATCTGTCTGTCGAAAGAACACAGTGCTCTGTAATGTGACTTTTAGTGTTCACATCTTGGACTCTCCACTTACTAGTTTGTGGCCTTTGGCAAGTTACTTAACTTGTCTGGGTATCAGCTTTTTTAATGAACTGGGCATATTAATAATATTCACCTTGTAGGTTAGTTGTGACTCTGGAAAATGAGTTAATATGTGGGGAGTTCTTATGAGGATGCTTAACACAGAATAAGCATTTGTTGACTCTTATCTATTGTTATGGTTACTCTGAATTTTCATTACGATCTTGCGGAGTTGATGGGCCAACTTCTAAACTGAGGTTGACAGAATTATTTCCTGAAGTCACAGAGGTAATGAATGATCGATTTAACCAAACGTGAAGAGTTGTTGCTAGGATTAGAGATAAAATATGTAAAATTTTCAGCTTATACTTAGAAGGTGATCATTAAATGGGAACTGCTCCTATAAATTATGGCTCTAGTATTTTCTCCATTTGGGTGAACAGTACATAGCTCCTTGACTATTTTTACAGTTTTTTAGATGAGTATGTGTATTTGGATTTAAATGCATCTTGCAGCTACATGGGGGTTTGGGTGAAACTTTTCTTCCATCTGATATTCGGGTTTGGGCAAAGTTCAAAGACTCAGAAGCAAGGATTGGCCATGATGGGCCTTAGGGCATGATAATAGCGACATGGGTGAGAAAGGGTAGCCCAGTGTGAGGGCTCAGCACATTCTGGAACTTACCATCAGTTCTGAAGACCTTTAGAGGGAAAGGAGGCAAGTAAAAGGTCTTTCAAAGCACAGCAAATGGGGTAAAAGCAGTTGATCAGGAGTAGCTAAAAACGGAACAGGTGGCCTCCATAAATACCAGCTGTGCATTATGGCCAATTTTATTGCCAGTTTATAATGTTGTCCATGGCTATTTTATAACGGTTTTCTATATTACTGACATTGTTGTAAATCTTGCTATAAAATTGCTCTAATGCGGTATAGAGGCTATGAAACAAAATGGGGAACTTCAAGGATCAGTCAATTGTAGTGGAATGGAAAGGAGGCTGCAGACTACTAGAGAGAAAATAAAGGAAAGCCACTGGGAAAAATAAGGGGGCCGAATGTCTCATTGTGTGCTAGAATTCGTACTCTCAAGTCCATTTGAGAGCAAGAGCAGATTGTACTTTGGGGATGAATCCACCAGGTGGCACCACCGAAAACATTTGTTAGAAGGCCCCTTTCTTAGTTTCTTAGAAGTTAGTAAACCTGTTATTTTTGGAAGTGGAAACAAGACTTGTTCATTTGTGGAGGGGAAGTTCATGGGTGCTTCTTATATTATCCTCTGTAATTTTGTATTTGTGTGTATTGGTTGTAGTTCCAACAATAGAAGTTCCTTTTCCCAAAAGATACAATGTCAACTTGGCTAGGTTTTGTCAGGAGCATGAGCTACACCTCCCAGATTCAGGGATATCTGTCTATTAATATTAATATACTCTGTTTTCTCACATTTTCTTAGGCTGGGACTATCTAAGCCTTCATAGCTTTAATTTTCCTTTTTATCATCCCTGCCAAGAGGTGGGGAGACTGCTAAATAGTCCCCCCATTTCCCCTTCCCCGCAGCCAGCTGCTGGCTGTGCTCCTATATGGTCTGTCCAAGGTGTCCTTCTGGGGCCTGGAACCCCTGGAAAGGCTCTTGTGGGCAGGTCCCTGCGATTCTTAAAATTATGCACCAAGAACAGCACAGAAGTGGAATCTGAGAAAAATGGGTCCCTGACCACTCCTGCCTCTTTCTTACTAGCTCACTACTTAATTCAAGGGTTATTGCAAGGATCAAAGAATATAATGTGTGCAGAGTGGTCAGCATATGGCCTGGCACATGGTAGGTGCTCAATGCATGTAAGAAAAGAAGGGTTTGTAAAAAGCTTATGTGTATATTAAACGAATATCTTTTCAGCAGAAGCCCAAAGAAACTTCTTGTCTATCTCAGCTTTTTTTCTAACTTTTCCAGGAATCAGGAAAGATGCAAGAAACCAGGAGCTGAAATGTAGCATTAATCTTCATTCTTGGTGCCAGAAGTGGGCTTTGCCTATCAGCAAAAAGACAGTCTGGTGGTTTTAACATTGAGTTTTTTTTTTTTTTTTTTTAAGTAGTGTCTAACATTCCCTGAGGGGAGGCTAAAGACTTGCATGTCGGAAGGATTTAGCAGGATACAGGCAGGCTCAGTTCCTGTTTCCCACCGGGAAGTACAGGAGCAGCCTGCAGACACAGCCCCTCTGAAGGCAAAGCACCCTGCACGCTTCAGGTGAAAACTGCAACAGGGAATTAGAGATGCCCGGGGCAGTTGTGATTTTCACTGTCCATTTATCTGTAATCATTTCTGTAAGGAAGATTGATGGATGCAGGGGGATGGGAGAGGGGGCAGAAAGCAGCCCTTCTGAATAGTGATGCACAGAAATTGATATCATATCAGAACTGAGCTCTCGATGGTTGTTTTCCTGGCAAGCTAGAGATGATGGACAGTCTTTATCCTCCAAGTTGTTTAGCTCTTCGGTCAGGTACGTGGTCCCGCAGGGAGCTGCTTAATGAGCCAAAGGTCCCGCCTCTTAAGTACCTCACCAGCTCTAATGTGTGTGTGTCACCTTGACGTGAATCGGAGCAGGGGTTGATGGATACTGTCTGGAGGCGTGCCTGCAATGAGCTCCTTGTGCAGCCTGCCAAGGAGCCTCAAGTTCAACTACCAGAGGGCCTGCAGGGCAGCCAGGCTGGGCCACCTTTAGGGCAGAGGGTTCTGGAAACAAACAAATGGTCTGAAAGTCTGAGGGTGAGAGCAAGGAGGGAGTGATGTGTTTGTGTCCTCTATGGCTGCAGCGCACCAAGTCCTTGAGGACTCAAGTGGACCATTTGCAATTTCAAATACTTTCTGGGTCCTGGCCGGTAACGTTAATACTCATGGTGGCCCAGGGTCAGGAATACAGAGTGGTGACTACTCAGCAGAACTGGAGCTCATGCAAATGAAAAGATAAAAACTGTTCTGGTCAAAGAAAACTAAGTGCAGGGCCTAGGCTTCATTTCCATCTTTTGTGTGTGCCACAAGCATTCTTTTACAGCATTCCAGAAACACGACTCTCATCTCTCCTACCACGTGTCATCCTCCCAATTCCGGGGGGCAAATCTTCTCCCTGTTTCATTTGAGAAATTCTTTTCTCACAGGAAGCAGGAAGAATTCCAGACCCTCTGGAACCCTTGCCAGAGGTGGAGGGCCAGGCAGCAGAGGAGGAGGAGGGACCATTGTCTACAGAACTTCTGCCTGAGGTCTTTTGGATGGGCCCAGTTAGCTCAGTTTGTGTGTGCGCGCGTGCATATGTGTGTGTGTGTGTGTGTGTGTGTGTGTTGTATCTTATCTATTGCTTGCCCCAAATGAGGTAAGAGAGCATTGTCTGGGTGTCTCCTGGGCCCATTTGTCTGGCCTCATGGAGACAACAGAAGTGGTCAGATCAGGTCCAAACTCACCCCATGCTGGGTTTGCTCGTATCTCCTAGGATTGACTGTTGACTGCACGGTGGCTACCACTCTGCTGTCCCTTCCACTGCCCTCTGAGTTATGTCCATGTTGGGGCCAAAGGCCATTCAGAAAACTGAAGATTTTCATGTTCAGGTACAGGCAGGTGGCAGATCCTGGTTGTGTAGGGCCTTGATCTTGTGCAATTAAAGGTTCTTCTTTAAAAAGAAGAATATAAACTATGAATTAATAAAATTAAATATGAAAGAGAATATGTAGAATAGAAAACAAATCACAAGCTACAAAATTTTAAATTTGACAAAATCAAACATCACAAAATAACGTAATAGTTTTTATTAATTATCTGCCTGGCATACTCTATTTTATATATATATGTATATATATTTGATCTTTTGTCTGCATCTTCTTTGATGGCAATTTTTTGATATTACTTTTTATAGAGAAAATAGCAAGATAATTTAGTCTTTACTCTGTCATGGTTAATTAAACATTTTTCAATGTTATTTAGAATTTGAGAAGTTTCTTTTAGTTTCCCAACCTACTACTCTTAGGACACAGACAAAAATCACTGGCAATGTCAGGTAAAGGCTTAAGATTGTTGCCAAATTTTGGAATATGTCTATCCAGTTTCTTTTAGATGTCATATATGAGTTGTGAGATTTGGAAAAATATTCCACAGACTAGTTTCTGTAATTATTTTTTTCTCCTCTACTAATCACATGCTTTGGGTATTGGAGACAGTAGCACATGACCATATCAGGACACCATCTCTGGCTCTGCATCTTGGAGTCACAATGCTGAGTGAAGAATCCACATGGTGGGTGGTAGAAGTATTCCTGGAAACCATTCCTACACCAGGACAGCCATCAATAACTCAACTCTACAAGGAAGTCACTATGAATTACAAGCACATATTCTACTAAAGTCAAACTAAAAGTATCCCTAACTCAACTTGCCCTTAGCTGGACCCCAAAAATCTCATGGCCACTCTCCTGCCACCTGATGTGATGGAAAACATGATAAAGGGGACCTCAGTGGGAAGAGACCCACCCTTAATTGATTGTGTTAAAATATCTTACTTTTGAAAATTGGACAAAAACATATGATCGTGGGCATACACTGCTAGAATTCCTCCCCAGGCCATGGAAAGGGGGTCTGTCATGCAAGTGAGGTGCCTTGAAGTTTACATTTCTTCAGCTTCTTGCTAGCTCTGCCTCTGGGCCCTGGAAAGGGCTGGGTACTGCCTGGCATCTTGTTCAAAGTGAATAAAGACACAGTCAGGACTTTTGGGCTGTTCTCTGTGTCTCAGTGCTCTGCATTTTCCATTCTAAATGATGCAAAAGTAGATTTAAATCATGCTCTAGCACAGAGATGAAGAGAATTTCTACTTTTGACAGGCTCTGCAACATCATTTAATAAATATTTGTTAATTTGTGGACTAGAAGAATAATTTCAGTTATTAAATGTTTTTCATAAGATATTATAAAAAAGGAAAAGACAAATTCAAACCTCAAGTCATTGTAACATGTACTCTGAGAAAAAGATTATTATGTAGCATATATTAAAAAAACTACTATAAATCCATAAAAACAACCAACTCAATAGAAAAGATGGATAAAAGATCCAAATAGGTTGGGAGGCTCATGTGGAAGGATCCCTTGAGACCAGGAGTTCAAGACCAGCCTGGACAACAGAGCAAGATCTCATCTCAAAAAAAAGAAAAGATACTCTTCATATAAGTGGAAACAAAAATAGTCAAAAAATCTATGAGGATTAGTTCAATCCTATGAGTTGATAATCTTATTTTCTTGACTACCTTTATTGAAAATTTCTTTCTTGACTGTCTTTAATTGAAAATATTAATTTTCAAGAAAATGGAAATTAAGACAACCATGGGAAACTTTTTAAATGTCCTTTGATTTGTAAACATTAAGGAATTTGAGAAGATCGGGTATTCATATTCAAAAATATAAAGAACAAGGAGCACACATACACCATTGGCATAAGTACTTTGGAAAACATCTTATAAATTTGAACATAAGTAAATCCTATGACTTGGTCCTCTGAGTACCCTAGCAGTGGTCCTCAACCTTTTGGGCACCAGGGACCAGTTTCATGGAAGACAATTTTTCCATGGATGGGCTGGGGGTGGGGGAAGGGGGAGGAGGAGCTCAGGTGGTGATGCGAGTGATGGGGCTGTAAATCAGCCTGTAAATACAGAGGATGCTCCGGTTGCTCACCAGCTGCTCACCTCCTGCTGTGCAGCCCAGTTCCTAACAGGCCACAGACATGGCCTGGGGGCTTGGGGACTGGAGCCCTAGAGAAACTCCTGCCAATGAGTACTAAGAAAGCATGAACAAGAGGATGTTTTTAGCAGCCTTTGTAGTAGCCAATATGAGAATAACCTAAATGTCTATCCATAGGAAAGTGGATACATAATAGCTGAGTATATTCACTCAGTGGGATATTATACAACTGTGGAAATAAATGATCCAAAGCTGCCACCAACATGTAATGATGAGCAGCGATGAGTCCCAGAACTTCAGAGTCAGTAATGTAAGATGATACCACTTTTATCAAGGCAAAAACAAGCAAAGCCAAACAGTATATTGTTTAGGAATAAACACAGATCTGAAAAAATTCTTTAAAAAAAAAGCAAGAGAAAGATAAGCACAAACTGGGAACAGTGGTTCCCTCTGGGGCAGGGTGAGGGCTGCAGTCTGGGGGACTCATGGGGCTTCCCCCTATATTGGTCATGGTCTTTTTCTGAAGTTGGGTGGTCCAGTTGAGGGTATTCATTTTACAACCATGCTTCACAACTCTGACATACATTGTGTCTGTTTTATTGTCTCTGTCAAGTATTTCATAGTCTAAACAGCCTTGTCCTCCAGGCAGCCTGACACACGATGACACTTTTCATAAATGTTAACCAAATAAAAAAAAAGAGTTAAATACCGCGAAGCCTTTTGGAGGAGGGAATCCTGGGTGTGTCTGTTCCCTTGCCTGTCTGCACATGTTTCCTGTGCCTGCCTTACGCTGCTGTGTCCATTTCCCTGAGCCCCGGGGCCCCTTTGTTTCAGTTTCTCCAGAATGATCCCTCAGGGCCTGCAGGCACTGGAGGGCGGCAGTTGCTGGGTGGCATTGGGTGGGCATTCACTTCCCCTCCGTTTTAGGCTCAAATGCACACCCGCTGTTTGCAGCCCCTTTTACCCACCCATGCAGGGTGTCTTTAGTCCCTGAGCCCCGGAGGGGAGGAGAACTGCTGTGCTCCCCGCAACCCCCAAACTGGGTGCCTGCACTTCTGTCCAATTTCCCAAGGCTCTGCTAGGCCATGTTGCCCCCTCCATCCACCTTCCAAATTCCAAAATTGTATTGCTCTCTCGTCTCCACTATTGCTTCCTTCCTTCTTCTTTCTGTCCTTGCCATTTTGTAAAAAATGTCTTGTCTGTCATTTCAGTGCTATTTTAGGAAGTCAGTCTCCTGGCTTCCATTGAGCCATCCCAGAAGCTCAGGGTAACTTGCTGTATTGGAATTTATCTTTTCTTTTCTAAGTGGAGTAAAGGAAATATGTTCTGGTTGCCCTGATGGTCCAGGAGGCTCAGGGTCTAAGGAATAGGACACAGGCCCCTTGATCTGCTGCAGTTCCTAGTCTGGCAGGCACAACCCCTCCGCTGGCTGTTTCTTGGAAATACTGCTGCCTTCTGAGGAAGCCTTCTGAAATAGCTGTGACATTGTGCTTTTCATCACCACCACCAACTTCCTGTTTTTTGTTTTTTTTTTAACAACTTTAAGATGTTAATAGTCAGTGTTAAACTTGCTCTCTGATTTCACAGCCATGAGGCAGATATAGCATGCTTATCAAAGGGATTACTTTTTGTACTTTATGTGCTAATTTATCTGTTTCAGGGTAGAATGAATTCATTTAATCTGTTTTAAAAAATTAAATAATTTTATTTCTTTACATTACGAGGGTTGGCGCCTGGCTCCTCACCACAATGGCACTTACCCAAGTGGAACCTTTGGCTTGTGCCTGCCACCTCCTCAGATACCAGCCATATGGACTCGACTTTGTAGGCCGGTAGACAAATGCAGAGCTCAAGTTAATTTAGAAAATACCATGCATAACCTGCCCATTCTTCTCCTAACCCCAAACAGTCAAGACAGACGCAAGCCATGAACATGTTATTGCAGCCGTCAGAGTAATGAAACCAATAGTCAAGAGCTGCTAGTAATTCAGGATTATTGGAGACAAAGCAACTCAGCAGGGTGCCTGAATAGGTTTGTGTTTTTTCAAGCTCATATATTAAAATTGAACATCATTCAAATGGACTGTTTTTGTAATATATAATGAATATACTGAAAAGTCAAAATAGAAATGCCCATTGACAGCATAATTGTCAATGCAATGGACAAGGTTATAAAAGTGTACCCTTCATATCCTTTTTAGGTTCTACATCTACTCTAATGCTATTTTCCCAGTGACTGACTTTAATCAAATTCTTCCATCTCCTTCTGACCTCGGTGAAACTGTCTTCATAACCGGGTTGGAAAGAGAAGCATCTAATTAAGATCACATTTATACTTGAAATCTCTCTGCCCAGTGGGGAAAGATCATATTGTCACTTAGCATTTGGGGTGGATAATGATATTAAATGCTTTTCTCCATAGGCAACAGAGTCGAACCAGGGCTCTGTCTGAATCTGTAGAGACTTTTGCATCTTTGAAGGGAGATGGCCCGGCATGTTCCCAGGAAGTCCATGGCAGAGTTGACTGAGTTTTTCAATATCCTTTACTCTCTCTTCAGAAGACAGAGTTCAGATAGTCAGCCATGCTTCCTTCAGTAAACTTGAGATATTTGGTTTATTGAGGAATCATTTACATACAGTAAAATATCTCTTTTTTGGTGTTCATTTTTGTGCATTTTGACAAATGTATACAGTTATGTAACAATCACTGTATCACCCTAAAAAGTTTCCTTTTGTCTCTTTGTTGTCATTTTCCTCCTTCCCTCCCCAGCCCCTGGTTACCACTGAGCTGTTTTCTGTCCCTATAGGTTTTCCTTTTGGAGAATGCTGTATAAATGGTGTCAGACAGCATGAAGCCTTTCCTTTCACTTAGTATAAGGCTTTGAGAATCATTCATGTTGTTTCAGTATCATTAGTTTTTTTCTGTTTTTTTTTAAAGTAACATTTTATTGCCTGACTATCCCAAAGTTTGTTTGTTCATTCACCAGTTAAAAGACATTTGAATTGGACTTTTGGCAATTACGAATCAAGCTTCTGTGAACATTAGCATATAGGTCTGTGTGTGGATGTATGTTTTCATTTCTCTAGAGTAAATACCTAGATCATATGGCAGGTACAGGTTTACTTTTATAAGAAAACACCAAGCTATTTTCTAAAGTAGCTGCACCATTTTGTGTCCCTGCCAGTATTAAGTACCATCTAGGAGAGTTCCAGTTGCCCCAGGTGTTCACCAGCTGTAAATATTCTCATTTATAAAAATCAGCCATTCTAATGGTGTATAGTGGTGTCTTATTGTGGCTTTAATTTGTATTTCCTTCCTAATATTGAGTATTTTTTCATATGTGTATTTGCCATTTATAGCTCGTTTTTTGGAGGGTCTGTTCATATAGTATTTTTTTTTTTTTGCCATTTTAAAATGAGTTTTGCTTTATTTTCCTATTATTGAGTGTTGAGAGGCTTTTTATATATTTTGGATCTGAGTCTTTTTATCAGATATGTGCTTTGCAAATATTTTCTCCCAATCTATGCCTTGTGGAATATATTTTAATGGGGCTTCAGAATCAGATTTAGTTCTATTTGTGGAAACAGAGTAGTAAGACTTTACTTACACTGGAATCTCACAGTGATTGCAGATTCAAACTGCACCCCAGGAATAGCACCAGCAAAACACTCTTTGGAACTTGTTTTCTGCATATGACTTGGTAGGAAGTGCTTATGAGGACTGACTTTGCACTTTTCCCAAGTTCTTTACCTTCTTTCTTTCCCACTATAAATAAGTTGATGAAAGAGGTTGTGCTAGTAATCAAATAAATATGATCTCAAATAGAACAGAATATCACCACCCTGCCAAACATTTGGACAAAAAGTAAAAACTTCATTTGACTTCTCTTCATTTCACATTTTGAAATACCTAGATATTTGACCTCACACATAGACAGCTAGATTTTCTTTCATTAATTTCTTCACTATTTTGACCTGAAGTAAAAATTTTAAATACAGTCACCCCCACTTTGTGATAGTAAATTATCACATGAATTGAGCTTTCAAAATAATTTTAGGGAGGACGTTGGTACTTTAAGACAGGAGTCTGTCAACTTCCTCATTTGCCAGCAAATTGATAAACTTCTCTTTCCTTCTCCTTCTTCTGATGCTGCCTCAGGGACAAGTTATGAGCTTTTAGTAACATAAGGAGCATTTAAAAAAACTGATCATGTACTAGGCCATTAGAAAACATAATAACTTTCATATTAAACGATAGTATCATAATAAAAAAGAGCTCCCACATATCGATATGGCACCTAAACTTATATTAATAAAACAATGAACAAAGGACATGTACAGATAATTGACAGAAGAAATGCAAAAAAAGACAATACATTTTCAAAACAAATAATTATAGGATTATTTAATGTCCTAGAAAAATTCTTATGATTGATGGATAAGCAAAATGCAAGTCATCAAACCGAATGCCCCACACATACACTCGAGTCTCATTATGTGCAGTCAAGTTATGTCATATAAATATAGGAAAATTAAGCAAAATTATTCAAGGATCATTGTCCTCCTACCCACCCACCATGGGAAGGTTGCAGGGAGCTCATACATACTGGGACGCTTGAGGAGGGATTTCTGTAATTGGTGTACACTGAATTCCACTGTTACGCTAAGTTTCCAAGCTGGCATGGCCCTTTGTTGTGGTGGTGGTGGTGGCGGGGTAGGTAAATGGCCATTTCCAGCCAACCTGCCCATCTGATTCTGCCCGGAGCTCAGCTGCAGATGCACAGGGCCCTTCCTTGTATGTCCACCAGCTCCTCGCTGAGAGCCTTTTCAGGGTAGCAACTCCAAACCATGGGTCTCTTCCAGTTTGGACAATCTCTTTTCTTTAGCACCTGCTGCTCTAAACCCTAGAGCCCCATTCCACTTCTTGGGCCAATTAATTTTTTTAAATACAAAAACATTTGAACTTGACCTTAGACACAAGGTCTGCAACACCAAAGCCTAGGATGAGGCTTTTACTTGACCTGATCTTTCCACAAACACAGAAATATACCTCACAAAATCCAAAGGAGATTGCAAAGGAGTGAATTTATGAACTTTGTGACTACTCAGAGCTGTTACAATACTTGTATGCACTGTGAATCTCCAGGAGGAGGTCGAACCAGAGAGTAGGTCTTAAATGAATTGAGCCACAGAGGCTTTTGGAAGTGGAGCACCACTAGGGGTTAGTGCTTATCTGGGCACACTTGGGTACCCAAGCTGGTGGATGGCTTCTGAAGGGCCTGAAGTTGGCTGGTGACTGGTTTCCTCCCTTTGAACATAATTCCTTAGCAGAACATCAAGTAATTTATCCCAGGTCTTCCTTTATAGGTTTGGTTTAAAGAAATGGTGTCTTCTTTGGCATGCTCTGTTGGTCTTCATGCAGGAAGCCTGAGACATCCCATGATGTTAGGCTCCAGGTAAATCTTACAAGGGGTGAGACTTGAGGATAGGCCTAGAGCTCAGGGCTATAGGACAGGGAAGATTTGTTGCTTGCAAGACATTGGCCTTGAGTCACAATCCTCTGTGTCCTTACATTCCGCCCTTTAGGACTGTTGGAAATTTGGAGATTCCCTTGGGAGGCCATAGACACAATATAGCGTTTGTCTCCATACAGAGCCCCTTCCTTGACTGGAGCACAGTGGTGCTGCCCTTCACAGGGAATACTTGAGGGCAGGGATCCTGGGTGGTTTCAGGCAAGGACTGTGATTTCTATCTGAGAAACGAGGGGCATTGGGTGGGTTGGGGAAATCCACATCTTCACACCAGCCACACGCAAGGCAGATGGTGTGTCTTGCAAGAAGACACCTCATTTAGGTCACTCATTGATCCCCAGTGTCAGGTTGAAGAGCAAAGAATTGTGATGCCCTGTGGAAGCTTTCATCGGCACCTCCAGGATTAGTGCGTTAACCACCCTGGGTGCAGCAGGCCCTGTTCTCAAGAACGGAGATCCAAACCAGCCTCGCATTCCATGGCTGAGTTGCGATGTGTCCTTTCATCCTCCAGGGGTTTCGAGGTGCTCTGGAGCTAATGCACAGACATCCCTTGGTTAGGTGGGTTCATGTCTTTAAGGTGCAGAGTGCAGTGAATCTCATTTCCTTCCATCAACCACCTGTTCCTCCCACTTCGAATTCAGCAGCTTTTCTTTCGTGAGTTATTTTGCCCTGAGACACGAGACAATGAATGTAATTTTGATCATTTGAAGAGTGTGAGTAATGCTTGGTACTTACTCTGTGCCGTATCTGCGCCACTTTATTTCCTATTATGCTGAATGAAATGGTTGTATTGCAGCTATCATCTTGCACTTCCTCTGCAGGTTCTGAGGCGGTTGCTGCTGCATGCTCTACCTGCAGATTATTTTGAGAGATTCAAATCAATTTCTGAAGGCCTGGTCTGTAAAACAAAACCTAGCATATATTGGATAAAAAGATCCATGAAAAAATTCAGCTCAGTGGGAAGTCTGACCCCCCACCTCTGCACATTTTTACGTATTGTCCATCCTCAAAACTCCTTGGTGTCCAGGCCCTAAACATATAATATTTATGGGGAATAGACTTTCCCAAACTAGCATGCAGACTCATATTTCCTTCTTTGAAACACTCCACTTAACATACTGTGTCACCTTGTCCATTTTGGGGACCTGACAAGCCTATAAAGGACACAGGCTTGTGTTCCATCCAAGGGTCTCCCGGAGGCTTGGGGATGAGGTTTCAGTGTTTGGTGAGCTGTAGACACAGCTCTGGACCTGATGCCAGAAGACCTGAGTATGGGATCCAATCCTGCCACCGCCTGACTTAATGGTCTTGGGCACATCACATCACCTCTCCAGACCTCCAAGATTTTCCTCTTCCGGGTGGACGCCAAAGGACTGTTGTGAGGATTAAAAATTTATTCATGGAAATGGACACAGCATGACGTCTGCCCTGTAGGGAACGCTGAATGAATGATATCTGGTCTCCTATTTATGTAAACTCCCTGAGCCTCAGTATTTTCATGCATTAATTGAGGAGAATTATTTCTGCTCAGCAAACTATTTGGAGGTATTACTAGAATGAAAAAAAGAAAAAAGAAAAAACCCTCCACCTATGGAAATGCTTTTAGGGGAGTCCAAGCATCACTGGCATTCTGTGTGGCTCTTGGTTTCCTGAATCCCACACAGCTAACAGTGCTTTGGCCTAACAGGTACCCAACTGCTCCTGTTTTGTGACTGTTTAAGTGTGTTGCTGCCTTGCGAAGCCAGATTCTTTCTGAATTCCTCTTGGTGGCTGTTAAAAGATAAACTGAGGTGCATTAAAATTTTAAAGAATTTATTTAAGCAGACCGATTCGTAAATTGGTCAGCTCTAGACCACATGCAGTTGGAAGGTTCTACCAAGGGCAAACAAGGTGGAAGCTAGGCAAATGAAATATTTGATTGGTTAAAGCGGAGCCATAGCCTTATTTGAATCATTCCCTAGTTAGAGGTTGGTTGACAGTTTCTGACTGGTTAAGCTTAGGGTTAGTTTTACTGTTTACACCGAGTTTGGTTTTGGTTTGCTTATGCAGGGACCTGGGGTGCTGGAGCTGCCTCAGTCAAATGGCCTGTCAATTAATTGGTCTAACATGGCCAAGAGGCTGTTGGCTACCTGGTGTGGATGCTGAGAGAGAGCCTTGTTCAAGACAAGAACCCCTCTGGTTCGTGGCTCTGAGCCTTTCCTTTTTAAGTCAAAGAAGAAGTTAAGGAAGGTAGGAGAGCACTGGGTCCACATGTAAAGCTATAAATAAACTACCATTTGTTTATTTTCGCTGCTGTCTCCATGTATAGAGGTGCTCGTTCTCCTTTCTTTGGTGTTCTGTGATTTTCAGACACTTGGGCAGAAAGGGAGATGGCATGGGGCCTTCAGTGCCCTCTAGACCTGCTTTGAGAAGTTGTGGGGTGTGGAGTGAATGCACGAACACTCCTTGCTTCCCCTTAAAGAATTTATTTAAGCAGACTGATTCATAAACTGGGCAGCTCCCCTAGTCACATCATCTGGGGGAGTTGGCAAAGACTCTGTCTTCACACCCTACTGGCTGGGAATCTTGAGAAAATGACTCTTTGAGCCTTGGTTTTCCATATTTCAAATGGGGATAGCTGTATTTACTTACCGTGCATCTTGTTAGATTTAAATCTGAAAATGTGTACTGATGAGGTTAAAATCTGTTTTTGTGAACCCCAGTGTGAGGGCCCTATTAACATGGTTGACTCATCCACCTCGTTAGCAGGTGGTGCTAGCAAATCAGTCCCTGCCTTTCTGTTTGCCTGGGTGAAATCCAGAGAGGTATTTGTGGGTCAGGAGAGCCAGGCTGTCAGAGCTAACCCTTGGAAAGGAAGCTGCCAGTAGCTGACGCGTCACCAGGGAGGAAAACAAAGCTTCATGATGCTGTGCAGCCACACAGCAGGGTCTGAGGTCCTGCTGTCAGGGAGGCAGGGCCTGGAGCCTCTCTGGAGCCTGCAGGGTCCGCAGCAACTTCTCCGGGAGGGTGTTCTGGGCACCTGGGGGAAGCCGCCTCCCGCACCTGCGTAAGTCAGCTGACTACTCTGTTAGTAACTTTAGCCAAGTTCTTCCTGCACCTTGTGCCTATATTCTTATCTCAATCTAGAGAGAAAAAGAGGAGTCCCCGTGCCTGTAAAATGGTTCTGTAATCTATGAGATCAAATTACAACTGATATCGGAAAGTGACACGAAACAAGAAAACCGGAGAAATTAAGTTGCAGGGTATAGGTTTTGCCTGACTAGAGCAGAGGTAAGCAATACCTGCTTCTCTCTTAGACCCCATGCTTAAAATAAAATGAATGATTGCTGGGGTGTGTGCTTGCTTGTTGGCACACTCTGATGTGTGAGGTATGGGAGGCCAGAGGGTGAGCATCAGAATGGAAATAATAATTATTTTTTATAGCAATGTCTTCTTGAGTTTCATAGAAAGGGGCTTCTCTCCTTGCACATGCAAACATCAATTTGGGAGCTGAGGACGGTAATTTTCACATGCAAATGCAGATGAGTTGAAGTGAGCAGAGGCGATGAGCAGATTGTTAAAGAGACACCGTCCCTCTTCTCCTCCAATGCAAAGGAGCAGGGGCTTGAGAGAAGCAGCTATTTATATTTCTTGAAGGTGGAAACCCATTGAATTTTTTCACTCATGTCCTTTGAGCATGTCTCTGCATCCGTGGAGCTCTCCAAGAAGTAATAATGGTTTACCTTGGCAGAAAATAAGGGTTTCTTAATAAGGGCCACTGTGCTGGAATGAAACATGTAGTTTGGAGTCCTATTTGGCTACAGTTCCTGCTCTTCTGCCCTCTAGCCATGAGACCTCAGGGCCAGCACGTAGCTTCTGTGAATCTGACTTTCCTCATCACAGGATGCTGTCGAGATCAAAGTGACTGCACTGCAAAGTCCCCAGTGGTATGAATCACAGGCCACAAACCCAGGGGAGAAGTAACAAATACCACTGCATTTTCTCAAATAACAATTTCTATGTGAACCTCTCATCCAACCACCCTTTTTAGGGCCACTCCTTCTAAAATGGCACTAGGAATCAGCAAGTAAGACAGAGCTGTCTGCTATCAGGTTCTGCCAAGTGCCTTCTGGCCCAGAGTCTCTGTTATTCCTGGCCATGCTTGGGACTTTTCCAAGGTGCTTGGGGCCCCGTGTGCACAGAAAAGCCCTTAGTCATCCTTTCTCTTGCTTGCACGTTTAGGGAAGAAACGGGACTCTGCTCCTCATGTCCCTTGCCCCTGCCCTACCCCTTCTGTTTCTGGACAAACTTCATGGAAATCCACTCTTTATGGATTTCCATAAGAAGTCAAGGTCAAGACACTGCTATTCTGAATCTCTCCCCATTCCCTCTTGGGGAGCACCATGGAAGGGCTCTGGCTTTTCCCTGTCCATTTCCTCACTGGGTGTTGTGGGCACAGGCTGGTTATCTGCTGGACTAAGGGAGGGAGAGGAGAGGCGGGAATAAATTAACACCTTGCCACTAGTGGGTGGAGTCACTGCACCTGTAATAAGGGCAAGGGCTCCTGCCCCTTCCTCACACCTGGTTTGGGAGTTGAAAGCGTCCCTTCTCCCTCCCAATTCCGTGGTTCTCTGAGTCTGTAAAGAAGGAACAACTGATCTTTGCGTCTTTCTTTGGCCCTCTGAAACCCCTACTTTGGGGGGCAGCATATTTGCATCTTTAAAAGTTTTGGCATTGCCTTTTTGTTTGGAGTGATTTTTCTTTGAAAATTGACATCAAAACCGGGGCCCCTCAGATCCCCAGGTGTCAAAAGTCCTGGGGGACACTGTGTCCTCAGGGGTGATCAGAGCCCAGTGCTCATGGGAGCTTGTTTGGATTAATGCAGAAATAATTTTAAATGCTCACTTCAACAAGACTGCATGCTAATTTTAGGAAAGGTTATTGAGAAATCCATCCCTGCAACATTTCCCACATCTTCCCGTAGTTTAGGCTGTGGTTAGCATAAAAATAGCCAAGAGGATTTCACTAGAATATTGAAAACCCTGACCATAGCAAAAAGAACACAAATTGAATGAGAAAAACTTTATCTAACCTCTCTATAGGGCCAGACAAATATCTCTAATTTTCTGTCTCTGCCATCCATAACCAGCAAAGTGATCACCAACTTCCAGATCCTTAAAACTGGTGGAGACACAGGGCATGTTGAAGCTGTTTTTCTCTTGTTCTAGACAAATAAATAGTTAATTCCTTTTTTTTCCCTCCAAAGTTCTTCCAATCCAGGACTCTCCTCCGTAACATCTAAGGCTGACCACAGACAGACTGCTGCGTGGTTTGGCTGCTTAGAGCTCAGTACCTGGAAGTCAGTTCACCTTGGTCTGACCTCACAGGGTTGCTGAGGTCAGCACAGAGGTTTTGTTCACATCACAAATGTGGCTGGTGGTGAAGGGACCCCTCAGGGTATGATTTAAAGATAATAGAATTCTGGCTAGACATAGACAAAGTCACCTGGCTTCTAGTTACAGCTCCAGCAATAACCAGCTGTGTAATTGGGATAAACCTTCAGTCTCTCTAGACCATTTCTTCATAGGTAAAACTAAGGGAGTTCATACTGATGTTAAAAACTCCTCAAGTCTCACTTTCAATGATTTTCCAGTACAAATAACATGATACAGGAGAAGATGAAGTACATGTACTTTTCCTATTCCTCTTATAAGTATACTAAATGCCTTGGATGTTATATACAAAACAAACTTAAGATGACTCTGAAAAGTGGAGAAAAAAGTAGAGCAGCTAAGAACTTCAGCATCTGAGGAACGACATAGTGGTGAGTTCCCTAGATTTTTCTTCTTGCCTCATATTTAATATATTTCTTAATTGGAACTGAAGATGCCAGTAACCTATAAATGCCAATGGGCACAGACAAAAACAGCCCCAAGAAAAGCCTTCTCTCTATAGCCAAAGGACCAGGAACAGGGCAGCCTAGCAGGACAGAAAACTTTCAGATAATACCCACTGTACTCCATCCAAACACCACAGAGAAAAACTATGGCTTCACTCTAAACCACACGAGCAAAGGCTGGGTGCATTTTTCAGTGCTATAGTATTCATTTGGTTGTTCTTCAAGTCTTCTATTTCTTTGCCAAGAGTTTCTTTTTCTTTATTTGTTTCAAGCATGTTCCCAGTTGCTTATTGAAATTATGGCTGCTTAAAAATCTTTGTTAGAAAAAGAAATGTTTGTTAGATAATTCCAACATCTCTGTCATCTTGATGTTGGCACCTTTTTCATCTGGTTCAATATTCTTCTGGTTTTTGTATGACTAGTAAATTTTTATTGAAAGCTGGGCATGTTCTAAAATAAATTTTATTTAAGTCTTCTGCTTTGTATGACTTTCTATGACACCACTGTGGCAGGGAAGTGTTGGTGCCACCGTGTTGCTGTCACATAGGAGTAAAAGTACAGGTTCTTCACTTGGTCTCCATGACACCCAAAGTAGAAAGTGCTCCTCACTACTGATGAGTAGAGTTAGAAGTTCTGTCTCTCTCCATGGTCTTCACTGATACTGTGTTGGATGAGAGCTCAGAACTAGTGGGAATGAAAATTCTGCCTCTCTATTTGGCCTTTTCTGATGCCATTGTGGTGGGGCTGTTGGGGTATCTCATTATAGTCTTATGAGGGTGAAAATCTAAGCTCTGCATTTGTAACAAAAGACCAAACATTGAGTTATAGAAGTTCAAGAAGGAGCAGAGAAAGATGGCAGGGTTTAACAAGTACTCCAAGAAATAATGGCTGAAAACTCTCCAAGTTTGGCAAAAGACATAAACCTACAGATCCAAAAAGCTGAAAAAAGACCCGGAAAATTATAACCCTTCCAAATTCACACCAATATACATAATAATTAAATATCTGAAACCTAAAGACAAAGAAAAATATTGAAAGCAACCAAAGAAAAATAACACCTTACCTATAGGGGAAAACAATTAAAATAATAGTGGATTTCTAATCAGAAACTATGGAGGCCAGAAAGAAACAGCACAATATTTTTGCTGAAATGATGCTGAAAGAACAGAATTGTCAACTCATCATCCTATACTTAGTTGAACTATCATTCAGGAATGAAAGGAAAATTAAAACATTCTCAGAAACAAGACAGAGAATTTATCTAAAGGTATGACTAAAATAAGTTCTTTAAACAGAATGGAAATAATAAAAGAAGGAAACTTGGAATATCAGGAAGAAATAAAAAATACAATAAGCAAAATGATGAGTAAATATTATAACATTTCCTTCTCTTGAGTTTTCTAAATTATGTTTGCTGATTGAAACAAAAATTATAATTGTCTGATAGGGCTCTAAAGGTAGAAAAATACTTAAGACAATTATATTATAAATGGAGGAAGGCAAAAAGACATAAAGGAATGTGTTCTACACTTCTCTGGAACTGATAAAATGACTGTATTAAGTTATTCATATATAATATAACACCTAGAGCAATGATTTCAAAAACTATACATAAAGATATACTAAAAACATTCTAGGTAAATCAAAATTGAATTATAAAAATTATTCAAGTAATCCACAGCAATTCAGAAAAAAAACAGAAAATGAAAAGCAGAGATAATAAAGAGAACATGAAAAATAAAGCTGGTAGATTTAATCTTGAACATATCAGTAACTACATTAAATGTAAATGGTGTAAATACACCAACTAAAAGACAGAGATTGGCAGAATGAATTAGAAAACATGACCCAACTATATTCTGTCTGTGAAAAAGTCACTTCAAATAGAATGACATAGGCAAGTTGAAGTAAAAAGATTAAAAAGATATATTATGCAAAGGAAAGGAGAAATGGCTATATTAATATTAGATAAAATAGACCTCAGTGAAAGGAAAAGTACCAGAGAAGAGAAGGATGTTATAGAATGTCAAACCACTAAGAAGACATAGCAATCTTAAATGTATATGCACCAAACTTTAGAGCTGGGAAATATGTGAAACAAAACTGATGAAAAACTCAACACATTCTTTTCAAGAGCTCACAGAACATGTTACAAGTTTGAACATATCCTTAGTCATAAAATCTCAACAAATTTAAAAGACATGAAATCATATAGAGTGTGTTCTTTGACCACTAGGGAATCAATTTAGAAACCAATAACAGAAAACTATAAAAATATACAAAGAATTGAATACTAAGCAATACACATCTAAATAACCCATGAGGCAAGCAGGAAGTTTCAAGGGAAATAAAAAATAGGATGGAAGAAAATGAAAATACAAAAATTTTAAAATTCATGGGACACAGATAAAGCACTGTAAAAAGGAAAATATATGGCATTAAATATATACATTAGAAAACAGAAAAAGTTATAAGTTAATATTTTTAACCTCTACCTCAAGAAGTTAGAAAAGGTAGATCAAAATAAACCCAAAGCAATCATAAAGAATAAGCATAATGGCAAACATAATAATCATAGGAGTATAAATTAATGAAATTGAAAACAAAAAGAAATAGAGAAATTCTAAGAAACAAAGAGTTGATTCTTTAAAATGATCTATGAAATTGATCAAGTCTCAGGAAGACTGATAAAGATAAAAAGAAAAGACACCATTTACCAATATTAGAAGTGAAATAGGGTGTATCACTACAGACCCTGCTGACATCAAAAGGATAACAAGAGAATATTACAAATATCTCTGTATATGTAAATTTGACAACTTGGAAGACTTCCCAAGTCTAGCAAGGGATTTAGTCATCCAGGTACAGGAATCTCAGAGATTCCCCAATAGATACAACCCTAAATAGTCTTATCCATGGCATGTTATAGTCAAATTATCAAAATTCAAAGACAAAGATATATTAATAGTTCTAAAAACAGCAAGAGAATAACATCTAGTCACATATGAGAGAACCTACATCAGAATAACAGCAGATTTCTCAGAAAAATCCTTACAGGACAGGAAGAATGAGATGACACAGTTAAAGCACTGAAAGGGGGGGAAAAAACCCTGTTTGCCAAGAATACTATACTCGGCAAAGTTATCCTTCATAAATGAAGGAGAAATAAATTCTTTCCCAGGCAAACAAAAGCTGAGGGAATTCATCACAACTAGACTGGCCTTTCAAGAAATACTTAAGGGAGCCCTACATGTGGAAGCCAAAGGACAATATCTGCCGTCATGAAAACACATGAAAGTGTAAAACACACAAATGAAGAGAAAAAACTCAAATGTTGCCACTACAGAAAATCATCAAACTGCAATGATAATAAGAGAAGAAGAAAGGAACAAAAATCATACAAAATAAACAGAAAAAATTAACATAACAGAAGTCCTCATATATTAATAATAACCTTGAATGTACACCACTGCATATTTATAAAAAAAAGAAAATCAGTATTTCAAGGGGATACCTGTACTCCCATGTTTATTTCAACACTATTCACAATAACAAAGATAGGGAATCAACCTAAGTGTACATCAATGGATGAAGGAATAAAGAAAATGGGGGGTATATATACATATATATATACAGTGGAATACTACTAGGCCATTAAAATAATAAAATTCTGTCATTTGCAGAAATATGGATGGAACTAAAGGTCATTAGGTTGGGTGAAATAAACCAGGCACCGAAAGTCAAATATCACATGTTCTCACTCGTAGGTGGGAGCTAAAAAAGTTGGTCTCATGGAGATAGAGAGTAGAATGATAGTTACCAGAGACTTGGAAAGGTATGTGTGTATGGGAGTGGGGGTGGAGTGAAAAGATTAATGTGTAACAACATACAGCTAGATGGGAAGAAGAAGTTCTAATGTTCTATGTTCTATAGCAGAATAGGATGACTAGAGTTAACAAGAATGTACTGTATATTTTTAAATAGCTAGAAGAGAGGATATGAAATGTTCCCAACACATAGAAACGATAAATGCTAAAGGTGACTTGAGCATTACACATTCTATGCATGTAACAAAATATCACATGTACCCCATAAATATGTACAAATATGTATAAATTTTTTTTTAAAGCCTAGCAAGATTTTTTGTAGTTATAGACAAGATTATTCTAAAATTTTTATGGAAAGGCAAAGGAACTACAATAACTAACACAATATTGAAAAATAATAAAGTGGGAAGAATAAGTCTACTGTATTTTAATATATTATATAGCTACAGTAATCAAGACTATGTGGTACAGGTGGAAAGATAGATGCATAGATAAATTTAACAGAATAAAGAACCCCAAATAGCCCTATACATATATGTCCAAATGATGTTTGATAAAGGTCCAATAGCAATTCAACAAATGATGCTAGAGCATTTGAACATTCATAGAAAATAAGTCAAATAAAATAAAAGAATCTCAACCTAAGTCTCACATATTATCCAAAAATTAACCCAAAATGAATCACAGAGAAAGTCAAAAGGTAAAACTATAGAGCTTTAAAAAAGGAATAAAATCTTTGGAAGTCAGGACTAGGAAAAATGTTCCTAAACTTGACCCCAAAAACATGATCCATGAAAGGAAAAGTTAATAAATTGGACTTCATCAAAATTTTAAACTTTTACTCCATGACAGGCCCTATTAAGAGGATGAAAAGACAAGCTACAGATTGGGAGAGAAGATATTTACAAGCTGTATGTCTGGACTACTGTATGTCTGTATGTCTAGGACTACCTTCCAGAATATATACAGAACTCTCAAAACTCAAGTGAAAAAGGAAACAATTCAATTAGAACATGGATGAAAGACACAGGGATATTTCACCAAAGAGGACATACAGGAAAATAAGCACATCAGAAAATGTTCAATCATTAACCATTAGGGAAATACAAATCAAATCTACAAGGAAGTATCACGACACTCCTACTAGAATAGATAAAATAAAAAATAGTAGAACATCAAATGCTGGAGAAGATATGAAGAAACTAGATCACTCTTATATTATTGATGGAAATGCAAAATTTTATAGATACTCTGGAAAATAGTTTGGCAATATCCTATGAAACTAAATATGCAACTACCATATGACCCAACAATTGTACTCTTGGGTATTTATCCTAGAGAAATGAAGACTTATGTTCACACAGAAACCTGCACATAAATATTTATAGAAGCTTTATTTATAGTAGCCCCAAACTGGAAACAGTCCAGATGGCCTTAAATGGATGAATGGTTAAAAAACAGGTGGCAAATCCATACCATGGAATACTACTCAGAAATAAAAAAGAAACAAGCTATTGATATATACAACAACCAGGATGAGTCTCCAAAGATAAGTTGAGTGAAAAAAGCTAATACCAAAAGTTTACTTATTAATATTATAGGATTCCATTTATATACATTCTTAAATAGTAAAATTATAGAAATGGAGAATAGCTTAGTGGGTTAAGGAGGGATTGGGGGCTGGAGGGAAGCAGGTGTGGGAAGGGCAACATGAGAGATCATTGTGGGGATTGCAATGCTCTGTGTCTTGACTGTATCAGTGTCAATATCCTGGTTGGGATATTGTACTATGGTTTTACAAGATGTTACCATTGGGGGAAATTGAGTGAATGGCTCAGGAAATCTCTCTGTATTATTTCCTATAAGCATATGTGAATCTACAAATATCTCAAAATAAAAAGTTTAATTAAAAACACAATAATCAATGTTTATAAATTGGGTGAGTTCAGAAGCTGGGTTTGGTTTGATGTCAAGATCCTTGAAGGTCCCACCATAGACCTCCCCACCTCTGCAGCCCCACCTGGCACCACTTCTCCCCCATCCCTGCCTTTCTCCCCCCTGCAGTTGACCTGGGTTATTTCTACTCTTTTTGCACACCGTGTTTCCTCCTTCCAAGGGACTTTGTGGATACTGCTTCTCCTATCTTCTCCCCTCTGCATTTGCTCAACTCCTACTCATCTTTAGACGCCCTCCTTGACCCGTAAAATCCCCCTTTCATGGCATCCTGTGTCTTTCCTGCATAGTACCACTCACGCTTGTCACATTTAATTTCTGGTTTGATTTGCTTAAGGTCTTCCTTCCTCACTGGTTTGGAACTCAGTGAGTGTGGGAGCCGGGACAACTTCCACTCATTAATGTACCTCCAGCACCTAGTACTGTTCCTGGCACATATAATGGGCAGTCACCAAATACTTGTGGGGTGAATGAAAGGATGTGTTGAGAGGACTATTTATCTTTCTATTCTTAAATTAGCAAGGTCTTCACCATGATCGAGTGTGATCCGATATGCCTCCCTGCTCTGTGTGGCCTGCCATCCCAGGAAGAAGTGCACGTTGCTTCTTCGAACTCCCCACAGCCTTCAGTTGATGCAGAGCACCCAGGAGGCACTCAGGAACCACCCTGGCATGGCTGAATTAGAGTTTGAGGGTGATGGTGGGGAAGGCAAGAGAAGACATGCTCGGGGAAAGGCTGGATCAGACATACAGGCAAGCTAGCCTTCCCCAGGGAAGGGGTCTTTCCCAACAGAAGCTGCTCATCTCAATGGCTCTCCAGTGATTGTTAAGTGTGTGTGCACTTCTGTAATGACTGCCTGTGTCTTGGGAGAAGGCAGCAACACCCCCAACCCCAAAGACTGGGATCACGGCAGAATAAAATATCTAGTGTCTGTCCATGCTGCTGCCTCCCTGCCCAGACGGTCCTGACTTACCCTGCAAGCGTTGCTGGTGGTTAGTGGGCAGTGTGACGCAGAGTGATCCGAGGGTGGTGGGGAGGGGGATCTGCCTTGTGTCACCACAGCCACCAAATCATTCAGCGTCACAGACCTTACTGTGCTGTCTCCATGCCTCTTTGCCCACCTGAGTGTAGGCTCTCTGAAGAAAGAGGAGGGCTTGTCCTACTCCCCACTGTCTTCTCTGCACCAAACCCTGTGCCTATAGCATGGCGGGTGCTCGATAAATGTTAGTTACGTGAATGAATGAAACTAACCTTTACTATCTCTTCATCGGACTCCTTTTCAGGGTTTTGTGCTTTTCCTGAATTCCAGGTAATCCATCATGTTTGCCTCGCTCCCTCTACTATTTCCATCTTTCCCACACCTGACCCCTCATGTCTGTGTCACATTCCTCTTTTATTTTCACTTTTATTTCATCAAAAAAGCAAAGGCAAATGGCGTTCCTCTTTTAAGCTGAAAGCAGCCAAACCAGCATTACCTTCAGGATGAAAAATGTTCAGTCAATTTTGAAGTTGAGTCTGGATTTTCCCAAATAGGCAAGATTTTCTAGTAAGTGCTGAAAGAAGATTTGAATAAATGAACATTTATTGCTCCCCCTGCCATTGTATGTTGTACAGTGCATAGTCTTGTCTTTTCCTATGGGAGAGGCATTTTTATTTTCATTTTCACAGAGAAGGAGACTTAGGTTCACAAAGGTAAGTTCTTTTCTCAAGGCCACACAGCAAGACAGCAGGGACCAAGGATCTAAGTTAAGATCTACCTAATTCCTAAGCTCCTTCCTACAAGGGCTGGAATATCTTTTAGACATTTTTCTGACAATAATTTTAGCTTTAGGAGAAAGACTAGACACTGTTTTTTGACCTTTCCAATTATCTGACAAGCCTAGTGTTAATCAGTGGAGTCAGAATTGATGACCTCAGGACTGCTGAAGCCCCAAACTATCTTCTGACGAAATGATAAAACGAGACTGCTAGGCTAATTAACAAGTCTAAAAACATTATGTGAGTTCCAATGATGCCTTTGCTTCTGGCCCATCCCACACCTTTCCCAAATAAGAAAGCAACTAATTTGCAAAATCCTTGCTTCTGTGAAGCAGCTGTGAGAGTCACTGACATATATGATTAGCATAAAATTAATTCCTGTTGGAGAAGCATTATTACCACCCCTAATGAGGTTTGGGAATTGATTAGTACTATGTATGAAGGAAGGCAGATACTATTCTTTTAACTCCAGATGATGTGTGTGGGATGCAATTTTCAACATAAAGATTTATAATTGGAGATCATGTGTTTATGGCATTGTCTTAGTCCATTCAGACTTCCATAACAAAATCCCATAAACTGGGTGGCTTATTATCAATGGAAATTTATTTCTCACGGTTCTGGAGGCTTGGAAGTCCAAGATCAAGGTGCTGGCAGATTTGGTGTCTGGTAAGGGATCACTTCCTGGTTCACAGATGCCATCTTGTCATTGTGTCCTCACATGGTGGAAGGTGCAAGGCAGCTCTCTGAGGCCACTTTTAACACATTAACTGCCATGTGAGTAGTATGTAACTTGTGCTAGTTTTGAGCCCGGGGCCTCATGAAGCATATGTAACTCATACATCTTTTCACGTAGGGAGCTGTGATAACTATTTTTCAAGTTGCATGTAACTCCTGCTATATATCCTTCAGACATTAAATAAATGAGAAGATATTGTGAACAACTTTATTTCAATAAATTTTAAAATATAAGTGAAATGGAAAAACACAACTTACAAAAATGAAAACAAGAAAATTTCTAAAATATTAATAGTCCTCTATCTATTAAATAAATAAAATAATTTTTCAATAAATTAAATCTGTAATTAACAAAGTTTCTAAAAGCCACAGGTGACTACACTGGTAAATTCTTCTAAACATTTAAAGGAAAGATAATATGAATCTTACACAAACTCCTCCAGAAAAAACATGAGAAACAAAACCAAAAAAAACAGAGAACGTGTGTATTCTTGTTTTATGTGGCCAGCATATTCTTGAAATCAAAACATAACAAGAATATTAACAAAAAAGGAAAATTAAAAGCTAAATTATTGTTTCTCAAGGAAACAAATACAAAACTTATAAATAAAATCTTAGTAACATGATTCTAGCAATATGCAAAAAGGAAAATATGTCACTTTGAATTTTGGTCCATTTCAGGTATGTAAGTTTCATTCAATATTGGAAAATCAACCCAGTATATTTTACCACATTGACAGAATAGGAACAAAATGATATGATGATCTCAATAGGTATAGAATCAACATGTGATAAAATCTATTACCCATTGCTGATAAGAATGCTCAGCAAACAAGAAATAGCAAAAAAATTTCCTTAAGCTGATAATAAGCAGCTCAAAGAAATCATAGTAAAAATTTAATATTTTGTAGAGTTACATATGAGGCATTTCCTCAGAGATTGGAAATGAGACAAGATTTGTATTCTTATTTCCATTCCCTATTGTACAGATTTTGCAAGCCAGTGCAATAAGGCAAGAAAATAAATATGTACAAGAACTAAAAATGAAGAAATAAAATAATATTATTTCCAGACCATATGGTTGTAAAGTAGAAAAATCTAAAGGAATTTACAAATAAACTATTGCAATTAACAAATAAATTCAACAAGGACACTGAATAAAAAGCTAATGTATGAAATTCAATGATGCTTCAATATACCAGCAGCAAATAAATAGAAAATGGCATTAAAAATGATACCAATTACAAGAGCATCAAAATTGTCAAATACCTAGGAATAAATCTAACAAAAGAAGGACCTGACCTTGACATTAAACACTGTGAAATATTAAGATAAAGAAGACATGAATAAAGACAGGGATATTCCATGGTTATAGGCTGAATTGTCCTTCCCCAAAATGCTTAAGTTGAAGTCCTAACCCCCAGTATTTCAGAATGTGATTATATTTGGAGATGGGGGTCTTTAAAGAGGTAATTAAGTTAAAATGGGGCCATTACAGTGAGTCTTCATTCAGTATAACTGATGTTCTTATAAAAAGAGGAAATCTGGACACAAACAGGTACAAAGGAAGACAATGTGAAGACACAGGGAGAAAGTAGCCAACTACAGGCCTAGAAGAGAAGCCTTAGAAGAAATCAACCCTACTGAAACCTTGGTCTCAGACTTCTAGTCTGAAGAACTCTGAGGAAATAAATTTCTTTTGTTTAAGCCACCCAGTCTGTGACAGTTTGTTATGGCAGCCCTAGCCAATTAACATACACATTTGTGGATGAGAACACTCACACTCAATATTGTAAAGATGTTTACCATCTCCACTTTGATCTATAGATTCAATGCATCTGATGGTGTTTCAATCTAAATAAATTTCACTGATATTCTTTCCAAATCCCCCTATCTCTTTATGGTATTTAGCATCAGCATTTGCAGTGTGTCTCTGAAGTTGCAGGTGCCTGAATCTTCATACTGTTTATCACCCATCACTGTAGCACACGTGTCTTACCAATGTCTCTGTGTGATGGCCACTTCTTGTTCACCTGCTGCATTAGCACAATGTCATGGATGTGATAAATTAATGTGATGTTCTCTGGGATGTCCATAAGGTCCAGATTTTTCAGATGATATTATGATAGAGGGCCAAAAAGTATTACTATAGTCCTCGGGAATACACTGTAAACATATGTTGTTATCTATTCCATGTAAGTGTAAACTGTTTCTGATCCCTTCTTGAGTAAGATACAAAAGAATAAATTTGCCACATTAGTGGACACTTTTCATGCATGTGAGGCTACTGCTTGGTGAGGTCAAGGTTATTGGCCAGACATGGTAGCTCACTTCTGTAATCCTAGCATTCTGGAAAGCCAAGGTAGGAGGATTGTTTGAGCTCAGGAGTTCGAAATCAGCCTGAGCAAGAGTGAGACTCTGTTTCTACTAAAAATAGAAAAATTAGCTGGTTGTGGTGGTATGTGCCTATAGTCCCAGCTACTTGGGAGGCTGAGGTAGGAGGATTTCTTGAGCCCAGGAGTTTGAGATTGCAGTGAGCTATGATCATGCCATTGCACTCTAGCCCGGGTGACAGAGTGAGACTTTGTCTCAAAAAAAAAAAAAAAGTTATCCACATTCTCCAGGATCTACCTGGCTTCTTGCTTCTCCAGGGGCAGACTGGTAGATTAAAAGGAGATATATAGGAACCATGGACCCTTTAGAGTGACACTAATGTCTGCTATCACTCCTCCCCTGGGCGTAAAACCATATTTGACTTACTATCCTGGCCAGGACCACCTGCTCATCTCTGCTCTGACAGCTCTTGTTCCACAGGCCAAGGACCCAAGGTAAGGATTCAGCCAACCACCATGTATGTCAATTTCAATTATACATTTGGAACTGGAGAAGTACCCATCAGGTGGGTCTGTGGACCCAGTGGACATAGTGTAAGCTGTACTGTAGCCAGCATTCCATTTGTTACCTGACCTCTGTATCAGCCTTCACCCTGGCTAGAACCATGATGATACTTTAGGTCTCTGGGAATCCATGTCAACCTGGACCTGTGTGCAGTAGTCCTCAGAAGGTGTGGAAATTCTCTTTGCTCCATGCACTGCCACTCTAGTAAGGGAGAAGGACTGGAGGACAATTATAGTGCATATCTGCCGTGGTGCTGCAGTCTTTCCCCAAGGAGACCCAGCCAGCCCTTCAGTAAACAAGTCCTGAAAACTAGCTTAGTTCTAGAAATTGGGCAAGAGATGGTGACTTTTTATTGAGGTGACTGCCCTCAGTCTCCTGCTCTTCCATTCTTGCTGTGTTTTGAAGGCAGCCCAAGAATACCATGACCTTGGTTCAAAAACTGAGGTAGACCTTGAAGGAGCTGGAAGCTCTCAGTTTATCACTGTCCTTGATGGTGGAGAGTCTTTTCCTGAAGGGTGATCTGGATGGTGCATCTCCATGCCTGCCACACCCTAAAGACACAGTTGCTGTCATATGTCATGCACACTCCAGACTTAAGTTACTAGAGGCAGAGATAGGGCTTGATAGGAATGTAAAATGGCCAGATGGTCTAGGAGTTCAGGAAAATGCTGTCAGAGGTGTGAAGAAAGGAAAGGCTACAGTGGAGGGGTGGGCAGGTGAGAGTGAGGCTCCTGATCTAGCTCATCATCTGATAAGGAAGGGAGGGGCTCTGTGGTCACTGAGATACATAACCCAAGCCCCAGTGCCCCACTACCTTTGGGGCTGGCAGTGAGAGCACTAGATCTCTGGGACTGCCCCAGGCAACAAGAGCAATCAGCAAGTGGAAAGCTAGCCATTCCAGACAGACCCGTTCCGTGAGCCAGTGAACCTTCCTGACATTTGGCCTCTCCCTCTTTACTCTGGCATTAGGAATCCTCCAGACCTAAGTCTGAACACTGGCTCTGCCATTTGGGCCAATGTCTAAGCCTTGTGGATCCTGGGTTTCCTGTGCAAACTGAGAATACTAGTGCAGATCTTGGATATTGCTGTGAGGATTAACTAAATAGTGCAAATGACTGTGCCCAGCACAGCGTGGGTCCCTTTATATGGTCCACAAACGTTGCCTACTTTCTGAGCAGCAGTCTGCACCTGTACCCATCTTAGTCAGCTTGGGCTGCCATAACAAAATATCATAGACTGAGGGACTTATCTAAGAGTCATTTATTTTCTCACAGTTCTAGAGGCTGGGGAGTCCAAGATCAAGGTTCTGGCTGATTTGGTTTCTGGTGAGGGCTCACTTCCTGGCTTGTGGACAGCCACCTTTCTGCTGTGTCCTCACGTGGTAGAGAGACAGACAGTGAGTTCTCTGGTGTTTTCCTGTCTTCTCATAAAACACTAATCCTATCAGATTAGGGCTCCACTCTTATGACCTCATTAAATCTTAATTACTTCCCAATCACAAATATAGTGACAATGGGGATTAGGTTTCACCATATGACTTTGAGGGGGAGACAATTCAGTCCATAGAAGTACCTTTCATTCAGTCCAGCATTGGCCTCTGACCCACAGCTTTGGGAAGGGGCCAAGCCCTCTGTGAAGCCCATGCAGGTAACTCTGCCTGTAAAATATTGAGTAAGTGAATGGAAGTTCCCTCAAATCATCCAACTGCAGGGCTTTGCTTAAATTAATTGTCTTTAAATAAAAAGTTACAAGGATGTGTTCATCTAGGGATTCAACAGGTATGGGGGACAAGGGAATGACCTCCCAGGGGCTTCATTAGGTGGAAATCTAGGGAGCCTCTGGAGAAAGAGGCACAGACTGATGGTTTCAAGGATGCTTGGCTCAATCAAGATCCAGGGTGGATAGGCAGGGAGAAGGCGATTCAAGCTGGGGAGAATCCCTCAGCATCTGGGGGAGGGAGTGGAGGGGTTATGGATGTAAGAAGAGAGAAAAGGCTGAAGGAGGAGCTCTACCTCACATATAAGACCCTGGGAGCAAACAGGAGCTTGGCTTGGGGTTCATGCCCCAAGGAGGAGTACAAATATGGTACAGGGTCAGTTCCCAACTTGGACTCAGTGTTAGACCAACGGACATTCCAGGTCACAAGACGGATCAGCCAGACTTGCTGCCAGGGGACATCCTTGGGTCTGGCCTGCCTGGTATCCTCAGGAGGTGCCAGCACAGGGCCCATCCCAGCAATGACCCTAAGGAGGTCTGGAGGTGAGTTCACCTCTGGAGCTGAGACACCTTCTGACATCCCAAGAGCTGGCTGGGGAGGAATTTGAAGGTGCAGTAAGTTCTCCAGTAGCATCCAGGGAGGAGCCGGGAAAAACTATAGTCTGCCTGTGATCTGATTTGTGTCCCCAGGTTGCTGTGCCCTGCGGGGTGAAGGCACAAGCACACCACAGTCGTCCTCTTTTTTGCACAACTTTGGCCTAGATAGATAGCCCCTGTGATGACAGTGTTGCCATGGTGATTGCATAAATCCCGGGAGCATTTTCCTCATTTTATTTTCCTTTAGTAAAACTGGTGAGATTGAGTCTGTTCCTATATGCTCATCACTTAGTGAAAACCAAATGTGGGGCTCTGGAGCCCCTCTGTGACATCTGCAGTGGCTGAGAACAACACTGATGGTTTGTTGGACCAACATGATCTGGTTTGCTGGGGCAGGTATTTTATCTGCCTTTCCCAGGGACACTCAGAGGGATGGTGATGGGCTGTCCTTGTCACCTCTGTGGATTAAGTTGAATAGACTAGGTGATGCTCATGGCTCCTGGAAGGGTCTCTTTGCCACTGAACTGTGGGGAGCTGTGGTTTACATAAAATCAGGAAATCACAGTTTCATAATGAGTCAAGTGGAGGGCTACCCATGGCGGGATCAGCAGGTTGGAGGACCCCCAAAGGAAGAATCTTCCAGCTTCAGAGTCCCCAGGCTTTCCTCATGTCAGGACTCAACAGGACTGCTGTAGCTTACTGGCCTCCCAGCACCTGCCTGCCCCACCACTGGTCTTGAGCTCCTCCCCTAGAGATTCTGTACTCACAATATTGTTCATCTTTGTATTCTCAGGGTCCAGTGTGGTGCTTGGCACACATGAGACATTTGTTAAATATTTGTGAAATACATGAACAATGAAAATATTGCTTTGCTCTCAGGGCCAACTGTGGTCCCCAAGATGGATAAATAAATGAATAAATAGATCAATTCATTTTCTCATTCACCTATTCATTTACTCATTTAATGAGTATTTATTTAAGGTATAGAAAAAAATTGCACCTAACACAGTGCCTTGCAAATACTAGACACTCAGTTAATATCTCATAGATTACATTGTGCCAGGCACTGGGAAAATCCAAATACAGCATGAAGCGTAGTCCCCCTCTTTTGTGTGTGTTTATACAAATATTTCCCCCCTCTTGTCCATCTACACACATTTTGGAATCGTTCCTTTCAATTGGCAGATGTCTCTAGAAAAAAAAAATCTCATTTTACAGAAGCAAACTTGAATTTAGAAATTAAATATATTCAATGCCTACCACGTGCTGACTTTGTACTAGGAGCCGGGTATAGCTCTAGAGGACGTTGGCAGATGCCTTGTCCCAGTGTAGTCACAGAAGGTCATGTTTCCTGGAGGGGATGGGATGTAATAATGGCCCAGAGAAGAAGGCCAGTATCCAGGAAGGTTGGAAGGAGTGTCTCCTTTGAACACCTGCCCTGCCGAGGATGGCGCAGAAACCCTGAGCTCCCAGGAGTGACAGACGGGAATACACAGCACTGTCAAACCACAGCAGTGTGGAAAGCTGGAGAGGAAGTTCATGTGCATTGCAATTTCTTGTCAAACCCACACTCTGGCTCACGGCCAAGGGCTGGTTCATAGCAAATAGAACCAGCCATTTGCCGTGAGCCAGCGTGCTCCTCTGGCCCCAGGAGCAGTCTGGTTGGGACACACTTCTGCAATGACCCACAGAGGTGCGAGAGGGCAGATCAAGGAGGGTGGTACAATGCCAGCGAGTGATTATTTGTAGGGAGTTGGAGATGAGGGGCTGAAGACCAACAAGAACTCTTGAGATTTCAGGGCCCTGTGACAGGAACACAGTGAGTTTGCAGTAGTGATGGGATGACCAGGAAGGAATGTCCTACAGGCAGATGGAGGAGGTTCAGAGCTCAGACGGGAGTCAGGAAGGCCCTGCCACAAGCTCAGTGCCCTTGTGTGAGTCCTTCAGCACTGAGAACCTCAGTTGCCACTTTGCAAAATCAAATAATGTGGGAAAATCACTTAGCGCAGTACTTGGTGCATAGAAATTCATCAGTGTTAGCTGTCATTATTATAGGGCAAAGAAAAAAAGAGGGACAATTTAAAATATGTAGATATATTAATATCAGAAAAGGATAGTATCAGTTACATGAATTGAATGACTTTTGTTTTAAAAAAAAGGAAAAGAGTTGGAATGATTTTGGAATCATTCTTTTCAATTGGAGGATCTGTAGAGGTTTACCAGAATCAGTTTTACCACCAGCTCTGTCCTCAAAAGTGATGCACATTTGAACAAGACCTCTCTAAAACTCTGTTTTCCTCCTGGGAAATGAAGGTGTTGGGCTTTTACTCTGACATTGGTAGCCGGAAGAAGAGGCAACAATCTAGCATTTCCAACCAATGTGTTTTCATTAGGTCCCCGGAGACCAACAATCTTGGTGCACTTTGGAGCTTCAATCAATCCTATTGCCTCTTTAGTTCCCCCTGGTCTCCAGGGCTGCCCAGAAGAGGTACGTTCTGCCATTCGGCACAGCTGCTGGGGCTGCTGGGAGTGTCTTTAGATGTCAAACCAGTGGTTGGCACAGCCACTAATTTAGGAATCCTCTGTATCCCCTTTCCAATTTGAATACATTATTAAAATTAGGAAGGAAAAAAAAAATCTCTTCATATCAGTCTTACACCCACTGGGTATTAGTTTTATGATTGGCTCAGCTGTTGGGTTCAGTCTCCCAAATATTTTAGCTTTCATAGCAAGGTCTATGTCAGGGCAACAGTGCCCCGTCCCATCAAATTCTGCCCAAAGATGCCACTGGGAAATGGGCCGAACAGTCTCTGGGACTCTTTCAATCCATGCTATGGGCAGTTTTCAGAGCTGGAGGCTGAAAAAACTACTGAAAGTACAGGAAGAATAAAATCAGATTTTAATTGAATTGCTGCAATGTACTAGTAAGGCTAGTTAAGCATATAATTAATTGTTGTAACTATAGCAACAAGATTAACTGGAACTATTAGGGCGGGCGCCAGTGGTTCAGTGAGAGACTCTTAAAAAGACAAGCGTTGGAGATTGCAGAAAATAATTCATTCTCCTCCAGTGGTTCTCCAGAGGGCCTCACACTCTTTAGCAACCCAAAATCAATCTACTTAATAATATTTTCTTAGATTCACGCAGCTTCTCTTATCCCAAAGGGCCCTGGGGTGCTTTGTAAACCATGAACATAAATATAGATCGGAATAACGTATCGGGCCAGATTTTCCTAGTGCTTAAACAACTCTCCGGTGGTTTGTTCTGCACCTTTGAAAGCTCCATTACCTTCAGGATACACACAATCAGGAATTTATTAAGTGGCATCCCCACAGGCCCAGGGCCTGAAAGCTCTGGTAGGGGAAGAGGTGGACTCCAGAGATAGTACTTTTATTTCTTTATACTCTACCTCATTCCAAAAAGAATTCAAGCAGACTTACAAAATACACAGAGTACATCAGGATAAAATAAATACGTAAGAGAATCCAAGAGAGGGGCAAAAATGAGTAAGAAAGGAACAAGCAGATACATGGAAGTGTTGGAACAAGAAACGTGGAGAACAAGCTTCTCCAGAGGAGCTGGAGGTGGGTGTGATCACAGCTGTTCTTACCACCGGCCAACAGAGAGAGGAAAACAGGATCAGCTGCAGGCAGAAGACACTTGGTGTTGTGGCTTTGGACTCTACTCTTGAGAGTCTGAATCTCCAGGCGCCTCTGGACTGGAAGGACGTCAAGGAGGGCCTTATAAAGGAGGGCTTCCATTAAGCCAACAAATGGTGATTGAACATCTGCTTTGTTCTGGGCATCTGCCTTTATATAGGGCAGAATAGTTCAGCTTTTCTTTTTTTTGTAGTTCTATTTTGTAAATTAAATTAAATTAATTTTTATGCTCTAATATCATTTTTTAATTTCAGAATATTAGGGGGGTACAAACGTTTAGGTTACATGTATTGCCTCTGCAATGCCTGAGTCAGAGTCCATCCCCCAGATGGTGCGCACCACACCCATTAGGTGTGAATTTACCCATCCCCTCCTCCCCCCTCCCACCTGCCTGGCACCATGAATGTTACTTCCATATGTGTACATAAGTGTTGATCAGTTAGTACCAATTTGATGGTGAGTATATGTGATGCTTCTTTTTCCATTCTTGTGATACCCCACTTAGAAGAATGGGCTCCAGCTCCATATGGGATAACACAAGAGGTGCTGAGTAGTGCTGAGTAGTGCTCCATGGTATACATATATCACATTTTATCAATCCACTCATGTACTGATGGGCACTTGCTTTTGATGCTTTCTGATATTCTGGCTTGAATGGTCTACAGGGCAGATACAGGCCACCCATATGTTGTGTCTTGCCCATTGGGGAAGATTTACCTTCAAATCCAGATTTCCATTTCTCTTGAAAAACTTGGAAGACCTGCAACACTGCATCCACCTTCCTACTGTTTCTGAGCAGAGGCTGATCCCTTGGATGGGACAACTTTCCAAGATGCACATCACGCACTATGACATATTCCCAGAGGCTGCTCTGCTTTATGTGACCCACCTGGTCCCTACAAGCATTTGAGTTTTGTGTTTTTAAAATCTCTGATCTAGAGTCATGGTGATATCACCTTTCACTGCAGACTCTATTACGGGAATTATACAGCCATAGGGTTGAGCAGTGGCCTGTCTAGGCCACTGTGCTCTAGAAGTCTTCCACTGGGACACCATGGTCAAGGCCTTTGCTCAGTCTGTCCTCCTAGGTAGGTGATGCTCCCAATTCTCCCCTGCTTCTCTAAATCTCACCCATTCCCTGGGCTCAGCTCAAGACTCCTCCCTGAAGCTTTCTCCAGAGCTTCTAGTTCACTGATCTTCCTACTGGGACTACACTTGGACTTTCAAAGGGAGGTAGGCATCATTTTCAACACATTAACTGCCATGTGAGTTGTATTTAACTCATGTTAGTTTTGAGCCTGGGGCCTCATGAAGCATCTGTAACTGACATGTTTCTTTACTTTAGGAGCCGTGTGGTGCACAGGCCACTCATGCTGCCATGCTGTACTGTACATGTTACGCGATGGGTGGCCCAATGGGCAAAACCCAGCAGTTGGTTTGTGAAAATCTTACTTGTTGATGTTCTTATTGTTACAGTTAATATTGACAATTTAATTGCATATAACTCACACACAGAAAACAACAAAAAATAACAAATTTTTCATTAAATTAGAAAGGATCATTTTGTTTTTGATGTTTTTATTCTGTTTTCATAATAAAACACTATAGCCCCAAGGAAATTTTTTTTTCTAGTGGGGCAGTCAGTGTGTTAAAAACCATCAACCTTGTGATGTGCACTTTCTGCAAGGTGACCTGCCTATGACTGTGACTCTGTCCTGCTGCTCCCCTTCTCCCTCCTCCTTCGAAATCACCCTCCTCTCACTTTACAGGAGTCCAGTCATCCCTCACCCATCTGGAATCTTACCATGCTGCAGGGGTCCAGCATGGCAAAAACTCAGGGGCATCAAGCAAGGAAACTATAAACTATTGGTGTTGAGAAAGCAAATGTCTGCGTAACACATCCTTTTGTAAGTAGGTTGATTCTAGTCCCTTGCTTTCAACAATATTAAAGGAGCATCTCATTGAGTTGAGAGCTGGTAGATCATTAACATGATTTTTCAAGATGGATTACCAGGTGATTTTTGGCATATGTTTTGGAGTTTTTAAAAATGACTGACATTGTTATAATAGTACTCATTTTATCCCTATCTTCTTATTCATATAAATGACATTTATTCAGTAGGAACATTTATCAAAGTAAAAAATGAAAATAGTACTGATAGCAAATCCTATCTCAATGAGCAATATGTGATAATCATCCATGAATACACAAAAAATTGGAAAAACCTCATCTGTCTCACTAAGTATACATCTCCAGTGTAATTTTATGAGGAACAGTTACCTATCAATTAGGTACCATCAATAACTGTAATGATAAGTTAACCCAAAAGAAATAAAATTATGTCAGGTGAGTGGCATACAAATAAGAGTTTGAGGAGAAAAAGAAATGAAATAAAATTTCTGTTTGTTAAAAGAGGAGCTGGTTTGTGGACTTTGAAAATGAATTATGGAGGTATCTCATCACCATGGTATCTAGATTCCCTTGGATACACTTAAATTGAAGGATCAACTTTATTTTTAAAAGTGAATATTTGCAATACACAGAAAAACATATTCTCTGTAATTTTTTAAACTTACAATGACACATTTTACAAGTCAAATTATAAATGTACCTCTGAATATGCAGTTTTTCAGAGTTCTTGGTAGGGACTCCCCAAACAAAACATTTAAAGACCAAGGTTTTAGTGATTATAGTTTCTCCTACTAATTTGATATTTCATCATACTGTTATGCACTCTTGTGTCTTTGAGTTATTAGTTCATGGCTTTATCTTTGGCCTGTGCGTTATTAAGAACCTTAGAGTTCTATGAATTTCCAGTTAACAGGTTTTTATCAAAAATCTGCCTTTTGTTTAGAACACTAGAGGATATAAAATATGCAACATAATTTTTCCATTGAAGAACATGTATTTTATTTAAGGAAAGATGAAAAATAAGGAAAAACAACAATGAAATATATATTTAAAAGATAGGTGGATATCTCATGTTTGGAGTTCATTTCTTCTATACTTCAACTGGCTAGAGCATGACCCCAAAACAGTCACTTAAAAAAAATTCTGACTAAACATATTAAAAATATAGATGAGAACACATGGGGAAAACAATAGCAACAATTATAGCTTTATAGCTTTACTCAGAACTTATTTACTCATACTTTTGAAATAATGTTAATGAGTTGCTCCTCTGTTTTCACAATTAAAACAATATCAAAAGTGGATAATTTTAAAGGAGTCAAGAACATAACACCTTCCCTCTGTAGGTAGTGTGTTGTTCACTGCATGTTTGCATCCCCCAAAAATGCGTATGCTGAAACCTTAAACCCCGATGGAATAGTATTAAGAGGTGGCCCATTTGGGAAGTGGTTTTTGATGTGGTCATGACAGTGGAGCTCCCATGATGGGATTAGTGTCTTTGTAAGAGACAAAAAAAGTAGAGCTCACTCTCTTCACTAGTGAGCCCCCAGAAAACACTAGATCTGCCAGTATCTTGATCTTGGACTTCCCAACCTCCAGAACTGTGAAAAAAAATTTTCTGTTGTTTAAGACACCCTGTCTGTGGTATCTTACTATGGCAGCCTGAACTGACTAAGACAGAGTATGAAGTGTCTTCCTGACAGTGATGGAGGAGGTGAATGCAGAAAATAAGTGAAAGGCGAGGCATTTGGGGTTGCATGGTGTAAGGTTGTATATCACATTAGCATCACTTAGAGTAGAGAAAAATAATTAGAATTAGCATTCATCAAAATAAATTCACTAGAT
Organism: Cheirogaleus medius; assembly: GCA_008086735.1. Lineage (NCBI taxonomy): Eukaryota > Metazoa > Chordata > Mammalia > Primates > Cheirogaleidae > Cheirogaleus > Cheirogaleus medius. The sequence continues at coordinate 14,054,248 of VBSM01002223.1, read as the reverse complement.
TTAATTTATTCTGTTGACCAAAGCAGGAAGTGTAAAATAATTTTTAAAAGGTTTCTCTTAAAATTTTTTACTTTGAAATTAAATTTGAGATTAAAGATTAAAAATTCTTGTAATGGAACTGATTCCTACATGATCACCAGGCTCTGTTGCACATAACTCAGAGGTAAATAGTGTGATTTAGGCTAAAGGTTCTCTCTCCCCGTCTGGCATGGGCCTGCCAGTGCAGTCAGCTCCGTGCTACCTTGCAAGATAAATGTAAAGTGTGCTTAGAAAGCACCTTGCTGCTGTCTACAATGGCTGAATAAATATGGCGGGCTATTTTTGACCAAACACAAGGCGATACAGAGTGTCGTCTATGTCCACACAGAGTGACTTACACACAAGTTGTGAGCTCAGAGCACAGTTTTCTGGCAGTTTGAGCTTTATTTTTGTGATTGATAATGAGTTCACTGTCCTTTAGCAATTGCCTAAGAGCAGAAAAGACCATTTAGGTCAGATTTTCAAAGCACAGTGATTTTCTAGAGAAGAGGCAAGAAAGTAGGAAGATGAGCAGCTCTGACATTAAAAGAAAAGAAAAGAACCTTTAAAAGTGGCATATGGTACAAAAATGAAAAATGCATGCCTGGTCCCCCATCCTGTCATGCTGGGAACTCAATTCTAAGGTTTCTCTGGGGTTCTCTTGGCCAAGAGGGGTTCCATTCAGTCAGCCTGTGTGGAGTGGGGGCTTAGGACTTTATTTTAGCTCACATCCTCATATAAACACTCTCACTTTGGCCAATCTCCAGTGACCAATGTGATGTTACTGATGGGGAGTTGACAAGAGTTGCACACAATCGGCTCTCAGTAGCTGGCATGAGCCTTCTTTCGCTTATGCCAATAAGGAGTGAGTGAGGAGAAATGCGTTAAGATTTCCTGTTTTTGCCACCAGTGCAAGAGGAAATCTCCCTGCCTCCCACTTCAGTACTCCACCAGCCCCACACCTGAGTGTTCTAGGTGCAGACTCTTTGCTAGAGACATTCATGGTTTTCTCTAATTTCTCAAGCTCAACTGCACCGGGGTGCCCTGCCTTCAGTTCCCACTGCTCCTTCCCCTCAGCCTGCACCATTGGTGCATTTCCAGCCCCCTGGGAACCTGGCCAGTGCAGAACACTGTGCTGCAACATTGACTCTGCCTCACCCTACTCCCGTTAACTAAAAGATGCAATTGAAATGTCATCTCTCTTAATACCTGTATCTTGTTTCTGCAAGATTTTCTCCAATTGAACCCACTGCTTCCATTCCCATGTTATTTCAAGGCCATCACCCAATGCCCCTGCACCTTGGATTGCCTTTTTCTGTCTGCCTGACTAATTATACACCAATTATCCTCCAATGCCCAGCTTCTTCTTGGCTATTTCCTCTAGCTCTCACAGTATAAAATAAGATAATCACCCTCCAATACTCTCATAGCTTTGTGGAGCCATTGCTTCCCTTTAGTGTATTATATAAAATTGTGATTATTTGCTTAAAGCATGTTTTCATTCCCAAGCTGTGCATTGCTAGATGGTGGAACCCAATCATTTCTATCTACGACCCCAAATGCAGTGTTGGTCATATGATCAATCTATATATATTTGTTAGATGTATAAGTGAGTAAATGAAGGAACCAAACTCTAGATTAACAACAGAGATAAGAATATTTTTAACAACAATTTTTGCCTCAGGTTACTAAATATCCAGTTTAAAATAGTTAAAATAATAAGATGATTTGTTATTTGAAAAAACAAGTTCAGAAGTGGAACAGTTCCAAGGTAGGGTTCATTTAGTATCTCAGCAATGTTCTCAAGGAACCAGGTCCATTCCATCTTCCTTTATGTTCCATCCTTCACCTGTTGGCTTTTGTGGAAGAGTAGTAAAAAAGATGTGTATGGCGGCAAAAAGATTGCAGCAGCTCCAGGCAATGTATCCACATACAACAATGTCCAAAGGCTAGAGAGAGACTCTTCCCTTTTTTTTTCATCTTAAAGGAAACTTCCCCAGAAACTTTTTCCCCTTTCTCCCCAAGTAGATTTCCCCTTACATGGTAAGAGAATGAAAATATAAGAATTGACTTGTACTAATTAAAAAACTTCCCTGAAGTTCATGGTCATCTAATGGATAAAACCAAGTTTCTAGAGGTGGAGTGGGAACGTCTATTTGGTAGTCAAACAACCAGTTGCCATACCTATAGTCAACAGAGGCAAGATATTGAACTATCTATCATTTGTGTGACCAAGCTGTGTTTATCTCAGCTATACAAGGGTAGTTGAACATTAGAAAATCTCTTGATGCAATTCATGACACTAATTGATAATAAGAAATAAGATGTAATCATCTTAATTTGGAAAAATTGTGATAAAATTCAGTACCTACTCATGATTTCAAGAATGAAAATTTAGTAGATTTAATAAAGGAAAATACCAAGAACCTAGAGCAAACATATTTAATAATGAAACCTTTAGATATCAGAAAAATATGCCTATAATCACTGTTTATATGCAAAACTCTTCTACAGATTATAGCCATGGACAAGAAAAAGAAATATATTGTATAAGGCTTGGAAAAAAATACACAGATCTATTATTATTAATAATATGATAATATATTGTTATGATGACATTATTGTCTACATAAAAACTTAGAAGATTCTTCAGAAAAAATATTAGTATTATTGAGAATTTATAAATATTGATAGAAATAAGATTAATTTTTACAAAAGCAGTCCCTTTAATACATATCAATAACAAACAAAAAAAGCTACTTTTAAAAATAGACCATTTACAATAGCAACAAAATATATGAGATTCCTAGAAACAACTTTAATGGGAATGATATTTATGAAGAAAATATAAATAATTTCTGATATTTATTTTAATAAATCAAAATTGATGGAAGAGATAAACTATTAATATATTTATGGATAGAGGAACTCAAATCACAAAAATTTTGACTCTCCCCAAATTAAACTAAGTGTCTAATGTAACTCCAATCAAAAATATAAAAAGATTATGTAAAAATTGACAGGATAATTCTAAAACATGGAAAAGTGCTAGTAACTGCTCCTTCTGAAGACGATTTTGAAGAAGACCAGCATAGAAAAATCATGTTCTACCAGAAATCAAGAATTAATTTCAAACAATAGTAATTTGACCAGTGTAATATTGGTACAAGACCAGACCTACAAACTAATGGTATAAAAACATGACCCCAGACACTTAGTCATAATTATACAGAAACTTGATATATGAGAGGGTTGTATTGTAAATCAGTGTTGAAAGGATGGTCTATTGAACAAATTATTTTGGCACAATTGGTTTTCTATTACGAAAAAATATTTCTTTATTTCATACCATATACAAAAATTAACCCTATTGAGTATAAGGACCTAAAATAAGAAAATAAAAACTTATCTTCTTATAAAAATGTGTAGAAAAATATATTTGTGATATTGGGGTAGGGCAGGACTTTTTTTTAGAAAGGTACAAAGAGGAAAAACATAAGGAAAATGATAAATTCAACTTGATTAAAATTTTAAAATATGACTGTGATTCAAAATACAGTAGAGAAAAAAACAAAAAGAAAAGCCATAGACAAAGATAAGACATTTGCAATAATATGTTTGCATATAATTATACATATAATATATAAAAACAGTCAAAAACCTATACTAATAAGACAAATAATCCAACTAGAGAAATGGGCAAATGATATAAATAGGTCATTTGTAGAATATACCTAAATGGCCCATAAAGACATAAAAAATTTCTCAACCTCATTATAATCAGGAAATGCAAATTTAAAAGACAGTGAGATACCATTTCATATTAATCATATTGACAGAAATTGAAAGCTCTGAAAATACTAAGTGTTGGTGAGGATATAGAAAAACAGTAACTTTTTAAGTAGAAAGGAAAATTTGTACAATCTCTTTGGATAGCAGTTTAGATGTCTCATAAGGATGAAAATGAACATGCCCTATAATCCAGCAATCCTATTTCTGAGAATCTATGCTAGAGAAAATCTCAATATGTGTCCAAGAAAACACAAATAAGACTGTGCAAATCATCTTTATTTATAATAGCAAATAATTAGATAATAACAAATTAAATTAAATAATAACAGTGCTAACAAAAGAATGGTGGAATAAACTGAAATATATCAGTATATTAGAATACTATACCACAGTGGAGATAAAAAAAACTAGAATTATATACATCAACATGGATGATTCTTACATGCATATTGTTGAGTGAAAAAAAAGGTCAAGGTAATACAGTATGAACAATGTTAATGATATACTGTTTATGTAATGTTTAGTTGTGCAAAAATATTTCCCAGCGTTGTTTAGGTATACAGACAAATGTGGAAAAGTATGAAGGCACGCATAGATATGGTGCATATCCCCTGGGGGGTGGGATGAGGATAACATAGTGCTTCAAGAGTGTTTGCACAGCTTCACTTTTTAAGCTTGGACATAGATAGTTCTGCATGTGTAATATTCTCTCCATATTTTTGTATGTTGGAAATATTTTACAATACATTTTTCAAAAATCAAAAGAAAGAGGCAGCTCTCTAAGGACCACTAAGGAACCTAGTGATGTTGCCGAAAGCTCAGCACTTGTCCTCAAGGCCGCATCAGAAAAATGAGAACAAGTGGTTCGAGGAGAAGGAAAGAGAAGTTTATTACTTTGCTGGCAAAGGAGGAAAAATGGTGGACTATCATCTCAAAATCCAAATTTCTTAAACATAAGCAGAAATACAGAGTTTTTAAAGGGAGGGCCCCTTAGTTCTAGGCTATCGTGGTTAACTATTCTAATTGTCCCATCTCTGCCAAAGACAAAGCCTGTCCCAGCCAGCTGCCACTGGTCCCAGGGACTAGGATGGCTGATTCTCCAGGCCCCTCCTGACCACCTGACCACCTGCCTGAGGCAGGAACAAGGGCTTCAGTTCTCAAAAAGAGTGGGGGAAGTTTTAAGGAGACAGAAAACATCTTTTTTACCATTTTTTCTCAGGCTATTCCCTCTGTTACAGGGGTCAGTGGACATCTTCTCTGTCATGTGTATCATATAGAAGCTGATGGGAAAAGTTTTCCCATGATCCTGTGAAGAAAGCACCATTCTACTGTCTATCTCCCACAGATCCAAAGGAATGCTGATCTTGACATTCAAAATTAATTTGAATCCTGTGCTTTGGAGCACTTTCTTAAAAAATTACAAGTTAATTAAATGTTTCTGGAAAAATCTGAAATACTTTTCCAAGGAAGATTATCCTCACTGCGTGTCATATGAGTCACCAAGTTCTATGTGGAGGTATTAGGAAATGCAGGCCAAAGGCCTGCTCAAAGGTTATTGCTAATTTCTACCCATTAAATGTGGTTCCTCCCCTTAATAAATTCTCTGTATAATCTGATGGTATTTGATTGTGAAGCATGAGTTTCCTTGATTTAGCCCCACCTGGCCTTTGCCATCCACTCTAAGTGGTCTTAGAAAATGAGAGGTATTTAGCCCAGAAAAGCTAAGAGCTGCCCTTCAGAGGTCAAATTCCAACAAGACCCCAAATGCAATATTTTCTCAACCTTTGTCCTTTGGGGTTGACCTAGAAGGGTCTTTGAGAGCTAGATCAAACTTTTCTGAGAATGGCGTTTTAGCCAGTCTTGGGGGAAGATGGCTCCCATAGGTGTGGGCTTAAAAATTGACTCTACCATTCATTATTGATGTGATCAGGGATGAGCTACTTAAACTATTTGAGTCTTTAATTTCTCATCTGAAAAATAATGTGTTTCAAAGATTAAATTAAATAGTATCTGATACATCCCAATGCACACAAGAGATGCTCACTGGCATTACTAGCTAGGTGAAGACTCTACCAGATCCATTGAAACTGACTTCCTGAATATCCTCTGAGAATTTCAAAAAAGGTCCTTTATAATTTGGTATTTGAGGCATTAGTATAAATGAATTTTTAGGTTCATTAAAATATCTCTGGCAAATAGAGAACAATCTATGATTGAGAGGCTTCAACTACAACACTATTTCCCAAAGCATGGTGTGCTAGTTGTTCATGAAGAGGTTTTCAGTGGTGCAGTTTTATATGCTTAAATTAATGACATTATTGAGACTTATCTGCATAGTTACTTTCAGGTGCAGAATGTGTGTGAAGCACTTAGCCTGGCGCATAGTATATGCTCCATGAGTGGAGGCTACTATTATTAGCACTCTTTTCTCTCCTCAACATTGCTTCTTACGGGTAGATCACAGCATCAAAAATACTAGAGTTCTGCCGTGGGGACTGGGGAATTAATCCCACTGGGCTGTAGAAGGGAGGCAAAGAATGCAGGCAACAGTGCACTGGATCCATCACTTGCTCTCCCCAATTTTCTGAGATTTGAGAAAAAGAAAAACAATCACCTCATAAAATGATGACTGTGGCAAAGTAAAATAGTCTGAATGGCATGTCAGGAGACCGAAGATGGAGATGTAGTTCCCATGTGATACCTCAGGCAAGTGATCATATTCTCTGTCATTTGCTATCCCAGGGGAATCTATGAAGTCTTCAGGGTCCCTTTCTGGGTCCTCACAGCATACCTGTATACCCCAGATAGCCTCAGTCCTCTCCATTGTGTCCTTGTAACCACATCACGTTAATATGGTCATCAGTTGCCTTCACATCAACAAATCACAATTTCCTGATGTATGATGTAATTACTGTGTTCCACACATTTTCAACACAGAATGATGTTGTTCTTTTTAGTTTCCTGGACTCAACAAAAGAATGACTCAGTCAGAAACAGATTCCACTTTGCATAGTTTTAGACTATGCTTCAGGGGTTTTCCCAACAGAAGAGAACAATGGAGTCCTGGCTCCTAAGCACTGACGTTCACCTGCATCATTCCATATGAAAACTAGGCCAGGCCCTGTGAAATGGGCTGGCCAGTGTTGCAAAAGCTGCAAGACCGGCTTCTCCACTGTGAGTCTACATAGTGCTTGGAAGTCAGAGCACTTGATTTAAATAACTAGTTCCATCAAACTTTAATTCTGATTATTTTCCTCTGGTGGTATATTCTGAGATCCAGAAAACACCTGTATTTGTACATGCTTTTTTTTTTTTTTAAGAAAGGTGAGAACTTGCATTTATGTAAAAAAGAGTAGGATGATATCTCTCATGTCCATAATATTTACATTTCAAAACTTACTTTCCAATACACAAAAAATGTATTTGGGAAACTAAGGCCAAGATTCTTTATCATATCATAATGAGATCTTCTAAAATGATTCAACTTTAGTCTTTCTTAGTGAAATACCACCAACTTTTTCTGAGGGAGGGTCTACTTTTCTAAGATGTCTGTGGAGTAGGGACATAGCTACCCAGGAAATGGGAAAAGGGAGGGTTAGGGATGTATTAGTGACTTCTGGCTATTGGACATACTCAGATGCTGTATCATGCTGGCCCAGGGAGGGGTCTAACTGTAACACCTTAAGCTTTTTCTCTAGCTATGGCCCCCTGCTTAAGAAGGACTAACATTTTGTATCGGACCAATTCTCTTCTCTCAAGACTGGGTGATTTTCATTTTGTCTCTAATATGTTTGCTGAAAGAAACCCTCTCAAATATATCAACTGAAATGATGCTTATTGTAATTGAAATGCTCCCTGAGTCAGCAAAGTTAGGGTCCTATTATGGAGGCCTCAGCAGCCTCTTCAGGACTCCCCAATACATCCCTCTTCTGCTTGCTTCACAGTAACTTTTGTCTGACTCCCAGACCTGGCATGCAGCCTGCATGGGGAACTCAGTTCTGTGGGTGAGGTCACTTGCCAATCTGGAACCCTTGACCCAGAACCCCCACCATATCTCCTTAAGTTTATGCATAGCTGGAAGGCTTCCATTTGCAATGACCCTGGGGACCACATCAGTCTCCTATACTGCATGCTGGATAGTTCGCCCCCTAGTAGGAAGCAAGGAAGTGTGTTAATGTCTGCTCTTGGATGAATTTGAGGCAGAAGAGAAAGTCAGTACATGGTCTCCATCATGGAAAGCTCAAGTTTGGCATCATTCGTGTCTGGGAGAGAAAAAAATTATTGGTGGAACAGAGCATCTGTATCCTTTTACCTTTACTTATAACACCAGGTGGACTTGTCACCCATCACTGGCATTTAGAATGGCGGATGGCAGCCTGTGTGTGTGTGTAAGTGACAGACATTGACTTGTAAACTTCTGTTTTCCCATGCTTTGGATTTATGACTAATTGCCTGTTAAACAATTATGGTGGGTGTGAGATTGTAAAATATATATCTGATCTTTGACTCTATTTCCTAACATATAACTCCTAAAATGCTTAGAATCTCCAAAGTGATGAGTGCTTGTATGCTACTGAGTCAACTGGTGGCTGGTAGCCCCTAGGTAGCTTCAGGATGGTGGCTGGTCACTGGAAGGACCAGGAAATGATTAGCAGGCTGGGAGTAACAGCCTCAATCCCCAAGATCTGGGAAGGCGAGAGGAGCTGAAAGGTGAGTTGATCACCAATGGCCAATGGTTTAATCAGTCATGCCAATATAATGAAGCCTCCATAGAAACCCAAAAAGACTGGGTTTGGGAAACATCTGGATAGCTGAACACTTAGAGGTTGCTGGAGAGCATGGAAGCTCTGCACCTCTTCCCCCATATCTCATCCTATGCATCTCTTCATCTGTATCCTTTGTAATATCCTTTGTAATAAACCAGTAAATTTAAGTGTTTCCCCCAGTTCCGTGAGCTGCTCCAGCAAATTAGTCAAACTCAAGGAGAGGGTGATGGGAACCCTGATTAATAGCCAGTATGCCAGAAGCAGGTAAAACAACCTGTGCTCGCTGTTGGCACCTAAAGTGAGAGGCAGTCTTGTGGGACCACGCCCTCACCTGTGGCATCTGCGCTAGCTCTGGGTAGATAGTGTCAGAATTGAATTGAATTAGAGGATGCTCAGCTGGTGTCCATTGCAAACCTGATTGCTTTCTTGGTGTGTACAGGAGACTCCACACATATTTGGTCACAAAAGCCTTCTGTGTTGATTGCTATAATGTGAGAGCAGAGGAAAAAAGTGTGTCTTTTCCACAGTTTGCATTTGCAATTCTTTTCCACTCCGAGTAAAAAAAATAGTTTCTGAAATGCTGAACGTAGAATTATTATATGATTTAGCAATTCTACTTCTAGGTATATACATCCAAAAAATTTGAATTCTGAGTTTTAAACAGATATTTGTACACCCATGTTCATAGCAACATTGTTTACAACAGCCAAGAGGTAGAAACAACACAAATGCCTATCAATGAATGAATAGGTAAAATTTGGCACATAAATATACACAACAGAATATTACATAGCCTTAAAGATGCAATGAAATATTGATACCTGCTACAATGTGGATGAAACTGAAAAACATCATGCTAAGAGAAAGAAGCCAGATAGAAAGAGTGATATAATGTATGATTCCATTTATATGAAACATCCAGAATAGGCAAATCCAGAGAGACAGAAAGCGAATTAGTGGTTGCCAGAGGCTGGGCAGAGAGGGAGATGGGGACTGTTTAATGGATGCAGGGTTTCCTTTTGGGGGTGATGAAAATGTTTTGGCACAAGATAATGATTGTTGTACAATACTATGATTGTACTAAATGCCACTTTAAAATTATTAATTTAATGTTGTGTGAATTTGATCTCGACTTTTAAAAAAGTCTACAATAGTATTTTAAAAGTCCAAGAGCAGAACTTTAAAAACAGGTCACATAAATACACTTACTGAATACTATACACACACGTGAGTACGTGCATGCAAGTACATACAGATATATAGAGAGAAGTCCCAATATGGGGACTGTTAATGGATGTTGACCAGGTTTTTGGCACAATTATTTCTCTTCCATCTTCTTTCTAAACTTTCTATCTACCTTTTGATATAATGCTTTCTTGTCTACATGACTTCAAGTAGTCTCCAAAGCCATTTTAGAAGTAGGTAAGATAAAATAACTAACTAAAAACTCTCTTTACGTATTAATAATAAACCAACAAAATTGCTTATATGGCCTAAAATAAAAATTTTATCAGAAAATAAAGCTCATAACACCATTTTTTCCTTTGATTTAAAGTTAATGAAAATTTCACCAAATTACATGGGTTTCATTGTCTTTTTCTCCATAAGAAGAGGCTTTTATTTAGCTGTGTCTTTTCTGATGCGTCAGTTTTACGATAAGGTGTCCAGGTTCACCTCTAGTCATGCTGCCCATTGGCATGTTATGAAACAGTTTATGGCTCTCATTAACTTTGATGGTAATAATTAAATGAAGCTGTGAATTATATCCAGGGCCAGCCCTCTTGGGTGTTCCTGATTCAGTCTCAGACAATCAAGAGATGATTGGTCTAATTAAGCCAACGTCCAGAATATTGTGATTTAAATATCTATTTACTGAAAACAAAAGTCTTTCTGTAAAGAAAAAATAAAAGTCCAGAAACCAATAAAAGGCAATATAGAAAGAGCCTTGTGATTAGCACAGTGACTACAGTAGATGAAGCTTCAGTGGAGAGATGGTGCTTCCCCTGGGTGGCAGCCTAATTTAGGAGGAAGAAAAGATAAGTGGCATCTACTGAGCCCTTCCAATGAGCTAAGCACATATGATGTCTTTAATCTTCATGAAAGCCTTGTAAAGAGTGTAGCATTACCTCCACTGCAGAGATGAGTAAACCACTGCTTGCGTCCTAGTAAACTTTATGGCCTAAAGCAGAGGTCTCATGTATGAGAATTGAACCTCTGGACACCTAGATTCCTAGATTCTTCTGGATGATGAGGTGTCTAGGCCCACAAGGGGCTGTCTGCTGGACAGCAGGCCATGGCTGCAGGAGTATCACACTGTGTCTGTCCCTTTTAGGGTCTCTCCTTGGAGTCCTATCATCTTATGCCTGGTTCAAAGGAGACAGTGATACAAAAAGGAGTGAGGAAAGAATGGAAGGACGAGGTCACTGAGCCCTCCAGAGGATATTCAGCAAGTAAGGAGGAGTCCACAGAAGGGGCAGCCACATGGCAGGACAGGGTCAGAGAGCCAGGGATATAGTCATGCGTGTACTGTGTTAGCCTCATACATGTACCATCAGGCATCTCCCAGGGATGCTAAAGAAAGATCGAAAAGTGGCAAATGTCTTCATGAGACAAATAGTTCCTCTGAAGCAAGGGGTACGTGCTTTTATAGAGAAGTTCAGAATTATAAACAAAGTAGTCTGGGGTGAGAGCAAGACTGGGACCTGTCTTCGTGGATGGCAGTGAGTCTGGTGCCTGGTGCTGTCATCATCATGATCCAGGTTTTACTCTTGCCTGGCATGGTCTGGCAAACACACAATGACAACTATATTAGCTATAACGTTACTCATGTGCTGTTCCCTATTGCCATAAAGGGAAGCAAAATTGAATTGTAATAAATATACCCATAAAGAAATAGACAAGCTGATCAATCCTGCAGAACACAATTGAGAAAGCAGCCAGTAAACAGTTGAAGAAACTTTAGTATATAATAAAGGTGGCCTTTCAAACCAGAGTGTAATGAAAGGCTACTCAATAAACTGTGTTGGTTTAATTCGTTATCCCTTTGGGAAAAAGTAAAGTTAACTCACTTGCGCACACCATGAAAGGAACTTCTAGACAAATGCCTAAACAAAACATCATAAAAACATTCAAAAAAGAATATATTTTAAACTTTGAGAGTAGAAAAGGGATTATATGAGAAACAAAAATGAAATGCCAAAGTCATACAGAAAGAGGTGCAAAATATAACCATAACAGGGACATGTATCAAGCTCTCAAAATTGTCCCACTGAAGCCTTTTCCTTGGTTTGAAGTGAACTAAAGCACATCTCTTCTCCCTGCCACCAGGGAGGTGGAGGGCAGACAGCTTCCATCAAAACCTCTCCACCTAATGTCCTTCTCAAAGTCCTTTTGGGCCCTTGATGTGGTTCAGGAATTAGGAGTAAAGTGCTGATATATTATCTTGGGGCCTTAGCCAAAGCTAAGATAAAGTACCTCATGTTTGATATCTTGGTGTGTGTGTGTGTGTGTAAGTGTGTGTGTGTGTGTGTGATGCATGCACGTGTGCAAGTGTCTCATGACATACTTCAAGTTGATTGCAGCGTTAACTCCCAAGGAGGGGAAATGAGTGGAGTGGTGACTGGCCAAGAGAGACTTTAACTTTATCTGTGTTGTTTGAATTTTTATAGTGACAATATATTCATGTATTACTTGTGTAATTAAAAATAAATGACATTAAATATACTCTAGCTTGTGCTGGTTGGGTTTCTGCAACTTAATTTCCATCTGCCAATGAAATAAATCTGAAGCCTTTCACTTGGGTTAATGACCCAACTTAATGTGTTGCTGTGTTGGAAGGAAACCAAATTGCGAGGCTCTTTTCAGAAATCTGTGCTTTGAATTGCTCTTAGGGTCACAAGGTTTTCTTCTGGTATTTGCTTTTCCCAGATATGTGTTCAGAGTATAATGTAAATTTGCCCTGGTTCTTTGACTCCCTGGCCCTTGGCTGACCTAAAGAAATAAATGACAAGGCCAGCAACTTCCTCTCTTGCAAACATGAGTGAATACATAGCTACCTGGTCCATTTCCAGCTGGAATCAAAGTCCAGTAGGTAGGATGTTTATTTGAATGGTGAAATTGAAATGGGCTTCTGTTTGGCTTCCCAAAATAAGCTGAATAAACCATTTTCCTGATTTGCAGACAGCATTCTGGAGATATGTTGGCAAAGGGGCAGGCATGGAATGAACAAGGTGATAAGTGCAAAATGTGCATTGTGACTTTGGCTGAAAGCATCCAAGGCACAGCAGTAAATGCACAATCTCTGGTCTTTTCCAGGCACCTTTCCTCCTGGCAGTTTCCCACGTTGCTATAACAATACCTTAATGATACCAATTTAGTGTTTTATAAACATTTCAAAGTACTTCCACACCTTCACTGCGCCATTTTACCTCTATTGAGTGCTCACAGTTGGTGGCAGGGCTGGGAGTAGAAAGAGCCATTGCCTCTCAGAGTCTGGTTTGAGAAGGTGGACACTAAACAGCACAGCTTAAAAGTGCCGTGAGAGAAGGAAACACAGGAGCTGTGGGAGAACAGAGGCACAGCATCGGAGGGAGGCAGGGAAGAGCTGGGCTGTTTTGGAAAGAGGGAGTGGCACCTGCAAAGGCACTGAGGCCTGGAGCTGCACCATGGGTTTTGAGGAACGTGAGTAATGAGGGCAGGACGTGAGCAGAGAGAAAGCTATGGTCTCATGGATGCCCTTGGGCGCTCATCCGTGGAGACTGAACCTGACCCAAAGGCAAGAACATTTGATGGATTCTAAGCAAGGGGGGGGGGGGACTTGGAGGACATAGTTGCACTGCAGGTGAAGAATCAATTGAAGGGAAGCCACACTGGAGGTTGGGAGGCCAATTAGGGAGCTATCTCAGCAATCTACACACACGTAGGCTGCTCTAAGTTACAGGTATTAGAGAAAGGGAGAGGTGAATGGAGAGAAATGAAGGAAGTAGCATCTAGCAGTGACCTGTTGGGTGTTGGAGAGGCATATAGAAGGGCATCTGGGTCGCTGGCTCTGGTGCCTGGAAGAGAACAGGCACTATTCACAAGGCAGTGAGACCAGAAGGAGGGTTAGGGTCAGGAAGAGTTAATAAGAATGCTTTTATAATGTATATTCTCCCACCTCTTCTATCCAAATCCTGGTGAACTAGTTCTGACAGTAGGATGAAATCTATCTTCCGGCAAGGAAACTAAGACTCTCAATAAATGGACTTAGCCAAGGCCTCCACCTGATTAGTACCAAATGCGGGACTAGAACCGAGTATTATTTGTTCCAGTGCAGAGCTCCATTAACTGACCTATGAGAGATGAGTCCTTTTGACTCTACATCTACTTGCTATGCCTTCAAAGGCAGGATAGATACCACATGCACATTGGGCAGAATTCCTTCACTTATTCAGCATATATTTATGAGCACCTGCTCTATGTCAGGCACTCATTAGGTACGGGGATTTCAGCTGTGGAAATCCTGCTCTCATGAAGCTCACATGGGGGGCATGGAGTCAGGACTCAGACAGGAGGAATTATACAAAAGGAGATAGGCGCTGTGAAGAGCGGTGAACCAGGAAGCAGGTAGCCAGCGTTGGGAGGAGGTTGCTCCTTTCCAGAGGGTTGTCAGGGAAGGCCACTAAGATCAGGAGACATTAAACAGAAATCAGGGGACGTGTGCACAAGGGAAGCGAAGGAGCAAGCCACGTGGCTACCTGGGGAGAGTATTCCAGGATAAGGAAACTGCAAGCACAAAAGCAGTGCTGTGGGAGGTATCTGACATATTCAAGGAACACAGAGAAGGACAGTGTGGTAGGTGCAGAGGGAGAATGGTAGGTAGGAGGTGAGATCAGAGAAGTGGGCAGTTAGGTCCTAGAGAGCCTTAGAGGCCAATCGAGTTATGTGGGGACCACTGGAGGGAGCCATTCGCAGAGCAGTGACAAGATGTGACTTGTCTTTATAGAGGACCACACTGTGGCTGTGGGGAAAGGCAGATGCAGGGAGCCAGTTTGGAGACTAGGGCCTAGGATGAGGATGGTGATGGTGAAAAGTTCTGAATGTATTTTGAGGGTAGACGCAATACGATTGTCGACTGATTGAATACATGATGTGAGACAAGGACAAAAGCCAAGGATGGCTCCAAGCCTTTTTCCTGGACAGCTGCCAGGATGAGGTTGGCATTTATTTAGGTGGAGGAATAATGAAAGAAGCAGGTTTGGTAGATGGAAGGAGATATTTGTTTTGGGATGTGTTAATTTGAGATGTCTAATTAGACAGCAAAGTAGAGAGGTCGAATGGACAATTATACATGAGTCTGCTGTTGAGTGTTGAGGTGTGGGATAGAGACATTAAGCTGAGAGTCATTAGTGTTTAAATGTCATTTAAAACCAAGAGACTAGATGAGATCTCCAAGGGACTGAGAAGGGAGAGAAGAGGGAAGGGGTCTGAAGACTCAGCCCTGAAGCATAGGTATTTAGCATGGCAGATGAGAAGAAACTGGGAAAGGAGCTGGAGAAGGAACAGCAGGTGAAAGGAGAGCTAAGAAGAATATGCCCTGGAATCAGGTGAAGACGCATTCCTACAAGAAAGATTGATGCTGTCAAATTGCTCGATCAAGTAACAAACATAGGGACTGAGACCTGACCATAGGAGACCAGTAGCCCATGAAGGTCACTGATGATTGATGAGCCCCGTTTTGATGGAGCTGAGGGTGGGCAGAGTATTGTCAGAAGAGAAGAACTGAAGACAGCATGTACAGACAACTCTTTCAAGGAGTCAGGTATACAGGTGAGCTGACAATCAGAGAAGTATGGGGGGCTGGAAGAGTTAATTTAAATTTGTTTATTTTTTTCATGGGCAATGGCAATTTTACCATGTTTTGTGCTGATAGGGTCTGTTCTGGAGACAAGGACACATTGAGGATGCAGGAATGATCCCCTAGGCCATTCACGCATTGAACTAATTAGTAGGCACTATATTTATTAAGGAAGAGGAGGTGGATTATCTAAGAACTCCCATGAATGGGGAGCACCAGGATGAGGGAGGGGCTGGTTAAAATGGCTTATAAGTGTACAAAATAAATGTTTTGGGGGCAACTAAGTGTCCCTGTGAGGATAAGAAAATGTTGGATTTGTGCTTTGTACTTTATATTACAGTGAAGTCCAGATGTCTTAAAATTTAAAGGCTAAAGTTATAAAGGTACTAAAAGAAACTACAGAAGAAATTTTGAAGCAATCTTGGGATATATAAGACCTTCTAGAGTATGACACAAAAGCAAGAAACCCAAAATGAAAATGTTGATTCAACCTCAGACCAATAGAAGTAATTTCACATAGCTAAAAAATAGTGAGAACATTTAAAAAAATGGGGGAATATTTGTAATTCATAAGATCCATAAACAACTAATTTCCAAATACTCATATTTTATAAATTAATAATATAAAGACAAACGACCCAAAGGGGAAAAATGACAAAAGTTCATGGATAGTCATTATAAACTGGTATGACTTTTATGGAATATGGTCTGGCAATATCTTTCAAAATTAAAAATGCACATATCTTTGTCCTAGAAATTTCATTATAGATTTTTTTTCCTGCAAATAAACTTCTACATATGTGAAATGATGTTTACTCAGGGATGTTTGTGGCAGGATTGCTTGTAATAGCAAAATATTGGAGGAAACCTAAAAGTGATCTCTGAATAGGAGACAGGTCTTATAAATTATGAAACAGCTATACAAGGGAATACTATCTAGTCACTAAAAAGAACAAAGTGGCTGTTATGTACTTAGATCTCTAAGATACATTACTAGAAGAGCAATCTCTAGGATACATAGTTAGATTTAAAAAGATACAAAACAGTTATATCATATTCTACCATTTGTCACAGAAGCAATGCAGGAGTAAAAATAAACACACAGCCACAATAGAAAGCTGTGAGATTTGCTACCTGCAGATGGGAACAGTGAGGAAGCTATAAGGCACAAAAAAAGATGGACCACAAAATATAGCAAAGCTGAGGATACATAAGCCCCTATGAGTGGGAGAGAAGCCCTCCTGCAGAACCTCTGACTGATACCAATCTGAGAATTCAGGAGGCCCTGAGCAGGAGGTTTTACATAGGCAATTAATTGAAGGCTTATGGGAGAGCTGTTCTGTCTTCCCGTTTTCAGAGAGGCCAATGTAGATGTCTGCATTAATAGCCAGCCAGGATTAGGGTTCTCTGAACTGATAGTGCTTACAGGAATAGAATGGAACTTTCTTAACTGGGCGAAGGTTATTAATTAGTGAGCTACAGCAAATATCACATGGACTGATGAGATAACAGAAACCTTCCCACTCTTGAGGAGTAAGTCAAAGGTACACTATCAGTGCTGCTGTTTAACGTTGTACTGAGCCCTGGCCAATGCAATAAGTCAAGTTTTAAAAAGATAATTAGATACTGGATATAGATATAAACTGTCATTAATTACAGATTGCTTATGACTAATTAAATGAAGCCTTTGGTGTTTAGCTACATTAAGAAACTGTCTTATTAGAAAGTTCTAGATTTTCAGTTGAAATTCTTATTTTTTTTCTAAGCAATCCGTATATGGTGTTGGAACAAATTAGAAAATAAATTCAAACATCAGTCTCTCTCTTTCTCTCTCTCTCACACATATATACACACATATTTCCACAAAGAAAGATATTGATGGAATAAAGATCTAAATATGAAAGCCAAAACTAAAACAATTTTAGGAGAAAATTTGGAAGAATACTTTTATAATCATCATTTATTTCAGACTACAAGGGAAAACTGGTAGATTAACCACAAAAATACTGAGAACATCTGGACTCTCAAATATCTAATGAATAAGATAAAACAACAGCAATGGTCTGGGGCATAGTTAGGCTAACTGATTGGTAGCAACTGATTAATATCCATAATAGACATAGAGCACTTATAAATCAAGAAAATGACAACCCAGTAGAAAAATGAGCAAAGGATATGAATAGGAAATTCACAGAAAAAAGACAAATATTAAACAGTGGTAATTTTGCTTAGCCTCACTAGTAATATAGAAAATGTAAATCAATGCAATAAGACACTAATAATTTTAAGAAAAAATTTACAGATTAAATATATTCATCATTGGTAAAAGTGTGGGAAATGGGTCTTTTCTAAATTTTTGGTAGCAGTACAAAATGCTGCTTATCTTTAGAAGGAAATTTGAAATATTAAAGTGTGTTCAAAATGCATATGCTATTTGACCAAACAATTCTATTTTTAGAAATCTAACCTATGTAAAACATTCATACGTGCTTTGTAAAATATATACAAGATATTTATCATCTTATTATTTGAATAACAATAAATGGAAACAACTTAAGTGTCCACTATAGAGAATGATCAAATAAATTAAATAAATGATCAGGCAAGTCCAGAGCTAATGCTCTTAAACACTGTATATATTGTCTCTCATTCAACTACCCCCCCTTTGCATAGTCCCAATAAGATGTCTTCAACAGTACTCAATCAACAAATCAATCAGTTAGTCCATCCATTCATTCATCCTTCCTTGCCTTATTTTTAGTCACTGATTTTAGACCAACTAGGAGCCATGTATTCTACTGTGTTCTAAGGGATGTTGAGATTTTGTTAAAAAGCATGAAAAGAACTTCAGGTGCCTGTATGTAATAAGTGCTTCATGTCATCTCGTTTATCATGTGCAGGCTTCTCGTATTCCTCAGTACTAATTATAAAAATATTCCACTGAAAATATCTGGCCTAGACAATTGATGTGATGTGGCAGGATTTAAATCCTATTTTTGACTCTTATTAGCAACATAATCTTGTACAAGTGGCCAAAACACACTGGGCCTCAGGTTCTTCATCTGTAAAATGGGGGGATGGCATTAACTTTGTTATATTTGAGGAAGGATTAAATGGGAGATGAGTATAGCACATAAAAGATGCTAAATAAATGTCTTCTATTTGAAGTGTTACCATCGAGGAACTTGTATTTCAGACAGTGAGAAGATAGACAGGTAAAGAGGCAACTACAGAATTGTGTAAAAAAATGTCATGGGAGAGGTAAGCACAGGTGCGGGTGACATTGGGACTGTTTAACACATGTCTCACTTGGGTACCAACCAATGTGTGCACACCCATCAGTGACCAGCAGTACTGCTACAGGGCCCTGGAAGCCCCACAGCGATCCAGACATCAACCCTTTAGCAGCTGTAAAGAGTAGGTGCAGTGGAGAGTTTCCGGGGGCAGAAGCCAGGGCAGCAGGACTATGGGGAAGGATTCCAGGGCCATTTGAGGGGAGCTAGCTCCGTGGCTATTTCCAGCAAGTATCCAGATGTATTTTAATATTTTGACCACTGGATTGGACTTAGTAGTTAGTCGCAGCTCTTTGGGAGCATAGAGAAGGGACATTTACACTGCAGAAGAGTCAGAGAGCACTTTCTAGAGGAGGAAATTCAGCAGAAAATAAAATGTGTAGAAGTAGCCAGTGAATTAAAACTGCACCACCATATTTTCCTTGTTCAAGTTTAATAAAAGGTACAAAAGAACACTAAAAAATCATCATGAGGTTTTTGTCAACAGTAAACAAATGAAGAAAAACTTAAGCCAGAAACACAAAGTCCAAAGCTTGATGTCCAAGAAAAGAAATGGGGGATCTCGGGGAGGGCGGAGAGACCTCAGCAGGGCTAGTTCCTATTGGTCCTCTCCAGCCCCCAGAAGCCATGGGGCTGAGTTGTCAGAGCCTTGAGAATTTACACTGTGTAACCCACCTCCAAAGAGAGATCTCTTTAGATTTTCTTTCTTTGAGAGAGAGGGGGAAATGGATGCTCTAGAGACAGGCATGAGACAGGCAAAGTGAGCAGCATAGCAGTGACTCTCTTTACCCAAAGAGAGGACATGGCAGCTACACAAGGAATTGGGGGTACTCCCCCAGAGTGGGACCACCCTCTACTCCCACTGCAACCAGATGAAATGAGTCTTGGCAGAGAATATTTAACAAATGTTTGGAGGGAGAGCAGAATGCAGGCACTCTTTAAAAAAGAAGAAAGAAAGGAAAAGAAAAAAAAGCAGCATTTGTTGAGCATTTCCTGAACCTCTGCCATTTTCTTGGGGTAGAGAAAAGTGAGTGGACGAGGAGATACCCACTCATCTGAAAATTACAGCTCAGTGAGAAGACAGTAACCCAGACTTTATCAGAGCAAACAGAACGCCTGATCAGAGCTGGGCAAACATGAGCCAGATGGAAAATGCAATGTGACAACCAAGTTGACCTCCTTTAGGTGCAAAGGTACTATGTATGTGGGGTGGGGTGGGGGAGGGGCAGAGCACATGGTGTCCAAAATAAGAGGAAGCCAAACCAGAAGAAAATATGAAATGGAAAGAAATTATTAGCAGTGGATTTATGTTATAGTGCTATTTATTTATTGAATCAGTTCATAACAATGTCCTATATAATGCAATTTAGTAAGAATAAAAATTCAAATTAGCTCAAGATAAAATGGTAAAATGCAGTTAAATAAAAAAAGAGAACTTGCAGACCTCAGGACATAAGCCAAAATAAAGTCATTACTGAGCTCAAATATAATTTAGATTTTTGAAATGTAAAGACAGCTACAGACTGAAAGAAAGAACTTGTAAATCACTTATCCAATAAAAAACCCTTGTATCCAGAACAGGTTGAGAACATTCAAAACTGAATAGGAAAACAAACAATCCAATTTTTAAATGGGCAAGATTTACCCAAGTGAAATGAAACCTGTGTTCCCACAACAACTTACAGTCAAATATTCATAGAAACTTTATTTGTAATCACTCAAAATTGGAAATGACTCAATTGTCCCTCAAGTGGAGAATGGATAAATACACTGTGATACACCCGTAAAATGCAATAGTATTCAGCAACAGACGGGAACAAGCTACTGACACCCTGCAAAAACACAGATGAATCTCAAACGTGTTACACTCAGTTAAAGAAGCCAAAGTCCATGTACTGTATGATTCCATGTATATAACACACTTGAAAAGGCAAAACTACAGAGACAGACTGGTGGTTGCCAGGGCCTGCAGGTGGGGAGCAATCTATCTACAAAGTGCCCTGGGCAAGTATTTTGGAGATGACAAGTTGTTCAATACCTTGATTGTGGTGGTAGTTACAGGACTGCTCATCAACGTGCAGAATTCTGCATTAAAAGGGTGATGTTAATAATTCCTTAATAAGAAAATGGAATTTCAAAAATATATAAAGTAGAAACATCAAAGAACCAAGAAGAGTATGAAAATAAAATTAGTGATGTGGACCAAATAAAATGGCAGAGACTGCACACAATAGGGGCAAAGAGATTAAAATAGGAGAGAAACTACTGATTGCTCACAAATAATTCAACATAAGGTTAATGTCTCATGTCTCTGAAACAAAAACAGAAGCCCCTAGAAATGAAAAGAATATATTCAATATTCAAAACAAGAAAAATTTCCTTCTATAAAGATCAAATAACCATACCATAGTTTAAAAAATTGTCCCAAAACTCTTAATACTGAGACCTCTGCTGCTTAAGCTACAGAGTTTTAAAAATATATTTTTATTATGAATCCAGACAAGCAAAATCCAGAAAAGCAAAATCCCTCCTACAAAGAAAAATTGTTAGCTGGCTTCAAATTTTTGCACACTGAAAATATACATAAACATACAGAATCCTAAGCAAAAAAGAGTCACTCCAAAATGTTACTCATAGCCAAGGTCCCATTAAACCTAAAGGTAATGAGGAGACATTGTTAAATATGAAACAATTCAGAATATCTGTGATTCTTTTTGGAAATCAAAAAACAAATAAAACAAACAACAAATACCTCTGTATCAGTGGCATACAACTAAACAGTTTTAAAAAACTAAAGGAAACAGAATAGTAGAAAATATATTAAATGACTGTGTAGTGAGGATTTAATCCATTTAAACATGAGATAATTATTAACAATTATAAAATTATAGGTACAGATCATATTGTAAACATTATGTACCTGAAAATCATTTTAAAATGTTCTAAAATAACAATTGGATCTTGGAAGAATTGGTAATAGCCCCCATCCAAAACTGAAACAGGAAGATTTTTTCTTAATCTTCATTTTTAATTTTAGAAAGCTCTTTTTGGAAATAATGCTTCTTGTGATAAAGAGGCATTTATTTCAAAGTGAAGTGTCTCTTTAGTTAGTCCTTTTATTTTCAAAGTCAATTCAAATTCAGATAAAATTAATGATTGGAATAAAAATAGATCTATAGAATGGTCTAATATTTATAACAGTTTTTCTGACTAGCTATCTATCCTTTCTGTTCTGTAAGTGCATAGAAAGATGTCTGTAGTAATAATAGTATGAAAAATAGTAATAATATTTAACATTTGCTGTATGTCAAACACATTCTACCTAAAATACCTTTTTACATTTAATATAATCCACGTTACATTTAACATGGATTAGCTCACATATTCTCAACCCTGTAGTATAGGCACTGTCCTCATCATCTTCATTTACATATGATGAAACCAAGGCACAATTGTGTCCTACCCATGGACATTCAAGAGTGGACCAGGAGAGACCTAAAGCAGCCAGTCTGGATCCTAACTGGCTCCTGCCCTTTGCTAACATCATGAACAACTTCCTTAGGATTAACAGGAGCCAATTCTAGGAGAAGGAATTTTTTTTTCCACTTTTATCTTTATACATATATTTTCCATATTGTTTGAATTCTTTTAATGATGTATATTTGTTTAAATAAAAAACATAACTTTTCTTTAAAATTTTTGCAAATAGTTGGAAGAAAGTTGAAAATAGGCCAGCAAGATGGAAATATAGATGGTTTTGCTTCTTTGAATTTGTCTGTATTTTACATTTTTACATTTTAAAATATTGAAGAAAATTAGTGATTTGATTCAAAGTGAGATAGACTCCCTTTTAGGCAGACAAGCCACAGAGCCATTTCTCCATGGGTTTCATTTATCTTTTAATTTTTATATTGGTGTTACTTGGTCCCTGGCTTGTCAGTTTCTTCCAAAGTGTATTGTTTGGAAATGCACTTGTTACTGCTTCTTCTCAAAGTGCATTGAGATCCACTAACAAGAGGAGGGCTGGTAAAGAAAGTGGAGTACAGATAATTACAGTGAAATAAAATGGGAAGAAAAATATGCCTATGGGAAAAAAGATTTTTTAAAAAAATAATTGTATTTGGAAGAACTAATGTCAGGTCTTTATAAACTTCATTATGGGATTTTATAACAAAGCTATGCTGCCATTTCCCTGTTTGTCTCTGCTAATCCTACTGAGAAAAATTGTAAAGTACTTATCTTACATATTCATATAAATAACTTATTTAAATACATAAATATTTTATCATCATAGACAAAAGGCTGGATGAATTCTCAAGAAATTTGGAGAGTTTTGGGGGCCTAGATCTACTTAAAATATAAGCTTAGTGAGCCAGAAATTCCATGAGGAGAGTCATTTCAGAGCAGCTGAAACTGAAGAAAATAATTTATTAAATTTAGAGGTTGAATTTGGAGGACATCTAACTTAAAATATAACCAATATCTATTTTAGTTTTTTTTTAAAGAGCCCTCAGAAGGGCAGGCAGACATCCCCCAGGTCCACTGACACTTATGCATAGCGAGAGGACTGCACCACCCCTGAGAGGTGCCAGGTTGGCTGTGGACAGAGGTTTCATGTACATGCCTGGATTGGAAGTCACAGAGGCAAACCCTAGGGAGAGCAGGCACTGATTGGTGACCTGGCTGGGCTGTGTGGCTCCCAGCTGTCTGGCAGCCAGGAAGAATAACCTCAGTGATTTACCTTAACAATGACTCACTCAGGTGCATTGGAGAGGCCAGCTGGAAACAGTGACAGAACAGTGACAGCTAATGTATACAGGACCAACAATGGGGTGCCATCCCTGTGTCAGGCCCTTTACTTGTGTGACCCCTCCAATTCTGACAACTACCAATGAAGGAAATTTAATTATCCAGCAATGTCAATGAGGAAATAAATATTTTAAGCAATGGGGCACTTTTCTCCAGGTGACACCTGGTGAATGGCAGAGGCAGCAGATAAACCAACGGGGGCCGAGGCTTCCCCCTGGGGTTTTGAATCCCTGCCCACCATGACTGAAGGTGTAGCCTGAGCAGGCTCCTTAACTTCTCTATGTTTCCCTGTCTATAAAGAGGGGAAAACAATAGTATCATTGTTGCAGGGCTTTGATGAGGGTCAAAAGAGTTAATAAATACAAACCCCTGGATGATGATTGACACATACAGGAGCCTAGAAAACGTTAGTGATTTTAATTGTGATTATGATATCTTGTGAAGCCACCTACACACAGCTTTCTTTTACATTCCACATTACAAGGAGAAGATACTGCATGCTCAAAAGCTCAAAAAATTTTTGTTCATTTGATTTTTGATTTTTCAAATTTTGTATTGATTTTTTAAATCATGCAAGGGCCTAAATCCAAGATTGAATGACTGGAAAATACCTAGCTCTTTAACGCTCTGATACTAATACCCAAATGCTGGATGGAAAAGCCCAGAGTAGGGATGTGGCTGGCAAGCAGGAAATCACCACTTAGCCATGATGACAGGAGGCTCCCTGAAGGATTTTTAATGGTAGCATGTTTGGTGACTAATTCCTCCCCACTCCCAGCCTGTCCTGGCCTTAATCCCTGGGAATGCTAGCCTCTCTGAACGTACTCACTGTCTCACATAGTCAAGGCCTCTTGGTCTTCTGTTGAATGTCACTGAGAAATCAAAGGGCAAAGAGGAACATTCTCACTAAGCAGGGAGGTTTGGCCCATGTACATATGGCATCAGTCAATTGAGCTAAACTGATGAATCAATAACTTTCTGGGTCAGGTCTGCAATTCAAGTGGTTGCTGTGGTGGTTTCCCTGGAGGAAGGAGAAGTGCTGTAGACTCCTCTTTGTATCTGCGTCCTCATTTTTTTTTATCAACTTGACCAAACACCAGAGTTTTCCTTGTGTCCTGTGGACCTGGTTGACGTAACTATAAACGCTTATCTCTTGTTCCATGTTCTTTCTCCACCAGAATCAATTTGGAGGAAAAAAAGAAAGGGGAAAAGAAGAACAGAAAAGCTGGCCTCCTTTTGACTAAGTGGTAAGAACAGAGACTGGAAGATAAGGTCAGAGTCGTGGGGGGTGGAGGGGGAGTTACAGGGGATTCTAGAGTAGTTTGAGGAACACAAAGAACAGACAGTTGTAAAGAAGGGCTCAGAGTAAGGCCACCGCACCGGCTGATGACACATACACTCTTTAAGCATCAGGACCAACACTCAGGCATCTAAAAATGAGAGAAGGGTCGACACATGGAGGCAGAGAAGAGAAAACTTCTAGTTTACCTTTCTCAGAGGGATGCTTCAGGCACCTGAGAGCCACCTACTGAGGAGTCCTTTGACTCCTCTCACTTTGTGGCGATACCACCAAGACTGTAAAACCCGACTCATCCTCTCCTGAGGTCAGCCTTTACCCTGGGTTCAAAATAAACGTTCCTCTCTGCCTGTGCTGAGTGTGGACAAGGCCTGTGCCCCATGAGCAGACCATTCTCTCCCACACACGAGTTGAACGAGCCTTTGCGAGTGAGTAATGGAGGCGTCTGGATTCTGTACAAGAGCAGGTGACTGAGTGTCATGCGTCATGCCCCTCGGGGAGTTTCTTCCCCAGGGCAGTGGGGACAATCCCTCACTTGATCTCTTGTTCTAGAAACATCCAAACTGATGCATCAGTTCTTACAGTCTAAAGCCCAATTGTAACGGGGGGGGCCTGAGCAGATTTGTGACTTTGTCACTTAGAATGTTCCCGTATGCTCTAGTTGGTCTTCCTACCTGCCACATGCAGTCTCACTGGTATCCTAAAAGGGAAATCCACCACACCTCTGTCTGTGCTGACCTGTCTGTGGACACCACTGCCCCTTATTTGTGCACTCAGTGCTGTGCTCCTGTAAGGCCATGTGGTCCTACCCTCGCCTGCAGCTCTGGGTTCCCAGGTGTTTGTTTCCAGCCCTGCCTCTTCCTGGGGACCGCCTCTCACCTGCCACTGCCAGGCCAGTTCTTACTCATCTTTCAGGTATGAATTCAGACTTGGCACTCTCCAGGGTTCAATTTATCTCCTGGGGATAAATTCCTGGGTTTATCACCAGGCACCCGGGGCACCGTTCTACATTAGCACTAATCTCAAGATTATGCGTCCATCTTCTGGATGAAACTGTGGAATCCTCTTGGGCAGAGACCTTGTCTTATTTATTCCTGAGTACCTAGCACTTAATTCTGCTCCTGACACTTAGGAAAGACTCGCGGAAATGTTTGTTGAGCTCATCCGGTTCCTGATTCCCATGGCAACACACCGATCAGATCCCTGTCAACAAGTCTATGGCTTGGGCTTGCACAGCCCTTGACCTGACCATGAGGTCAAGTGGGGCAGGGCCTGGAGGTGAGTTTGAGAAGATTGACAGCTTCTCTGGAACCAGAGCCAGTCCTGAGCACAGGGCAGGGGACAGCCTTTCCGGCTGCGTGAGAGCAGGAGCAAGATACGGAGCTTTGTTTCCTCTGACCCTCTGGTCACTGATAGGTGGTTTCCTTTTGCTCCGTTCACATGCTCTGTGGTCTCCTGTGCCTTCTGGCTGTCCAGGGCACCGGGTGTGAGCTGGCTGCCGCACACGCCCGGCTCAGGACACACAGAGCCTTTCAGAAGCCCCAGCGGGCCGTGGTAAACAGCCTTGTAGTGCAGGCTGCGGCCACAGTCTTCCACAGACTGTGCCTCAGGGCAATAGGGACCCTTTGTGCCTCTGTTCTTCCCCACCTCCCCCTTCTCCTCTGTCTTCTGCTTCCCAGCGGATGGGCAGTGAGGGGTGGTGTGGCGCCCAGGGAGTTGCCCAGAGTAACCCGTGTGCACATTGCAGTAGGCAGGGGCCGTGGACAGGACGCCCGCCCTGGGGAGTAGCAAGGAAACCGTGCCTGTGCCCCTAACCATCAGGCATGAGTGCACACACGTGCATGGACACACGCCATGCTCGCCACACACACCACACACCACACCATATACCACATCACACACACATCACGTACACTACATACAACACACACCACACCACGCACCACACACCACACTACATCACACACATTGTCTGCCATAAAATACCAAGAAGCTGCTTACTGTCAAAGTCACTCTTTCCTAAAAGAATTTTCCAGACACCTCTCTTGGGGTTTCATTAAGAGCAATAAATCTGTGTCTCTAGCTTTCCCAGTGTGGCCCTGGGCTGAGTGTAATTACGTTGTCTTATTCAGCTCAACAAAGACAGAGCAGTTGCCCATTAAATTCTATTATACGTTGTAGAGTGAACAGGCTAGGTAGAAATCGGTGGCGGATTATTTTGGGAATGGTAGAAATTGGTTTCTAAGTTGCAGGCAAATTGTGTGTGTTATGGGACGGATGTGATCACCAAGCCTCCCAAACTGTTCCAGGCATATGGACCTGGACTCCTTCCCAGCAGATTGGATGGGAAATTTCCCATTAATCCAGCCCTGCTGCCAGCGCTTGGAGCACTTTGGGAATTCCCGGAAAGCCCTGCTGCAGAATAGCTTACATGCCAGCAGATTCTTAAACTTTAGCTTTTAGAAACCACCAGTCATTGTGCAGAGCCAAATGGGGTGAATCACTAGGGCTTAACTGAGTTATACCTCAGTAGTCAAAACAAGAGGTTCTGCTGAGAGAGTCATTGCATTTGTTTTCACCTGCAGTCTAGAATCTGTCTCTGAAGATAATTCCAAGAGATTCTTTGGAAAACTGTTTGTGAGCAATGTCAATCAAGGGGCCTGCAGCAATTTTGTAACCTCGGAAGGTCGTAGCACTCACTGCATTTACACAGTATTCATTTTCTAAAAATCAGCTTTAATTCTTTTTTCTGCTTTGCAAATATAGAACAGCAAACAGTTTTTGAGAACCTGCTCTGAGCCCAGAAATAGGCTAAGCACTAGGGAAGCAAAGAGCAGCATAGCAGTCCCAGCCCCCAAGCAATAGATACAAGAACATGGACACGTGTCCCCAGTACCATCTACATTATGGAAGCGGTGTGCCCCATCTGGAGCTGAGAGGGGGTGTGAAGGAGCTTATACTCTTCCTTTCTTCTTCTGGAGTGGAGAGAAGGCCAGAGAGAGCTGGGAGGGGAGAGAGTTTACTATTTGCCCAACATTGACAGCAACCATTCCATAGACAGATATTTTTACTTTTAGCTCTTGTGAAACTCCAAGTTTATAGGATCAAGCTTGAATGCATTCTGATTTCAAATAAGAGAGAAGTGGCCAACACAGCAGGTCCCCGTTGTCCAGCTGGAGGGCAGAGGAGAGGTGGATCATCTGCCGACTCCAGTCTTGGAGAAAGGAGACCTCAATCGAGACACACAGGGACACATGTGCAGACTCCGAGCTGGCAGCCTCACTCTGGACTCCCTTTTCCCACCTACTCGCCCTTCATTATGTTAGGAATCTGGGAATCCAGCGCTAGTCGGGGTCATGGTCCTAGGCTTGGTCTCCAAGAAGGTCCCCCACGAAGGCAGCTCTCAGGGGTGATGACCTGGACCAAGAGGAGCCTGCTGTGTGGTGGGCGCTGGTGGAGCACATCCTGGGGCCCTTCGTGTCATGATCTCACATAACCATATCACACCTAGTGGCTCTGTCCCATACCTTTTCCCAGGCTTGTGACAGGGGCTTAAAAAAAAGCAAAGAGTCTATGATAGGAAAACTGGACCCAGTCTGAATGTCCAACAGGAGAGTGCTGGGTAAATTCATCACTGTGCATTCATAGCCTGGACCACTGCACTGCCATAAAAGCTATGTCGATGAAGACCCTTCCAGCCTCCAGCATGGTGACCGAAAAAGACAGGTTACATGACTGAGATCACAGGGATGTTTAAGCAAACAAAATATGAAAATGGCAATTTTCTCTGAGTGTGGAGTTGCTGATTTTTCCATTTTTCTGTATTTTCTGAACTTTTGTATAAATGATAAAAGTTATTTCATTGTTTGAAAAGTAAGAGGTCCACCAAAGCCAAGCAGCAAACGATTCTCGGGCCCTGTGGATAACCTCTGGGGCTTAGGTCTCCCACAGGGCAAAGATGTGCATCTTTCCTCCTTCCCCTCACTCCCTTCCATCACTCGCTGGCTACATCTTAAACCAGAGGAAGAACCACCAGCTACAAACCAGACTGAATGGGAATGAACCCACATGGACAAAACCATCTAGGAGGCTTCACGTGCTACACCCAGCCCTTCATTAGAGGGTCCCAGACCCTTACAAACTCATCCACCCTAAGTATATTTACTGAACAAATGCTATATTCCAGGTACAGCTCTAGGTATGGACAAAATCCCTGCCATCATTTCCACCTCTTCCTCTCTTTGTTAAATAACATCTGTCTTCTCTTTAAGGTTCACTCACCTGTTGTCTACATGGCAGGAGAAGGAGAAAGGAAGGAGGAGCTAAAGCTAATGTTATCCCAGCCTCCACTATTATCTCATGAATCCCCAGAATCACGATGTGAGGATTTTATAGAGAGGAAACAAGCTCAGAGAGGTTAATTAATTTATTCAAGGTCACACAGCAATTAAGGGGAAGAACATGGCCAAGCTCATGTTCTCCTATGACACCATCCTTCTAATTTAGAGAAGCATTAAAAAAGACAAGTTCTTTTATTCCAGACTCAGCTTTGTATTCTACTAACTTTAGTAAGACATCTAGACTTAGGAACTGACCAGAATTTTAAGATCCATCAGATTTAAGAAGGATTATTACTACTTTGGGGTTCAAATAATTTTTGACTGCCACAGACAACAAAGCAGCACTAAGAAATTCCTGGATTTGATTTTCTTTTGTTCTCTTTCTCTCATTAAGACCTTACCTGCTAGTCATAGTGTATGACGTGTCAGAGACCATCCCAACAGACAAATGCTAGGAGCTGAGCTGAGTTAGAGGACCACAGGGCCCTGCTCATGTGCAGGGCCTGGCGTGTGATGGATGGGCTGCATGCCTCTCTGCAGGTTCCCTTCCTCCTCATTTCCCTTTGCCCGCTGCACTCTGCCAAGCTCTTTCCCATCTCAAAACTCTGCACCTGCTCTACTTGCCAGGAATACTGTCCCTGCTGGCCCTCTGGTGGCTGTCATCATCCCACTTCAGCTCACACGCTGTCCTTTTACAAAAGCCCTCCCTGGTCCTCCTCAAAGGAGACCACCCTCAGCCAGCCACTCCCCTTTCTTCCCCCTGTGTTTTCTTCATAGTATCAGCCACTGCTTGCGATGACCTCATTTATTTATTGTCTGTTTCCCCCGGGAGGCTGTGTGCTCCATGGTTGTTTTGGTTCCTGCAGCAATTAGAACAGTAGTTGGTACACACAAGGCACTCAGTAAATATTTCCGAATGAGGAACTGGGCTCCAGAGGCATGAGAATATCTTCATTCCAACACATTCAGCCTCCAGCCAGGGAGGGTGGGGGCTCGGCAGTGAGACCGGAGGTGGTAAAACCAGAACACTGTTGTCGGGAAGCTTGAAGACAAGGTCACCCTTTAAGCATCCAGAAACCCCCATTTATTTCTTCCACACCACATCTCCCACCCTTTCTGGGGACTGAACCTGAGAGGCGTCTCCCAACCATCTTGACCACAGGATCAACTTTCTCCATGAACATAAAGACAAAATCACTGTGGCATCAACAGATACATTTTTTTTAAAAAGTATTAATAGAACCCAAATCTCATGTAAACACTGTGCTATTGCACATTGAGTTCTGCTTCTTCATCTTCCTTTTTAAAGACTTAACCCCTCCCCTGTGGGAAGTTTGCTCAGGTTTCCTGACTCCACATCAGTCCCTTCTGTGGCGAAAGGCAAGCTGATCACCTTCCACAGTGACACAGAAGTGATTTAAATCAGAGGGTGACCCAATTACAATGTTTGTGTTGTGTCCCATGGAGAAAACCAAAACCCAAATCCAGTAAGCAGTGATAGGAGGATCTGGAGACAGAAACTGACCTGAATTCTGAAAGAAAAGGAAGTCCTAGAACAAGCCGGCGTCCTTCCAAAACTTGTTTATTGCGTGAATTCCTAGAAGATAGTGTGACACCCAGAAACAGCCTGGAGTGGCACACCCAAACAATTACACTACAGAGATCTGCGAAGGCAGAAAAACAAACTCAGCAGCCTGGAGAATAGAGGACAGCGCACAGTCTTGGTGGCCCAAGGGTTTTCTCTTTGTGTTGCTGTTGCTGTCATCGTTCTTGTTGACCTGCTGAACTCTATGATGAGACCAAAAGTTTAAGAAATGTCTTCTATTCCAAAACTTGCCTCTAAGTAACAACAGCAGCAACGGCAAGTGTTTTTGACCACCCACTCTCTGACAACACTGCTTCACGCTATGGAAATGCAATAGTAAGAAGTCAAGCATAGCTCCTGTCCCTGCGGAGACACTATGTCCATGCAAGGACAGAGGATGTGCAAGTCCTGAGGTCTATAGCAGAGTCTCCTCTTTGCAGGACGGCTGTACTTCTGGTCACACTGCAGTCTGAGAGAGGGGAGCACAGCACCCAAATGTCCTAACGCTCACATCTGTCTCAGTGAAGGATCTCTTCAGAGGAGTCCCCTCCCCTAATGTCATCAAGTCATGAAACTCTTTGGTTTGCAGTACTAGATTCAAATCTCACTGAACAAGATCTCTCAATGGAAAGTTAAGACATGGGGGCATTTTCTTGGTTGTTTTGGTCCCCCCAAACATTACTGAAAATACCCCCCTTTTATAATTTCTTATGCTTTTCCTATTACAAATCTGCACTAAAACTTTTAAAGGGTTTACTTCTTAGATTTGTAAGAGTAAGAATATTTTTAAAACACAAGGATCAAAGAGCCATCTAAATTATTATTTGATAACTGTAATTGCTAACAATAAAGATTTTAGGTTCCCAAAAGGTATTTATTTGGACACTAAAGAGACAGCGTGAACTATGAGAAGAGAAAAGGGTGCAGTAGAGTGAGGGGGGCTGAGGCATGAGGAGACCTGACTTCTCATCCCCCTGAGTCACCGATGTGATCCTGGACAATGACACTTCTCTGAGCCTCTGCTTCATCCTGTCTAAAGGGAGGGGTGTCCTCTGAGGGTTCACTCCTAGAGCTCAGATTTTATGAGCCTGTGAAGAACAAAAATATTTCGCACACACTATTTAATGTTGTCTAGGAGACAACTAGCAGATCTTTACCCGACAATCCATTTCATTTAAAGAAATGGTTCTAAGAACGAAAAGTACCATAATAATAACTGGCATTTGTCAAAAGTGTATAATGTTTCAAGCCCTGGGCGATAAGCCTTTCCATATGAGATCTTTCCTTTAAATTTCACAACAACTGAATGATGACAATAGCATTATAATCCCTCCCCCACTTTTCTAGCACATGTGGAAACTGAGGCTCAGAAAAGTGCTACTACTTGTCAAAAGTGACAAAGCTGAAAATTGGCAGAACTAACCCTGGGAGTGGGGCTCCAGCTCCGGAGTCCCTCATGAGGGAGGCTCTTTCAGGAGCACCTTGCTATCTTCATGAATGGTCCCTGTGCGCACCTGGAGGGAGGAACTGAGGCCATATCTCCCTCCTTCTCCAGGTTACACATGCAGAAGCAGTCATGGACCCATCCCACAGGAAGGAATTTCTTGCAGGCAAGCCGAGATGTTATCTTGCAGTTGATTCTTGATTATACATAACTACCACCCACTTGGAACCTGGTGACCTGACAGAGGAGCTTAGACATCACCTCACAGCCCAGTGACTCACCTAATTTTCCACCT
Source organism: Cheirogaleus medius (assembly GCA_008086735.1). Classification (NCBI taxonomy): domain Eukaryota; kingdom Metazoa; phylum Chordata; class Mammalia; order Primates; family Cheirogaleidae; genus Cheirogaleus; species Cheirogaleus medius. The sequence continues at coordinate 14,021,774 of VBSM01002223.1, read as the reverse complement.
GTCATAGTTTTAAAACACTCTGGTGGCCTGCCTTAGTTGTCTGTTCACTTCGCAAAGGAGGACATGTCTCTGAGATGCAACATGAGATGTTTTGAGAGATTAGATATTGCCTAACTGGGTTGCATATGGGAAAGAGGGAAGAGGTTCCTTGGATACTAGTCTGACAGCAAATGATTTGGTGGGAGTGAAGCCCTGAGAAGAAACTCTTGAGGATCAACCAAAACCCCTAAAGTAAAGGAATAGCTTTTAAAGATTGGCCAGGGATATAACCAATATGATCATTCATTCATTCACGAAACATTTTTTGAACTCTGTATTAGGCGCTAGGGAGGCAAAGATGCATTAGAAGAGTTGCCCCTTTCATGATCTAGTTGGGAGACAGCAGTTATCAGAACATTCTAGTTAGCATTTCTAGGAAATCCTGTGAGTTATGTCACATGGTGTATCTCTTTCTTTGAGTTTATATCACCTTGTCTCCCACTCTAGTTACATAACCACTCTGAACTTCAGTTTCCTTTTTTTAAAATTAGGAATAACTGTTTTTATCTCCTTATGTCATTCCAAGGATTAAGTGAGATGCTTTGTGTGAAAGTAATTTTTAGATGATTTAATGTAAAGGACGATGAATACATTGGGAATATTTTGGGGCTCCATGAACAGATTTCACCCTTCCTATCAATTCCAAGACCTTACTCTATAAACTTACAGGCATGTACTTGAATTTTTTAAAAAGTTGACCAGGCCTGGTGGCTCATGCCTGTAATCCTAGCACTCTGGGAGGCCAAGATGGGAGGACTGCTTGAGGTTAGGAGTTCGAGGCCAGCCTGAGCAAGAGTGAGACCCCATCTCTACAAAAAACAGAAAAATTAGCTGGGCTTGGTGGTGCACACAGGTAGTCCTAGCTACTCAGGTGACTGAAACAGAGAGGATTGCTTGAGCCCAGGAGTTTGAGGTTACAGTGAGCTATGATGATATGATGACACCCTGGGTAACAGGGCGAGTCCCTGCCTCAGATTAAAAAAAATTGCTTAATTGAAATTATCCCCTGCTTTTGTTCCTAAAATGAGACATACTCCATTTTTATAGATTTCTTAAGGTTGTAAAGCTCAGGAATTCTTAACTCAGCTGTGGCTCTTGGATAATACCAAAACAAAACATTGAGTGTTCCTTTAACCTAAAAGTCTACTTTAGGACTGAGATAACGGAGATTTTTTATACTTTCAGCAGTGCAAGAAACACTGACAAATTGCTTGTAAACAGCTTCCGATCAGTTTTTCTCCCTGTTGCCACAATAGGGACAGACTTGTGAGAGAGCCACGGCAGAGTTTAGGTTTCGTGACAAGCCCAAATGGCCTTCCATGTATTATGAGTGGCTGACTCAGTTCCTGGTGGTGCCAGCAGTGGGCATTAAGTGAGTCCTTCTGTTTAAGAGCAGCTCAAGGTCAGAAGGACTTGGCCTATCTGATTTTGAATTATGCCAGTAAATACCTATAGTGTGCAAAGTTGGCTGGGGGCCATGTGAACTGCTTGTCCGTAGAGTTGTTGCCCTCTCCACCAACCTCCCTGCTCCCCAAATCCTCATCTTAGTTCTTTTTTGCCCTTCCTGCTCCCTGCCCCATTCCCAGCCCCCCATGCCCATCTCCCATCCTGGCTTGCCTTGACGACCCATCCAGGCCCGCCATCCTCCTGACCTATACATCCTGAACACCTTTTGGTGTTTCCTGCTTCCAGGTATTCCTGAAAGCTGAGAATCCTGAGTTCAACATCTAGAGTTCTTTCTGATTTCTACAAGGGCAGCAGTGGTCTAAAACAGTTTCCCAAAGTTTCTGGACTTGCCAGAGACTCAATCCCTTGCCAGGTATGAATCAGAAGATTCGTGGGATGTCCAAGAATCTCTACCTCTAACATGTATCCCAGGACCTCTTATGATCAAACAAGTTGGAGAAACAGCTAGAATTCCTGTTGGGGTGATAACAGTTGTTTAAAGTATCATGTTTTACTTCTTCACATATATTTGCATTTTTTCATAACAGACTCTTGGTTCTGCTAACCAGTCAGCTGGATGGACGATGTGACCGGCACGTAGTGGCCCTAGTGGAGTGATAAGAAGCACTGTGCATAGAAAGTTGAGAAAAGGCCCTGGATGTTGACACACCCCAGACACTAACCAGGTCTTATGAAATATATTTTGGTGCTCTTGGGATAATAAGAATGACAATTTCAAGGGTGGCAATTTAGTCACCATGGAAGATATAAAAGGAAAAATTGATGATCAAAGGTCTCATCCCTTGTTTATGTGAAAAGACTGGAACACACCAAAATAATTAAGCTTCATAAGGGTAGGCTCTGCCACCAGCTTGGTACAGTGTCCAGCACACAGCAAAGCTCTCAATATTTTGAATGAATAAATAAATGAATGAACATTGTGTTCAAGGATAGTAACTGAGGCATGTTCCTTCCTCCTCTCTATATATCTGAGTCTTCCTACCTGTAAAATGTTGGAAAGATATTAATTGGAAGCACAAGAATTGGGTGCAAACTTTGGCTCTGCATTCACTATCTGTGGGACATTCACTGTCTATGGGATATTCACTACCTGTGGGGCATTAACTATCTTTAGAATACCTACTATCTGTAGGGGCATTCATTATCTTTTGGACATCCACCATATATGGGTTATTCACTATTTGTGGGACATCCTCTATCTGTGAGATATTCACTATCTTTAAGCATTCACTATATGTGGGACATCCATGTTTATGGGACATTTACTATCTGGGGACCATTCACTATCTGAGGGCCATTCAGTATCTGGGGGCTTCTTGAGCTTTATTTGTAAAGGGGTGGGATGTCTGTAGGCAGGTCACCCTGTGAGGGACAGTTGAGACAATGCACTGGAGGGGCGTTATTACCTGCCAAGGGCTGAATAGATGGGAAGGGTTATTAAATGACTCCTTGACTTAATCAGTCCAATTCTCTGCCCTGTGTTACACAACTACCACTTCTGTTTCATATTCTATTTCTTTTAGGAAGTATCAGTGCCTAAGATCTATGAGTCACTAATGCATATTTGCTTCTTGTTTCTCAATATACGTACATTCAGTGTATCTCGATTCTAAAGAACTAAAGGTAAACTCTAACATGAGCAGTAGGAAATGGCCAGATAGGAGGAATGTGCACAGGGACTTTGGGCAAATTTCTTAATTCCTAGGCCCTGGTTTCCTCCTCCACAACATGAGTAAACCAGTTTCAATCATCTATTAGGTCACCTTTATGTCAGTGTGGAAAGCCCCGCTGGAGGTGAAGACAGGTCTGTTCAGTGCACTGAAGATATGTGGGAAGAGGCTCAAATGTGTAAGAAAAGAAAGTGAAAGTTGTGGCCCTTTAACTCCATTCGACAATGCAGATACATTTCTTTTAAAACTCCTTTCTTTCTCAAGGCTGGAAAGGTAAACACTCATGACAGACCAAGTTTTCAAAGAAAACGATAATGGCTTTATCTGCTTTTCCCTTGGGTGAAGTGACCTTGCCTGGGACGCTCACTCGTGTTATGTATGTATTTTTATTTTTTCAGCCCTTCCTTTATGTACTCATTCAACAAATATTTATGGAGAAGTTACAGAGTTCTACTGGCGCTCTCATATGTGCAATTGCAATTGTGTATCCAGGATTTGTGCTTTCTAAACTTTCATCTTCTCAAGCAGAAAATAAAACAGATGTTCTACTGTTTCAGCTTGCCCCCTCCCCAGGTCGTACTGTTAACACTTTCTCTCACTCAGGCAAGGCTGCTCTGGCAAAGAGTCACCTTGACTTTGTTCTCTGGAGGTCTAATGAGCAGCTCTCTGCAGGCCCCCAGATGAAGTCCACACTCTTCAGGGTGGCCTTGAGTCTCTTGCCATCTCAGCCACTCTTTCTTTGCAATTGTAGCTTCCCGGGGTGCCCAGGCAGCAAGGGGCACTTGGGCTCTACTGACCAGCCTGTTGCCATGGCCTGTGTGTCCCTCTCATTGGAACCCTTGAGCCCTTGGGAGGTGGCATAGTGATGTGTTAAGAGCAAAGCTGTGAAGTCAACCAAACCTGGATTTTACCTGAAATTCCAGCACTAATTTTGAGAACTTTGCCAAGTTTCCCTAGCCCTCTGATACATGAAAAGACCATGAAATCCACTTCCCAGAATTGTCTTTAGGCTAAAGGAGATACATTATGTAAATCGTTTGCTCCCAAAAACTGGATTGATAATTGCTTATGAAATCTCCTCCAGCTAAATATCATGAACCCTATTCTTGCTGTCCAACTTCTACTCAACTTTCTAAGTCAGGTTCCCATGCCATTTTTATCATGGAATGTTCAAAAACACATGCTCTCTCAGCTGGACTCTCTGATACGGCCCGTATTACATTCTACCGTGTATTTTAGTATCTTGTTGTTATTGTAGCCTCCGTTGGAAAGTAGACATCTTATGTGCCTTTATTTTGTCCCAACGCCGGGCACAGTTGATTGCCCATGGTATGTAGTACTCGAAAATATTAGTGAAATGAACTAGTGAATGAATCCATAATGTATTAATAAATGTGACACGTTCGAAGCTCTGACTCGGGTAGAGCAAAGGCAATATATGTAACCTAAACATTTGTACCCCATAATATGCTGAAATAATAAATAAATAAATAAATAAAATGATAAACAAAAATAAATAAATAAGCATGCTAGTAATAGAAATTTCTGTTTCAGGGCCTAAAAGGAGCATGTTAGCTGATGTATCTATCTGAAATTTTTAAAAAAATTGAAATTGTTCCTTCAATAAGATATTTGAGCACACGCAACTGACAAGAGGATTAGGATACAGAATACATAAAGAATACTATGAATCAGTAAGAAGAAAGAACTAATTATAAAAATGGGCAAAGGGTAGAAACAAAGGATTTCACAAAAGATAAAACTTACATGGCCAGCAAACATATGAAATGTTGTTCAACCTTACTAGCAATTATGGAAATACAAACTAAAATAATAAGGGAACATTTCATAAAATTGAAAACTCTGTAAGTACGAAGTATTGGTGAGGATGAAAGAAAGTAGGAGTCTCAAAAAATAAATGCAAATATGTAGGAATCTAGAGGAATAGTCAAGATTTTAAAATAATGTCTTATCCTTTATATATTAGAATTCAAGGGTTTTAGGATGTCCATACCAAAATATAAAGAGTGCTCACTTGTTACAGAAAAAAACTTAGACTACTCTTTTCTTTTTAAAATTTGAATCTAATACAAGTTTAACCATATTTTCATCATACAAATGATTCAAACTGATCATGATAGATTCCTACAATGAAAACCATATTTTCATCATACAAATGATTCAAACTGATCATGATAGATTCCTACAATGAAATCCAAAAATGTAGTGAGAAAGATGAATCTTGTCTACCTTTGTCAACTAGACAAATCTGGAAAACATAGCAGAAAATGATAAAGGCTACTTTTAGAAGTATGACACTATTTATGTATGGCATCAACACACACACATGCATGTGCACATGATCATAGCCTATATTGTTTCTGGAGAGGGTAACAGACTAAGGTTGTAAAAACATGGACAAGGTGGGGTCACACGATGTTGGTATTGTGGTCTCCCCTGGGAAGGAATGAGAGAGGAAGGGATCAAGAGAGCTGCGACCAGATCTTTGGCTTTATCTGAAAAGTTTATTTCTATATTTAGAAACATTTAAAGCAGATTAAGCAAAAACTCAGTGGTGAAAACACTGGGTGGTGAATGTGTGTTTTGATTTTATTCTTATTTTCTCAATTAAAAATACTTCATAGCTTTGTTTTTTTTTAAAAAAAAATGTAATACCTATGATTGGCAGATGCAAAGGATTGACTAGATATTTATATCCAGAACATTCTACAATAAGCTCAAATGGAATGGGGTAGGGCTTTTGTTGACCTATACAGAATCATATTTAAGGTGATATCCAAACCTTAAAATGCAGTTACATTATTAAAAATGTTATTTAAAAAGCTCTAATTTTGCCTGTAATAACTTTCTCGTATAAGGTGACCATTGTGCTATTTTTTCTTTTTTTCTACCCAGCACTAGTAGTGTATCTCCTGGGGGCAGTGCATTGACCTCCAATGGTGAGTGCTGGAGACTTTTATAGAAATATTTAAAAAAAAGGGCTCTTCCCAAGTTTTCCTCCCTCACCTTCTCTCCGAAGCAGTACTGCTTTGGCTGGTTGCTGGCAGACTTCCTAGTAGATGTCTGCCACCAGGGTCCCATGTAGTGGCCACATAGAACCCCTCAGAACCGCTGTGTGGGAAGAAGAGAGGATGAATTACAGGAGCTAAGTAGTGGGGCAGATCAGGAATGGCCAGAGGAGGAGTCTAGATGTTAATACTTCCTGGCATGAAATTTAACTCATCGTACTGTTGAAGTAACTGAATGATGTAACTTTTCCAGATTCATCTAACATTTATTGAATACTCATTATAGGGAATCTAGGATTAATGGACATTACTCCATTATTTCTCTAAACAACCATTGAGATTATATTATTATTCCCATTCTTCAGACAAGAAGACTGAGGCTTAGACGAGCTGAGTGACATCCCTAAGGCTGTTTAACTTGGGTAGCCAGGAATTACAGACAAATCTCTCATTCTGTTTGGAGTTGCCTCTTAGATAATTCTCCAACTTGATCTGTTTTTCTCTGTTGAAGGACACATTTCTTATCTTATTTCCAGGAAATGTTCTCTGGTCGCCTGTAAACATGTATTTTGAGAATAGCACTGCATTTTTTCCTACAGTGTCTCATCTGATAACATCAATAGACTCAAATGAAGAGAGAACCCCTTGTGATCACTTACACCTTTGCAAGTAGAGTAAGCAATCAACCTCGAGTTAGAGTCAGAGCTTTACATCACTCACAATGGAGGTTTTATTGAGGGGTGAACAGGAGAGAGCCATCATTGGATTACTTTTAAATGACAATAATAACAGGTTTATGTTTCTTTAAAATACCTGGTAGCTCATTATGGGGTGTGAAATGATTTGCAACATTTCTCAAAAATCTGAGGCCAGGCACAGTGGCTTATGCCTGTAATCCTAGCACTCTGGGAGGCCAAGGTGGGAGGATTGATTGAGCTCAGGAGTTTGAGATCAGCCTAAGCAAGAGCGAGACCCTGTTTCTACTAAAAATAGAAAAAAATTAGATGGGCATGGTGGCATGTACCTGTAGTCCCAGCTACTCTGGTGGCTGAGGCAGAAGGATCACTTGAGTTTGAGGTTGCTGTGAGCTAGGCTGACACCATGGTACTCTACTCAGGGCAACAGAGTGAGACTCTGTCTCAGAAAAATTAATTAATTAATTAAAACAAATCTGAGATGAAATGCTTCTTTCTGTTCTCTTTCTTTATCTGTTCATCTGTAGCTGAGTAATTTTTCATCTGTAGCGGAGAGATTTTTCTCCAAGTCTTTCCTCTAAGTGAGCATCTTGAAGGCATCAGTCACCAAAGTTGAGGCTGGCCATGTTCAGTCACTTAGGCCTTCGTTTTAGTGGAGAAATATCTGGTTGGATCCACAGAAAACAGGTTGAAGGACTAAAGGAAACTGCTCCTATTTATTACCTCATTTAAAGCAGGGGTCCCCCATCTATGTTGAGTTGTATAATTATTTCATTATATGTTACAATGTAATAATAATAGAAATAAAATGCACGATAAATGCAATACACTTGAATCATCCCGAAACCATTCCCCACTTCCCAGTCCATGGAAAATTGTCTTCCATGAAAATGCTCCCTGGTGCCAAAAAGGTTGGGGACCGCTGATTTAGAGAGTTTGTCCCCAGGTAGCTGAGACTGAAAGGACTGAGGAGGAAGGGTGGCAAGGATGGTTGTAGTACTCAGTTGCAGATACGGTGGACTACAAGGAGATCATTTTGGGTTCCAAGTTTTGGGAAACTACTTGATGATCCTCCATTAGCACTCTTTCTGTGCCTAGGTGATGAAAAGTTCCTGGTTGGTCATTTTTTAAAAGAAGAAGTCCAGGAACAGACCTAGGGAATGACAAGTGTTGGGAATGTTGAAGGTATTTCTCAAAGTGGCATTTCTCTTCTCATTACCAGTTCAGTATTCTCCTCCATAGATGTGGAGTTTCATATTGCCTTTTGTGCTGTAAAAGCCAAACGAGAGGCTTTTAAATTATTTCTGTTGCCTAGGAAAGAAAAATATTATCCACAGTAACAAAATCATCAAATTTTATTATGCACAAGTTAGAGCTATATATTTCAGAGTTTTGCTTCAGAGGATATCATTTAGAAAAATGGAACAGCTTTTCATTGGCTTGAAAGTTTCTATTGTCAAAACATATTACCAGGAAAGTACAATACATTGTAAAATTATAAGGAACTGCGAGTCAGCCCTATTTTGATTTTATTTATAAAAAAACCAAATTAATAGCAAATGAATAAAACTTTTAAACCATTATCTGAGTAATAATACTAAACAGAACAACTAATAAAACAGCCGCATTCAAACAGCTGTTTAAGAACACCCAATGATATTCCATCCATTGTCGAATTTGGCATTTGAGCAGAATAAAGACCAAAGTAAATATTTATTGATTCATGTGAGAATACTGAAAATTTCTCTTTTATAAGTAGAATAAGCAAATAAACCATGATTTATAAAAACCCTGGCTAGCTAAATCAGCTAATGGGTCTATTCAAAAAATTCTTATCATGTAAACTGTGAACTGACAATTATAATTGAAAATTACCAGTTTCTCTATGAATTTAATATACATATAGTTAACCACCTGCTTGACTGTTATACAGAGCCATTTAAACGTGCAAATGGATGTACAAATGTTTGAAGGCTTTTGAACCAAACACATTAATTGCCAGTCTGTGTTAATGGAAACACACAGAATGGATGCCTGCCTCTGTCTGTAATAAATATAAAAATTCCCTGGGCTTCTCAGTCTCCGTACCAAGCACACATGGAGGCTTATTATAGGAAGAGCTCATTTGAGAGCCTGAGCCCCTCAACCCCAACCAAATAGGTGAAAAGGAGACAGGAAAAAGTTGCATCAGCCAGATTTGTTGCAAGTGCTACATTCCTAGTGCTGTTCTGTCCAAGCAGGGGCTGGATGCTTCCCTATGAAGCCCAGTGGCTACAGAATAGGCATGAGAAGTGAGGTAAAGTTCAAAGTAAGCCCAGGGGCATGTGAGTGCTCAGTTCCTTCCTGTTGACAACCACGCAAATGACCCAGTGCTTTCTCTTAGTGGCCTAGGGACCCCCATTACAACTTCCCCTGGACCCGCCTTCATGAAGCAGTGACCCAGGCCTAAGATGCTCTTCCTCCTTAGCAATGTGTCTCTGTCCTCCGGCCCCTGCCTGCAGGCTCTGGGTGTTTCAGGCAGAAAGGTAAGAACAGCCTGGTGTGCTCCTCTGCGACTGGCTGTCTGGGGCAGGGGCCACTCTCAGGGCTGGTGTCAGGCCTTTCTTGTGGTCACCCCTACTTTTCTATGGCCATCAGGGTACAGATGGAGGGGGCCCTGGCTTGACTCTGAACCAGGACTCATTGAAGTACATAGATGCCTGGAAAACAGTTGGGGACCTTTGGGGGCTGGGCAGACTCATCCTAAGGTGAGAGGATACCAGGGAAGACAAGTTTGGCCCAGTTGCAGAGCTTTCATCTTCAGAAGGGAGTTGAGATTTTGAGGATTATGGGTCACCTGATTTTTGCTGTCAGTCCAGTCCCAAGGTTGCACACCTGAGTCTTATGGAGAGGGAAATCTGCAAATGAAAAAGTGAAAACAGCAGTTTCTCTAGAAACAAGGCAATAGGGTGGGGCCCAAGAAGCCATTTGGGGGGCGGAGCTCTAAAAAAACAAACTACAAAACGAAAAGAAGTCATTCTCCATTTTGCAAAAAATCAGCCCCAGCCTGGGTTTGTGAAGACTTCAGGGCAGCAGAGACAATGCTGGGGGTAGTGAGAACAGACTTCTTCATGGGGACTTCTGGGAAATTCTTGGGAGTAGGGGAGGGACTTGGCAAGAAGCTGAGATTTTTTTCAAGAGTAAGTTGGGGTAAGAGTCAGGAACGTGGGGATATTATTTCTAATGGGATTCAATTCACCTCCACAGGCTGATGGTACCTGGGAACACACAGGTAAAGAGAAGGGGAAACAGGAATAAGTCATGACATGTCGGATGTGTCCCTCCCTTCGCTGCTGTGCCTCCCCTCAGCAGTGCCACCCAGCCTAGCATTCAGCTTCACTCTCCAGCCTTGTTTCAGAATGACCTTGGGGATTCTCAAAGCATCAATTCCAATCTTAAAGGATAAAGATTCTTCACCATTTAAGATATAAGAAGACTAAGCCAAGAGCTCTGAGGACCATTTCAAAAGAAGAATTCTGGACGTCCTTCAAGCCTATTTGTGTCACCAAACTTTGCAGTTATTGCTCATATATGTGTGAGCAGACCACGTGGTCCTGGGCATTACCCAGGGTGGTGACTACACAGTGAGAAGGGCCCAGCTCTCACTGGACCCAGGCCATTGTTGAAAGATTTGCAAGAGGAAGAAAGGGACTCAGCAATTCTTGAGAAATCAGGTTCTTATTTCTTTGTAGGCCTGAGAGAGAGAAAGAAGCTCTTGGTTCCTCATTTCTTTGTAGGTCAGAGAGAGAAAGCAAAAACAGAAGACAGCCTGAGAAAGCACATCTGTGGCTTCTGACCACGTACTTATGTACACAGACCTCAAGTCCTGGGAGGAGATGGTGTATGCAAGTGTGACCTGTGATTCAGAGCCAGGCCTTTGTTCCTGGAAGACCATGTGGGTGAGCCCGGGGCAGGCTGGGCCTCCTTGGCAGAATGGGGAAGAAGAGGCCACTGGGATGGGGGCAAGAGGAGACTGAACCAGCCACCCAGATGGCCTCCGTTGGGTCACAATCCAAAAGCCTATGGCCAAAGAGGCCTGAGCATTCAGGTCTCATCCCTGTGTCCTTGTCCATTTCTGGGAAGATATTCTGCATGGGGGCCGTTGAGGGACAGCAGGAGGAATTTGGTGCTGGAAACTCAGACCAGGTTACAAGGACTCCGTGAAGGACTAGAGCTGGCATCTGGGTGTGGGGAACAAGGTTGCCCCAGACAGGAGAGGGGAGGATAACCAACCCAACCGTGGCCTTTTGCCTGGGATTGAGAGCATCCTGGGGTATAAGACTTTCCGTGCTAAAACTGAGAAAGTCCTGGGCAAGCCAGGACAAGATAGTCCCCCTGGGGAAGGGCCCGGAGTTGCTGAGCAGGGCATTGGGGGCCTGGCTGGGGAAGGAGACAGGCTCCAGCTTCAGGATTGTTTAGGTTTTAAGGTATAAATTTCCTTCACAAAAATAGAAGAAAGGAAAAAAACACACCCTCAAAAACCATACATCAAACATCCACACTCCCCCCACACCCCCCTACCAAAAAACTATTTTCTCTTAGTGAACTTATCTAATATATGGAAGCCTCATTTTTGCTGATGGCAGCCCATGTCTGATTTCTTCCCCTGATTTAAGAAATTTCTTGGGCCCTCCTTTCCCAGGCATTCCTGGTGTTGGAGTTGAGGCTCTGGGTCTGAGCTAAGCAGGCTGCTGTCTGGGATGGGCTTTCTCTTAGTGTGGGCCTAGTCCCACCTGTGGGTCACACAGCCAAAGAGAGGCAATGGCCGAGCAAGGCAGGTGCTCAGGTGTCCAGGCTCAGACCAGACTTGGGGCGATAAAACACATTCCAGCTCTCACTAGCAGCTGCCCTGGAGCCTGCAGAGATACTGTTTGTCTTGGAACCAGTCAGGCTAAGGCTGAAGTTCAAAGACCTGGTGCCTCTGGCAGGCCAAGGCTGGAGAAAGGTTGGCGTGTAGATTGCCTGGCTCACACCAACTCAGTTCTCCCCCTGAAAAACTTCCACATTATGTGCAGCAGCAAGTCTGAGATCGTCAGGAATCCCCCTGTTCAATGTAGATACTGTTTAAAGCATTTTCCCATTGGCAGAGGGAATGATGTTTGTTTTGTCCTTGACAGAACAATTCTGGGGCTGGCTGTTTTAAAAAGGCTTCAAGAACAATGAGATTAATTATCTTAAAAATACTGCATTTATCTGATGCGATCTTGCCACTCTCTTAAAGGAACAGCTGTTGGTGTTTGCAGCCATAGTGTTTTAGATAGGTTATCTTTTGACATTGGGACAAACGTTTTTTGTTATGTCAGATAAGATAAAAGTAGGTGTTTGCTGCTACAGTTTCCCCTGGTACCCAGCATTCTGCATTTACGTACCAGGGCCAGATGGCTGAATTAAGGATGAAATACACACATCAAGATTTGCTTTTAAATCCACCTCTGTAGATGTAGGTTCGCTTAAGAGGTTTACCAAGAATTTTTGGCTTTATCCTCTCCTAAGGAAGATGAAACTAGAGACTTTAGCTAAATATCACACTTCTTCCATATGTATGCATACACATACTTCCACATACTTCTTAAACTTGTTTTAATTTAGGCAGGAGAAAAAAAATTATAAAAGTATTTAGGTTCCTAAGCTGTTTTCTTCCATAACCTCAGCTCTCTTGGAAGTATTAGAATGGATCTGCAGCAAAGGTTTCAAATAGCGAATCCTCACTGCAGTTTCTTAGATGTTCTCACGCATGTTCCAAGACCCGTCGTTCCTGAACTATTATGGTTCAATATTAGGGTTTTGCCTCTAGCTTCCTGTACTGCAGTGATTTTGGATGTGTATGAGATATGGAATTTTGCTGAATGCCTCCTTATCCCTTACCTGTTTACTGCCCACTAATCTATCAGCTATTAAAAGTAAGGCTCATGCTTTGTGTTCTTCTAGTAGTGGAATGAATTTATGGTGATAATATGCCCTCTCTTGATTTCCAGGTGTATAAATAATGCAAATTTGAAAGAGTTATCTTGACTCTCAGGTGAAATTTCCGGCCAAGACACGAAGCCTGTGGTGTGTGTGTTCATGTGCGTGTGCATACATACCTTGTGTGCTCATGTGTGCATTTGTGTGTGCTGTGTTTTGAAATAAGCTAACTATAAACCATAAACCTTTGTGCTTCATTGAATCAACTCAATAAATAAGTTCAGGCAAGTCCAAATATTTGCAGTGATAGCTAGTGCAAACAAGCTATCATGTATAGAACACTTATGTGGACGATTAGATGGATTCTGGCCTTTTCTTTAAGGAAAAGAAAAATTTCTGGCATCTATTGCCTTCAGTTTACTCATGTAAGGACATTTCCCTGACTCCTTTCTACTAGTCTTGTACTGTCTGGGGGCAGACTGGTAAGAAGCTGGCAGAAAAGGGCTTCTCATCCAGCAAATTCCTGTAGAAGCAGGAACCTATTGTCCGTTTCTTTCTTTTGTAGCAGAGCTGACATTCTCACCTGAAATAGACTCAGGTCTGGAGGTAAAGGGTGGAGATGAAAGAACAAGAGATAACAGTGTGTGTGCACATGTGTCTGTGTGGATGTATGTGTATGTCTGTGTGTGTTCATGCATGTGTGTGTGGGGGGGCATTTGCAAGTACAAGTGAAGCACCCATGTCTTACTTGTTCCCAGTGGGGGATGCTATCTATCTAAATCATGTCTCTTTCTGTCAGTGCAAGACATCTCGGTTCCTTGAAAATTTGGCAGGGACGAAATATCCATCAGTGAACACAGAAATAGTTTCACCAAAGAAACAGTTCAGTTTCTGAAACTGAACTCAGTTACAGTGACATTCTAGAAATTGGCACTATCAACACTTTTCACCTACCCTCCACTCCTATCACCATGTATTTCTATTTTGCCTCTTCCTCCAGATTCATGTCTGGTTTTTGGGAAAATCTTCTTATATTAGCATGTAAAGGTTTTATAAAATAAGAACTCTCCTGTCTAGAAAAATCTAATAATCTTAACAAGCCCATGTTTTATAATGCTGTTTCATTAAAAATAAACACATATTTTGTAGTTAAAAACTCTTCTCTGCTTCCAAGTGGGCTTTCCATCTCATCAGATATTAGGAAGTGGGACTTTTAAAGAAGGGAATTAAAAAGCTTCTGCACAGCCAAAGAAACTGTCAAGAGAGCAAACAGACAA
>VBSM01002223.1:13943220-14007554 GCA_008086735.1 Cheirogaleus medius | reverse complement strand
AAAAAAAAAAAGAAGAGGCAGGAAATAAAGAAGAAAAAATTCACATAATTTAATTTACCAACACACAAGGCAAATGTCTCTTTCCTCCATAATTTATGTTAAAATTTATCAGATTCAGAAGCCAATACGATAAATAGCTGAATATAGTTTTTCCTTGAGCTATAATTTCATCACAGGTGTATCTTGCTCATTTATAATGCAGTATCTTGATATTTGAAGGCAAAATATTTCAAGTACTCTGTCAAGCTAAAAATGAGCCCCTAAAAGTTTGTGTAAATCTGCATTTATATATTTTCTACATAAAATTAGTTCTCCAAGCTCAAAACCAAAATATTTGCAAAGGTATCATGTACATATATTTCTTAGGCATTTTCTTTGCAAGGTGCAAAATGAAATTTTAAGTGGTCATCAATTGTTTCTGTTAAAACAGCTCAGCTGAAATACACAGGAACAAACTATTGATGCATGCATGGATCTTAGGGGTGTTATGATGACTGAAAAAAGCCAATCTCTAAATGTACATACTGATTCCATGTATCCAGCATTCTCAAAATGACAAAATTATAGAGATGAAAAAGAGATGGGGGGCATGGAGCGATGGAAGGAAAGGGGAGTGGGGAGTGTGACTGCAAAGGAACAGCCCAAAGGAGTTTCTTTGAGGTGATGCAGCAGGTCTGTATCTTGATTCTGATGGTGATACATAAAACTCCGAGATAAAATATCATAGAACTATATGCAAAAACATGCACAAGAAAAATGAGAGCATGCAAAAACTGGTGAAATCCAAGTAAGGTCTGAACTCCAGCTAATTGTCTGTTGTCAATGCCCTGGTTTTGCTAACGTACTATAGTTATCACTGGGGGAGACTGGGTGATGGGGACAAAGGACCTCTCTGTACTATTATAGCAACTTCTTTTGAGACTATAATTATTTCAAAATATAGAGGTAAAAAACATAAACCTCTGTTGAAGAAAGGATTCCAGCTACTAACCAAACTTAGGAAGCAATTTAGTCAAAGACTGGTGTCCGTGCACGAGGTTGGGCTTTTAGATATAAACACTGAAGACTCCTGATTTAGCATATGCTTAGGATCCCAGGTCTGCAACGCTTAAGCTATGTAACTGAAAGCAGTGGCTGTTTCCAACACTTCTATTAAAATTGCAGAATCAGGAAATTTCAGGGCAAGCAGGGACCTCACAGAGAATGCAGGCCAAGTTCCCAGGTTACACTTCTCTGGGTTTTGGTATCCTCATTTGTAACTTAAGGACTTTGATCTAGTTTCTCTGTAGTGTCCTGCCTAGTTCTAAATTATATAATCCACAGCTTTCTAACATAAACTACAGAAACTTCAATAGTGATCTTATAAATTTTGCCTTAGTATTTACCGCATCAAATACTTCAACTTAGGTTAATTATAAACATGGACGCAGAAACAACCTATTTATTATGTAACACCATTTCACATATTAAAATCAACTGGAGATTAAATTAACTGGACTAATTCTTACTGCGTAGCTAAGGGTTTAATTTTCCGGGCAGTTTCCTTGAGATGATTTACTAGCACATTTTCCTTGTATAAAACATATTACTTGTATCCACTTAAGTATTTACAAAGAAAGGTGAGCTTTACTTAGATCAGTGTTTCCCAGTATGGGTCCCTTGACTGCCCACTAGATCTGCTAAATCAATACTGGGGAGATTCTGGCAAAGCAAGCACTCAAACTTTAAAGAGTGGCAATTATCATTTGGGAATAAATGGTAATATGCTCTCTTAACAACCAATATAGCTTTAGCTTCCTTATTTATCTCAACTGCTTTTCATGGAATGCTAAAAACTGATTACCTTGGGAAACTGAGCCCACTATAATAAACATGAGCTCAGATTCCTTAGGGCTGTGTCTTGCCCTGTGATACCATGCTTAGACAAAAGGATCTTAGCTGTAACATTTTGTTTTTTGGATTGATTTCCCAAGTCTAGAATAATTTAAATCACAGTCTTTCAAATACAAAATAAAAAGAAAAACAAAACCAAATAAACCACAAAACTAGCAACTCACAGCATTAATGTAATCATTTTATTAACAAAAGGAACCCATGGGGTTCAAACAAGAGTACAAAATACAATCTTTATTTTTTTTTCCTGTGGGTTAAATTGTTAACATTTTTAATAATAAAAATAAAAAAAAAGCTTTTCATAGTTAACTTATCAAAAACATAACCCCTGCCTATTGAGTTTCTTATTGTGCAAAACAAAAACATAAAAGGTAAAGTTTTGCCCATGGAATGATTTTGTGTGCCAAAAGATGCACATTTTCAACTTCAAAATTTTTGCATCAAAAAGAAAATTCTAAGGCCACAGTTTTATTTTTGCAAACTAAACAAGAACAAGAGGGGATAAACAAGCAAGTAACAGCAGCTAAATTTTTATCTTCATTCCCAGGTATTCTCTGTTCCAATGTAGAATTTTCTACATTCATAAAATGCTCTCTTGATTATAAAAAAGTATGCAGTTTCAACCTACTGCTTAAGGTCAGATATACCACTATCAATTCAATAAGGCAAGTCACACCTTTTAGCTATTCTCTTAACTACTACAAAGTTAGCTCTACTTCAATTTCACAGGGGCACTTCATGATTTCTGTGATAAAGGTGATAAAGAATCCTAGTGAAGAATTCCATTAAGTAATTAAACTTTCTCTCCATCTATACTGTTTTGAGTTTGCTTCTTGCACTTTGTTTTGGTATCATGGAGATGGACAATGTCTTGACAAGGCATGTAAACTACAACTTAGAAGTCAATAAATAGTTGAAGGTGATCTTTTCTAAAGTAAAAACAGAACTGTTTAGACAGCACTTCATTATACATACCTATTTAAAGACACACACAAAAAAGCAAAATAAAACATCACTAAAATAAAATCAAGGAATAAAATTTTGTGACAATTCCAGTACCACAATTACTGGTCTAACAGCTTTGCATTGTGATTTTAGACAGTGGCTTACAATGCAAGAAGTGCATACATAATGCTTCCATGATTACAGAGAACAGAGGTATGTCCAGAAGGGTGAAAAGCATACATTTACCTAATGTTTGTAGAAAAATCCCTGATCAAATGACCAACTAATTTTTAAATATAAAATTTAACCTAAGAAGAACTTTTCCATTTCTAAGTGAATATTTGATTGATTCAAAGATAAATTAATCATTCTGTTTAATTAAGTTCAGTATTCTGTAGGGGAAGCACCAGGGTTTCTAGATCAAACCCTTATAGAACATGGAGAAAACCAAAGTACTTGCTGCTCTAAAATCGCTATCATGGGAATCCCTATCTTCCGTCCAGAAATGTTCTCAGCTCACAAAACCAACAGATGGAAGGAAAAGTGAGTGAAAATGTGACCATGAATAGGAGGGGAGACAGAGACAGTAAAAACACTGCTCAGACTTTTAGCAGCAACACAATCCTGTTGGTCTGAATATCCTGAGGTTAAATGATAATAAAATATTGCACCAAAACAATAAAGAAAATCACAGTTTAAACAGAATTACTGAAGAACTAGAATAACAATGTACAATGCAATGAATGCCATCAGTAGACTAAAGTCTCTTGACAGGAATTAAATTTGTGTCTTTTTTAAAAATGGCATTGTTCCTACCCTCTTTTGATTTTGCATTTATTTTGAAATTCTCTTGATATACATATATTTACTTCCATTTAATGCCAACCTTCTGAATTTTTCCCTTGGCCCAGATTCAGATTTAGTGACGGGGGGATGAGACTGCTACTGCAAATAGCAGAAACTCCAGAGAAGACTGATCTGACCTAGAGTGTTAAAAACATGTCTGATAAACCCACGAGAGGTAGATTTAAGAAAGGCTTTTTTTTTTTTTTTTGACTATGTAGTTATCAAGGCATACTGAAGATGCAACGTTTTTATCCTCTTTCCTTCTCTAATGTGCTCCTGGGTAAATAAGGTATAAGGAAAACCAAACATATAACCTGTGTAAAGTACTTAAAGGGGGTGAAAAGTACAGCCTTCAACAAAATATGTTTTCATACTAAAATTCATCTTTCCCCTTTGCACTAAGAAGTTTTTCAAGACGCCATTTCTTAGTCTCATAGTACTGTACAGTCAATTTATAAACTACATTTTAACCTACCATTGAAAGAGTGAAAACTGTATGACTTCATTAGGACCTTATATGATCATGATCTCAAGAAAAGAGACTTTCAAGGACTTCAGGCCTGAATATGGTAATATGGTAAGAAATCACGAAGACCCTGCACCTTGTGGGTCTCCCTTTGTATTTAAAGTAGGCCATTTTCCTATTCATGCCCACCCTTGTGCTGCTACACTCTCCAAAACCAAGTCTTCTCCCACTGAGTCTATATTGCCTTAAGTTTAGGATACTTTTAAAAACACTGTGGGAAGCCCACAGTATTTCCCGTTTACAGGTTCCTTTCTCTCAGGTCAGCACCGGCACCCCTTCACTTACTCTATCACCGTCAAGACTTCCATGACACTCTGTGACTTTTTACATCTTCATCCCATTTTTTAAAAGGGATATATGAGCATCATATAAACTTGTGCAAAGATCCTGTTGGCCCACTAGAAAGTTCTTGTATGCTTTAATTTCTATTGCCTTCAGTCTTGATGTTCATTTATGTTCTTAAGTGAATCTTCCCTCCCTCTTTCCCAAAAAGCAGAAGAAAAGAATGAACATTCTGATTTGATGATGAACACAGTGATTTCTGAAATCTATTCAGAGAATGAAAGAAACAGGCTGGGTCTCTTCTACATCACTAGGATGTGGATCAACCTGCAAAAAAGAGCAGACCAAGATTACTGCTGCAGTATTCTCTAAATTGATTCTAGTATTTATTTCTGTTATAATTATATGATGGTTATAAAGCTAAGTTGCCCAGAGCCTATTATTAATAATTCCCAGTAGGCCACTTAAGCTCTCCATATTCCATGGCGACATAAAACATCTTAAAGGAAATCCACAATCCTGTATATGATGCCACAGATCACAAGGAAAATACTGGAAAATGTGGTAAATGGATCAGTCATAATCTATCACCACTATAAAAACAAAATTATGTTTCTCCTACAAATTATGAGTTGATAACAGACACTTTAATGAACAGACAACTATAAATGGTTATTTGTAAGCAGTGCAACAAAAGTCTAATTTTCTTTTGCTTTGTTTACCTCTGAATAAAGAGGTGGAGGTTGGAACCGGAATTCTGGTATGCAGGCAAACATAGGACAGCATACTTCTTCCTCACAGTTAGAGGGTTGAGGATAAGGAGGAATGTGTCTAGAGAATTCTTCCTCTGATACCACATCTGCATAATTTGGTGGTGCTGAAACAAAATGAAGTTGGAGCTAAGAAATCCATGCAAAAATTACTCTCTTGTGAACTTATATAAAATTAAGAAATTTAGCTAAATGTGAAGATAAAAATATGGTATTTCTTATAATCAGCAAGTTTTTGTGCCCATTACAACAAAATATTTAATAGATTTTTATTTAATGACTACTAATATTGATTTTATTCTACCTTTTTGAGATGTATGTTTTATAATCAAGGTAAACAAATATCACTGAAATGTGGCTGTAGAAAATACATGAACACTCTATACTTCTGACTATTTTTCACTGTCTTATTATTATGAATCAGAATCAGGAGATGTACATTTTATTTCTGAACCTGCCATCAGCAGCTTTGTGTCCTGGGTAATTTAATACTTCTAATTAGGGCCCTTTTCAAGAATAATGTTTTATGACTTTTTGGTAATGAGAAGAATAAAGACAGCTGTAGTAGCAGTAGTAGTTAACATTTGAGCACTTAATATCTTATATGCTCCTGTTCTTAGGTACTTTCCATGTAAAACTTCATTATGAAAGAACTTCAAAATATTTTACCTTCAGGCTGTTCTGGCAGGGTTAGTGTCAACCAGCTCATATCCATACTGAACTGGCTGGCTACACTGGAGTTTCTGCTGCCAAAACCATTATATGGAATTGTACCAATTACTAATGGCAGTTCAATCATCAATTTTTTAGCACCAGGAATGTGAATGTATACCTAATATACCAAAAAAAAAAAAAAAAGGAGAAAGACACAAATATAAGTTAAACCTCATAGTAGACAGCATAATTTTCTTTTTGATAGAAAATTTCTTTGTTACCTGCCACCACATCCCATTACAATTCTAAATTGTCCTGACTGAACACAATAAAGAGTACGCAAAACAGAGTGAATGCTCTATGATAGGTAACTGTGGCCTTAACATACTTCATTGTATTTTGGCATGGCTTATATAATTACTGTAGAAAATTAAGTATATGTCTTCAATGTAACAAGCACCCCTTAATGCACCTCAATTCTTTGATGTTATCTTATTAAATCCCTTGGGGGGGATAGTTTTAGATTAAAAACAACAGCCAATCTTCATATATTCCACAGCTAGTAGTAATGCTGACATAAAATGACATTTCCCCAGGTAACTGCATTTATGCGTAGTAACATGACACCAGTTATTGCTCCACTCTACATATTTTTAATTTAAAGAGAGCTCTGCTTACAGCTAAGGAATAGTCCACTCTGATAATGCAGCAATCTAGGATGGATGGAGTAACAGGTGGAATTTTTAGAGTTTTCCCATTCCATGTGTCGGTGCTCCCAGAAGCAATGTGGTTTCCTCGCACATTGGCGACCATGTGACGGACAGTCTTTGTTTTCCCACTAGCCAAATACGTCTGGGTTTGAAAAATAGCAGCTTTGGGAACAATCAGACGAGAGGAACAATTCTCTATTTCTGCATAGATTGGAATTGCTTCTCCTAGAAAGAAAATAAAAACAGGGTGGATTCAGGGACTTTTCAAAAAGTTCTCATCACAGTGAAATATGGCCATTTCCAATTAAAGCTAACTTGTTCCAACAATATTTCAACAAATTGAGGCACCCTGATGGAAAACATATTGTAAATCTAAGTCAGAGAAATGAAAATACACTGCAGTTGTGGTAGATGTTACTTTTTAATTATTATATTTAATTATTACATTTTCTAATATAGAGATATTACATTAGCAATTCAAAAGATATGTAAATTACCAGTATCTATATAAATTAAGATATGCAATTAAATGATTCAGTACTATTTTAAGTATAAAAGATCACTAGCAAACTCATTAGTGCCTATCAAATTAAAATCTGCCCAACAGGAAAACAAAGCCTTTGCTTTTAAAAAATTAATAGTGTTAAAGTACAACTAAATCAACGTATGGAACAGGCAAGTTTCGCAACATTATGAACCCACACTATATCATTCCATACTGCATTCCTTTCCAATAAGCCAGAACCGTGGAGTAGGGGTCAAATCCACTGTTGGAATTGGGCCCTTTGCAAATGATAGTTCTAATATCAATTTGACTATTAAGTTTGTTAATGTTCTACATTCTAGTCTCATATATTTGTATATCTTAAGTCAGCATGGAATGAGAACGTGTAACAGCATTTCATATTACAATAGTTCTCTTTTGAGCAACACAACTCTGGACATTCTTTTGCAACATTAAAATAAGATGCTGGCATTTTCCCACTCCTCTAGTTTTACTCTTTGTTACTAAAGTAACAGTATTTAAGTCAGAGATACCAAGAATTTTATTGGAACCTGTTCATCCATTTAAAAATATTTAAATATTATTCATATTAAAAACAAAATTTTATTACTAGTCATGTTTTAAAATACCATATACTTCATATATTATAAAACACACCACTTAAAATCACTTAAAGTTAGCTAATAAAATGAATGAATCTTTCATTTAGACTTGCAAGCATTTTGCTTACCATTACAGTATCCCTTTCTTTCAATTTTGGCACTCAGTGAGACTGGACCAGAAGTGAAAAACCAACAGCCAACCATTTTCTCTTGAGTTTTCAATACAGGGGTCTTGAAAATTTCAAATAAAAAAATGACCTTAATTAAAAGACTCTACAGAACTCATAGAATTTAAAATTATGTATTTCTTCATAGAATAGTTGTAAAGAAATTAGCCACCAAAGCACAAATCAAACTTTCTTATCCTCATATGACATATTAGGCAAGATATGTTCTGAAACACAAAGTGTTAAAACTCATCCCCCTTTTAGGAAAAATAAGGTGAATTTTCAGATTTAAATAAGCATGTCAACATCCTATTTTACTCTGAAGTTATTATATTTCTAGGAAATGATATGCTATCCCTTAAAAAAGCAATCAAAAGCTTCACTAGTACCTACAAATATGACAGAATTATTTTTTAAGACTTATGTATAAATCATGTGAAAGGAGAAATGATATAAAAATCAATAATCAGAATATTATATTTATTTTGGCATTTAGTAAGTGGAATAAGTAAACAGTCTTTTCCTCCCCTCCCCTTTCTTCAAAATACATCATCAGGCAGAAATTTTAAGTGTCCTTAATTTGGAATGGTTTGGGGATTTTGTGTAATGGTGCAATGATAAACCCAGCGTTAACAGATCTAAAAAGGTTATGAAACAAACCACTCCACTATAGGATTCTATTCCATAGTAACAAGAGAAACGACACAAGATTTACAATGCTTAGTTTAAAATTGCACACACCAAAACCTTCCTATAAAACCCAAAGTTACCTGCAATATTTTTTCTTTATTTATAGAAAGAATAGTAAAAAATAAATAGTATCTGTTTTTGGCAAAAATCAATTGCCAAAATGGTCATAAAGAATTTAGAAATATTTAACTGCCTGGTTCTAAGTAGTTTATACAAATACAAGACACTTAGCTTCACCAATTTTCAAATGAGTTTTGAGCAGCTGTTAAAGTCACAGCTATAAACCAGGGCAGCTGAGTGCTGGCTATTTTATGATTTTGGCCATAAGTGACCATACAACCACACCATATTTGTTATCTCTTCACAATCTAAAGGTGAACATTAGAGAAAATTCTATTTCTTTTTCATGTGAAAATAGGAGTCAAACAACTTTTAACTGCTGGCTTTTTCCTTGTTTTTAAAAACATTGGCTGGAAAAAGAAACCTCCAACACTAAAAATACATCTTTGTCACATCGGTATCATAATGGAAAGTTTAAATTATCTCGGTATTTTCTATGAAGTAAAAAATCATTCATTCATATTTAAATGAAGAACCATTAGGTCTTAGTAGCTATCATGAAAGTACAAGGTATAATTTTATATTATTTTGATAATATGGGTTTAGATAAAAGGATCTAGCTCATTAGCTCCCATCTTGCCTATTCTGTTGTTACTTATAGCCTGATCTTTCTTATCAGTCTACAGTATTTCTGGTGATTATTAGAAGTTCAATGCTTTAATGTGGCCAAATCTGTCATAAGGAAATGATAAGTGAAAGGATCTCAGCGGCAGCTGCATGCACTTACTTAATGTTAGAAAATGACATGCAAAATGGAAGGATACATAGCATAATGGCCTGAGCTTCAATAACAGGCTGAGCATGATTAATACTCTTCCATAATTACTGTTCCTCAACCTGCTATTATTGAAGAGTTTAGAATATCACAGTCCTGTGAATGTGGCCGCTCTGGTAAAAGTAACCACTCTCTGTGTGTGCATTATTGTTATTAAGCCTTATTAATGCATTTCAAGCCTGTGTAACTTTTTGGCAAAAGAAGCCCCGAACAGCAGGGACATAATCAATAGTATTAACACACACAATTTGTAATTTGCCCAACCTAGAATCATGTATTTGTAGTGAATGCCTATGGGTTACAAGATTGTATTTTTCTAAACCATCAGAAAGTGACAGGACAGAGTACCACTAAACTGGCTAAATATAGATAACACTATTGAAAGGAAGGAGGAAGGGAAGAAAGGAGGAAGAGCGGAGGAGGAGGAAGAGAAAAAGGAAGAACTTACTAATAATGCCGGTGTGTTGACATCGATATGACTAACAACCTGGAGTTCCCGCTTTACACTCTGATCGGGTACCTTGGGCCGTTCCAAAACTGCCCTAACACAGTACTGAATACTTCCATATTTCCCGGTAAATGAGGTGACCAAAGGTCTGAAACAAACCAAAAACATTAATTTATAAATTTATTTTTCAGCTAAACAAAACCAGAAAAGCACAGTTTAAATGTTTTAGGTTGGGGGGGGAGTGTAGGCAGGGTAAGTCTGTCTAGGGACTATGCTATTCAGTGTAAACAGGCATAATTGAGAGTTAGAAGATACCTGGTACCCATACATTAGGACAGACATATCACAGGGAAGGATAATCATAAACTTATATAGTTTCACTTACTCAGATGGAAGTCGAAAGCGAAATGGAAATTCATGTTTTCCAGGCTGTAATAAAATGATACCTTCACCTATAAAAGATATTACATTTTATTTTAATTAAGGTTAGTATCAGATCAAGAGGTTTTACAACCATATTTTTAAAGAAGGTCGTCCTGGCTATATAAGGCAGTATGCTCTCAAAGTTCATTAAACAGATTTAGAGAATTAAAATTGAATCAGTTTTTGATAACATACACATATACAATTCCATTCTCAAATAGATCAATTACACAATTACCATAAAGTGCTAGAGTCCATAGCTCCAACATACATATATACGTGTGTACACATGTATATAGATGTACGTATGTATGTATAAAAATTCACAATTGTTTACCCCACTCTATTATACTAACATAATATACCAATATTAAATTGGATCTAAAATTAATTTATGTAAAGATAGATTTATTTTGGGTTTACCATAAAATCACACTATGTATTCTTTGAGCAGAGATGGATAAGGAATTGAAAAATTTATGAATATTAATAGTGGCTATTACATCACAAAACAGCAAACCAACAAGACAAATTCACCCTAGTGCTCTGCTGATGAATAGAGTTTCTTGGTGGTTAACTTGGGATAGAGAAAGGGCTTTACCAAGCATAGCCATGGCCCTTTGCTCTGCTTTGGGTTGCCAGGTCCGTTTTATTTCATGCAGAGGCTTATCACTGATTGTGAGAAAGCCAAAATGGAGGGTGTGGAGGGACTGTGTAATGCCAGCGGCACTGCTGGAACTTCTAATGAATGTACATAGACAATCTGTTTAATTCAGATCTAAAGCAGACCCTATGGTTTCCCTATGGGTAAGGTGTCTCTCTTGAGATACTCACAAACTTTCCCTTCATTGAATGCTCAGATTTAATACTAAATTCCTTCATTGTGGGGGGGGGAATAGAGGGCAGATAAATAACAATAAGAAGGGGGAGAATAGAAAGAGAACTTTGTTAGAGATTTGCCTGGGCACCTGACACTAAAATTAAGATTTCCACTTTATCCATTCATTGAAAACATTTTTAAAGGGCAGAAATTACTACTGAAATGGGATTTTTTTTTCTCACTTAAATACTGAGTTTTATGAACTTAAACCATTCAGTTAACATTCCAATCTTGCTTGTACTTTTAGAAAACAGGAACACATTATTGGCCCACAAAGTGTTCTGAATCTATCCTCAATTTTCAATGTGTAATACATTGGGGGGAAAAAAGTAACATAGGTGCCACTTAAGACCATTTAACTAGAAATACTCCACAGGTGGGTGACTTGGAGGCAAAGTGAACAAGAACAAGTCACAGGGACATGAGATCATGATAAATGATAGCGCTAGGGTGAGCACAGGGGCTAGGTGTGCTCAGAAGTGTCCCAGCAGAGAGAGAGAACTGGAAGCCAGGGAAGCATCTCAACTTTATAGCTATCAAGTGAAAGGCTCAAGGCAATCCCAGTGCTCCTCAGAGAGCTGGACTAAAGTTCTAATTTGTAATCATTAGATTATAGAACATGACCAAGTACAGGTATTTAAAAATGTGGAGTTCATTTGAGTTCAAAATTTAGGTTTTGCTTAGATTTCAGGCACTGTTGATAATCCTCAAACAGACCAAGGGGTGGAAAGGGGACTAGACATTTGTACACAAGTAATGACCACAGAATGCTAGAACGTAGAGCATCTACATAGGAACGTGGGTGGGCCTGACACCTCAAGGACCTGAGGGTTGGAATGGAGATGAGTAGGAAGGAGTTTAGATGAAGGGAACAGCATGAGGAAGAGCATGTCAGGAATGTGTGAAGAACAGAGAGTTTCCCAGGATATTAAAAGAGGATAAGAGAGAGAGATGAAGTTCCCCTTCCACAGGGAAACAAATCAACACAGGAATTATACCAGTTAAAATCAGACTTCCAATCATCTCAAAACATAAACAAGAAAAAAAAACTGAAAAACTGATAACAATGGGTTATAGTACTGAGAATCAAATCTTTGTTTTCTTTCCTTCTTTTTAATTTTTATTGTTTCAAATTAATAAGGTTCACAAGCTGAATCATGTGCCTATTTCTGCTTCTGTTCTCATGGCTCATTACTTCTGTCTTGTACACTGAGGTCTATAAAGTTACAGGGAGATGTTTCATTCGCTAATGGTCTTATAGCCAAAGTTCATAATTAAAAGCTTTTTCATGAACTGTAGGATCTAGAGAACCATTACAGAGCTGGAGACTGGGGCTCAGGAAGGGTGAGGGACTTGCATAAGGTCACACTGCTGGTGGGTGACCAAGAACTGAAAAAATTCTCTGGTTTTGTCTTGTTGTCTTTCTACCATAGCTCCTCAATAAAAGTATGAAGAAGATCAATCACAATGATAGCAAGAAGTTGGATTAGATTAACAATGTCAAAGAATGATCTGGGGAGAGTTTTTGAAAATAAATCCTAGGGCCATAATTCCCAGATATCTAGATTTCTAAAAGTCTCTACAAGTGACTGAAATATAGTCAGGTTTTGTAATTAAATGACTCTGAGAATCTATGACTATGTTAAATTACTAACTTCTTCCAAGGTATAGATATGTTAGGAATGATTTTTTTCCCCTCATTCTAAAAGAGACTATGATTTTAAGTAAAATATAATTGTTGCCAATATCTGTTATGATACATTCTAAAGCAAGTTGAAGATTTAAGAATTGTCTAGGTTTGGACATTCCATCAGGATGAAAAAACGAGACCTGATTTGTGAATCAAAAAACTACTTGTTAGGCCCGCACGGTGGCTCATGCCTGTAATCCTAGCACTTTAGGAGGCCGAGGCGGGTGGATCGTTGGAGCTCAGGAGTTCAAGACCAGCCTGAGCAAGAGCGAGACCCCGTCTCTACCAAAAATAGAAATAAGTTATTTGGGCAGCTAAAAAAAAAATATATATATATATATAAAAAATTAGCTGGGCATGGTGGCGCATGCCTGTAGTCCCAGCTGCTTGGGAGGCTCAGGCAGAAGGATTGCTTGAGCCCAGGAGTTTGAGGTTGCTGTGAGCTAGGCTGACGCCATGGCACTCTAGCCCGGGCAACAAAGTGAGACTCTGCCTCAAAAAAAAAGAAAAACAAACAAACAAACAAAAAAGACCCTACTTGTTAGCCCAGATGTTACCAAAGCAAATTTCCACCGCTAATCCCAAATTCAACTGCTTTTAATCTGTATTTATTTATTCAGTAGTTATGGGCCCAGAGATACGGAAAGTCCAAAGTCCTGGAGAAATCTCTCTTCCCTGGCCTTTACACCATTCAGCCATCTTGAAAACATGCGTGGTCTGTTACCACTGGGGGAGGCATGCATGGGCTGATCTGGACACCATACTGATGAAAGGACTTGGAGGAAGGTAAGAACTGCCACCTAACACACTGTTCCTTATTTATCCTAAAAAAAAGCTTTGGTTCCAAATATGGTTTTCCTCACTGCAATTCTGGGATCACTTGGATTATCACAAACTTCGAGGATTTAACTGTGGACAATGTACTTCTTCATAGTAGGATAAGGCAAAATGGCACGTTCTATTTTGTGTAAGACATATCAAGGGTTAGGTATATAGATATAATGCATTTTACTCTTCAAGGAAGGAGGGTTACATACCCTTATTTTATTTGATTTGCTGATGAGGCAGCAAGGTGAAAGTGTAAAATAGCTTCCACCCACTGAAAGAAGACTAATATCCACTGTTCCTAGTATTTTTGTGATTAAGGAGATCAATTTTTGTACCTAATATTAATGGAACACCCACGCAGTGGGTCCCCACATGGGTACTTCTGGAAAATCTACACTAACTGGACTTCATCAATATGAACAAGAAGGATAATCCAGAAATGCCCAGGCGGCACTGTCTCTAAAGGCCTTTTTTGGGGGGTGGGGGGAGAAAGAAGATGCAAAGGAAAGAAAAAGCAGCAGTATCAGGTAGAGGCAGAACTCTCATTAAGTTGTCCTGTTCCCCAGACGAGGGAAACCAAGCATGATGGTCAAGCCTAGAAACATTACCTTTGAACTCCTAACCTTCAGGAACTACTTCCCTCTTCCCAAGACTGAGTTTCTCCTAATTCATCATGAAACAAGAACCGATATCTAGGTCTCCGATGGGTCCGAGTGGAAGCCATCAAGCACTGGGCCCCCCAGAATGGAACCACAAAGACACTGGTTCTGCCCTCCATTCTTCAGGCCACAAGGATGAAGACCTAGATCCCAGATCCCCCGCTGTCCAATCACAGGTTCCCATGGCAACCAATGGCCCGCACCCTACGTTCGCTGTTCTAGAAGATCTAGGGACTCCTGGTACTGGGAGGCCGGGGTGAGCCAGGGGCAGCGCGCCAGGTAAACCTGCGCACCCTAGCTCCTCCTCTCTCCGTTGCCCTGAGGTTGGGCCGGAGGCATTGTTACCCACCACTCATCTGCGACCACACCGAGGCTCCGGCCGCTCACGGGGCAGCCCCCACCTCCAGAAGCCTGCCCTGAGCCCACCAGCCAGGTGGGCATCCCACCGGCGCTCCCCCTCCCAGGCCCTCCCTAGCCCTGCCACGGTCTAGTGGGGAGACCCAGGCGATCGCCTACACTCACCGGCCGGGGGTTCCTGCAGACTCAGGCGCACGTTCAGGTACTCCACCTCCGAGGTGGCGGCCGGGGTCGCGGCGCTGACGCCTGCGCTCGGGCCCCAGGCGGCGGTGGCGCGGCCCTGGGCCTCCAGGCGCAGCGCTCGCAAGGCCACCGGCTCGGCCGCCTCTAGCAGCACGTGCCCGGCCACCGTCTCGCCGCTCGAGTAACAGCCTTTGCGCTCGTCCTCGAACACCAGACCCAGGTTCTTCACGCGGCCCTCGGAGCCCACGGCCGCCACGGACCCCGCCTCGCCGCCCATCCCGCTGGGCGACGCGGCCCCGCCACAGAGGTCGGCAGAGGCCCAGAACCAGGGTCGCGAGCCTCGCAGCGCCGCTGTCACGGGCGCTGGCCGCACGCTGAGGGCTGCCGCGGCCCCTGTGAGGTACCTGGTGGAGCACCGGCACGCCTTGGGCCCTGTCGCTTTAACAAACCCAGCTGGGACTGAAAAGGGGCCGGGACAGCCCACACCCAGCGGGCGCCCATTGGCCAGCTGTGAGCCCAGCTTCTTGCCGATTAGTTGTAAATGGCCACTGAGTCATTTCATTGGCGCTCCCAGGCGTGGGCTGGCGCAGGAAGGCAATGCGTGATCAGGGAGTGTTGGCCAATCGGGAGACGCAAGCGTGCACGTGCACAGGTCGTTTATTGGCTGGGGCAAGGCACAGTCCTGGGGCACGGACCAATAGCGAGGCGGTGCGCCCATGTGGACAGACTGTGAGAAACAATATCTGTCAGGGAGGGGGCGGAACAGGGTACCTCCAGCTCCTGGCGTGGCAGCTGTTCCTATGGTTACGAACGGGGGCGGGGTTTCTAGTAGCGTAAAGACTGTTTGCAGGAGTCACCGGGTTCGCGCTAGAACAAGAAGTTGTGGCTGGAGCTGGCTTGTGTTTATGATTACATCTGCAATACTCGAGGGGAAATAGATGCCCTGGAAAATAGAACTCGGCAGTGTTTCCCTGTGAGACCTTCGGGGAGGCCACGTTGGAACTTTCCTGAACAACTTGGACTCTCCTAACTTCCAAGTTCCTGAGCCCCACCTCTCCTGAGTTTCAGAACTCCCAGCCTAGGTAAGAGCCACAGACAAGAAAAATGAAGGCTGTGGTTCTAAACCTGTTCCAACTCCTAAGGCGTTCTGCTCACAGGCTCCGCAGTCTGCCTGAGCTGGGAATGGCGGGAACTCTTAATTCTTCCTGTTCTAAACAAGGTTATGAATCAGGTTGTTTCTGCCCCACCCTAAAGAATTTCGTGACCTCAGTATCATATCCACAAACATTTCCAGTTGCCTTAATAATTTTGTTTCCCCACGCCCATCTCTCCTCTCGCGTGTCCTGTTTCATTTTCTTTAATTCAGCATTCCTTCTCTGTTCTAAATTTTTTTCATCATCTATTATATCATAGCTGACATTATCTGGCCATCATTGTATAACCTTTCAAGTCCCCCCCCCTTAGCAAAGTTCCACCGTTATTGTTATCATGCATTTATTAATCTCATAATAAGATTAAAAAATTTTCTTGGTGTAGTTTAGAAGAAAGGGAGGGAGGAAGGAAGGAAAGAAGGAAGGAAGGGAGGGAAGGAAAGGAGAGTATCCCAAAGTAAAGGTGGTTGTACTGCCCCCTTTGAATTTAGATTATTAATGTGGAACTTCAATAAGGCTTTACACGTATTAGTTTCCTAATTACCTCTCAAAGTGGAAAAGGCCATAAATTCAGCTCTGCGTAGAGTTCTGAAATAGAGTTCTGAAATCACTGTTATTCTCTGATCATTTTGTCTAGAATAGCCCCCAACATGCTCCTACTCTGCCTACTTTTCTTCCTAATACAATCTGACCTCATATATTTATTTGCATATTGTCCATCATCCCCACTAGAAACACCAAACTCATTCTCATTTATATTTTTTATCTCTGGTACTTAACACAAAGCTTAACATAAAACAAGTGCTCAATAAAATGTTTGTTGATTAATTGAATGATGAATCCCAACCCATGTAGTATTATTGGTTCTGCAATAAATGAGTGTACTCTGCCACTTGCTCTACACTTTCATTGTCTCCAGGAAGATGTTCTTCTCCAACCCTCTTCCCTCCAAATTAAGTGGCTGGGAGGTGGGTAAAAGGACAATGGCTCTAACAGAATGATGAATGGACAGAAGTGCAGACATGACATTCTGTGCTTGGAAAGAGAAGACTGCTCACTTGTCAGTTTTGACTACAGGTAACAGAATGTGTGACCAACAGTGGCTGACCCAGTAAGTATATTTCTTATTTACTTGACAAGAAGTTCAGTAATAGAGTAGGCACTGTTAAGGTTGCTTCATCAGACTCCATTTACCTGTCTTCTCTGACGTACTCAGCTCCCTTCATGGTAGCCATGCTTACCACAGCTCAAAGTGTCTCTTTCTCACACAGTAGAAATCAAAACAACATAAAGCAAGGGTGTGTCTTCAACCCCCCACACCCCAAGAAAAGATTTTTCTCTCTTCTTCCAGAAATAAAATGTATTTATTTCCTAGATGCTCTCAACAGACTTCTTACATGCCATTGGCCAAAACTAAGTCACATGTGCATCTGTAGGTTATTAACTGGCAAAAAGAAAGGAGATTTTTACAGTTCTTTTAGATCACTGATTCTTCTTTGGAGGCTGAACAAAATCAGAGCTCTGTTAACAAGGAAGAAGGGTAAATGGCTATTGAGTAGTTAATGCGTAGAGCCATTTGAGTGGTTTGAGGGGGTCTGGCCAAGTTTGCTATAGAGCAGAGTTGCCCATCCAGACATTTAAAGGCTATTTAAGTAAAAATAAAATAAAATAAACTTCTAAAACTAGAGAAAAGTTAATTTAAACATGATTCATCTCATTGGCAGATAAAATTTCATTTTTATTGTGCATACATTAAAATCGATATTCGAGTTCAGCTAACAGTAATATAGCAGCATATGAGTTTTTTTGAAGTGCAATCTGACAGTCTCTGTCTTTTAATTAGCATTTTTAGACCATTTAAATATGTAGTCTTTGATAAGGTCAGTCCTATAATTTCGTTGTTTATACCCACCCTCTCTCCCACAAATTCATGCTTTGAAATCCTAACTGCCAAGGTGATAGTATCAAGAGGTGGGGCCTTTGGGAGATGATTAGATTATGAGAACAGAGCTGTTATGAATGGGGTTAGAACCCTTAGAAAAGAGGCATAAGAGAGATCTTTTACTCCTTCCATCATGTGAGGACACAGCAGCTACCATCTATGAGGAAGCAAGCTACTATCGCTTGGGTATGGTTTGTACCTACCTAAACTCATATTGAAATTTGATCCCAAATGTAACAGGGTTGGGAGTTGAGGTTTTTGGGTTTTGAAGCGGGTCTCATGAATAGATTATTGCCCCCTGGCTGGAGTGAGTTGCTGCTCTCATAGGACTGGATTAGTTCCCATGAAAATAGGTTGTTAAATCAAGTCTGGCTTCCTAGGATCTTGTCTCTTACTTCCTCTCTTGCCATGTGATCTCTTTGCACACATCTGCTCCCCTGTTTTCTTCCATGAGAGGAAGCAGCCTGAGTCCCTTACCAGATGCAGCTGCCCAATCTTGGACTTTTTAGCTACCAGAACCGTGAGCCAAATAAACCTATTTTCTTTATAAGTTGCCCAGCCTCAGATATTTATTCTGTTATAACAACACTAAAGGGACTAAGACTGGGGCTCTCACCAGACATCAAATTTTCTGGGCCTTTGATCTTGAAATTTTCAGTCCCTTGAGCTGTGAGAAATAAATACTTGTTGTTTATAAGCCACATAGTTTATGGGTTTTTTTAGTAACCTAAATGGACTAATACAATTAGTTCTATAGAAATTACTTTATTTGCTTTAATTGTACCTTCATTTGTGTGTGTGCTTATGTTTCTCTGTTCTCCCTTTCTTGCCTTAATTTTGATTATTTGAACATCTTTTAGTAATCCATTTAAATGTATCTTTTTATTTTTGTATATATTTTAGCTGTTGCTGTAGAAATTACTGCTTCCCTTTTTATGTTATAGTTGTCATGTGTCTTACATCTACATACACTGAAAACTCCACCAATGTTTACATTTTTGCTTTCAATAGTTATATATATTTGAAAGAACTCAAGAGAAGAAATATAGTCTATTATAATTACCCAGATATTTGCTATTTCTGTTACTCTTTCTTTATTCCTGAATTTTCAGGTCCCATCAGGTAACATTTTAGTTTGAAGAATTTCCTTTAGCATTTGCCTTAGACATGGCCTGTCGATGATGAATTCTCTTAGTTTTTGTTCAGCTGAGAATGTTTTTATTTTGCCATCATTACTGATGGATATTTTTACTGGATATGAAATTCTGGGTTGGCAGTTCTTTCAGCACTTTATGAATGTTATTCCAATGTCTTCTGAGAAACTTGATTTCTGATAAGATATTAATAGTCTTTCAAATTGTTCTTCCCCCATGTATAACTGGTAATTTTTTTATGTCTGCTTTCAAGATTTTTTCCTTCATTTTTAGTTTTCAGTAGTTTGATTATAGTGTATATGGGTTTGATTTTCTCTGAGTTCTGTTTGGGTTTGTTCTGTTTGTTTTCCTGAGGTTGCTAAAGATGTAAATTTATGTTTTTTACCAAATTTGTGTTTTCTGCCATTTTTGTTATCAAAGTTTTTTTTTTTTTTGCACAAACCCTCTTCTTTTGAAACTCCAATATCAGAATGTTAGATATTTTTTATAATGTCACGCAGCTTTCTCAGACTGATTTTTTTGATCCTTTTCCTTTCTGTTATAGAGGTTAGGTAAATTCTATTTATCTGTTTTCAAGTTTATTGACTGTTTCCTCTATCACTTTCATTGTGTTATTGAGACTATCCAGTGACTTTTCATTTCAGATATTATATCTTTCAGTTTTGAATTCTTCATTAAGCATGAGTTGTTTTAAGGTCTTTGAAAAAATTTCAGTATCTATATTATATCAGGGTTGATATCTGATTGTCTTTTCTCTTGAGAATTAGTCACATTTTATGTGATTTTTATTTTTGTATTTTGAGTAATTTTAGATTATATCCTGGAAATTTTGCATATTATGTCATAAGACTCTGTATACTATTAAAAATCAAACTGTGAAAAGAAAATATTGGGGAAACACATCAGGATATTGGTCTAGGCAAGGACTTCATAAGTAATAACCCTAAAGCACAGACAACCAAACAAAATTGGACAAATGGGATCACATCAAGCTAAAAAGCTTCTGCACAGCAAAGGAAACAATCAACAAAGTGAAGAGACAACTCCCAGGTTGGGAGAAGATATTTGCAAGCTATCCATCTGACAAAGGACTAATAACTAGAATATATAAAGAGCTCCAACAGTGCAATAGGAAAAAGTCAAATAATCCCATTAAAAATGGACAAAGTATCTGAATGACATTTCTCAAAAGAAGACATACAAATGGCCAATGGGTATATGAAAAAATGCTCAACATCATTAGTTATCAGAGAAATGCAAATCAAAACTATAATGAGATATCATCTCATCCCAGTTAAAATGACGTTTGTCAAAAAGATAGGCAATAACAAAGCTGGAGAGGATGTGGAGAAAGGGGAACCCTCATATACTGTTGGTGGGAATGTAAATTAGTGTAACCACTATGGAGAACAGTATGGGGGTTCCTCGAAAAACTAAAACTAGAACTATCATATCATGTGACCCAGCAATCTCACTATTCAGTATATTGAAAAGATACCTGCACTACCATGTTTATTGCAGCAGTATTCACAATAGCCAAGATTTGGAATCAACCTAAGTGTCCATCAAAAGATGAATGGATAAAGAAATTGCGGTACATATACACAGTGCAATATAGCTGTAAGAAAGAATGAAATCCTGCCATTTGCAACAACTTGGATGAAACTGGGGAACATTATGTTAAGTGAAATAAGCCAAGCACAGAAAGACAAATCTTGTACATTCTCACTCATATGTGGAATCTAAATATTAAAACAATTGTCTTATGGAGACAGAGAGTAGAATTATGGTTATTGGATGCTAGGAAGGGTGGTGAGGAGAGGAGGATAAAGTGGGAATGGTTACTGGGTACAAAAATACAGTTATATAGAATGAAAAATATTTGCTAACACAGCAAAGTGACTATAATCAACAATAAGTTAGGGTATACTTTAAAATAACTAAAAGAATGGAATTAGAATATTCCTAACACTAAGAAATGCCTGAAGTGATGGATACCCCAGTTACCCTGATTTGATTATTGCATGTTGTATACCTGTATCAAAACATCACATGTACCCTATAAATATATACAACTATTCTGGACCCATAATAATTAAAAATTAGTTTTAAAAATCCTCTGGAGAATGTCAACTTCTTTATTTTCACAGCCTGTAAACCTGGGCGTGTTTAGACCACAAGTCTGTCTCACCTTCTGTGGGCAGTGGTTCCACTGTCAATTTAGTGCTCAGTGACTTTGCTCTTCTGTTTTGGGTCTGTTCCACACATGAGCAGCTGAGAGTGAGCCTGGGATTTGATTCTGTCCATGCACAGAATTAAGGGCTCCTCTTATTTCTTCCCTCTTCATTATCTCCTCCACTCCTATGGCTCCCAGGGACCCTATTCTCTAATACTCATGGTATATATTTGGTGTTTCTCTAGGAATTTTAGCTGCATATGCCACTGTATGGTTGGGTAAAGCAGGGAGAAAAAGAGGGAAAATACAGGGGAGATTCTCCTCCCACTCCAGACCACAGGTCTTCTTTTCCCATTTCTTCTAGCCATAAAGACAGGTTTTCTCTTTGGATTTTAGGTACCTGTTCTACCATAACCACTTGAGTATAGCTCCAGGACCAGAGCCACCCTCAAGGCATCAATATATAAATAGTGGAAAACAGACAAATCTTCCTTAGAGAATAATTCCAAATAATTTATGTAGATTCTGCTCCCCCTTACCGTGAGTTCGTACTAGGCTTAGTGACTTTATTTCAGCCAAACAAACACTATTTAGGCCACGTGATGAAGATTAACATCACCAGTGATGAGTTATGTTGATAGCATGTACCTTTGATATGATGTTATGAAAAGGGCACTGTACTTCTTTGATAGTCTTTCCTCAAACCTGTAACTCCAGTCTAGGCATGAGAAAAACATCAAGAAAACTCAATTTGAATGCATTCTACAATATATTTAATACTCTGAAAAATTCTCAAGGCCATGAAAAATATCATAGAAAAGACAGAAACTGTCATAGATCAGAGAAGACTAAGGTTTCATGGTCACTAAATGCAATGTGGTATCCTGGATTGGATCCTGGAACAGAAAAAGGACTTTAGTGGAAAAACTTGTGAATCCAAATAAAGTCTGGAGTTCAGTTACTATTAATAGTAATGCCAATATTGATTTCTTAGTTTTCACAGATGGACAATGGTAATTTAAGATGTTAACAATGGGGGAAACTGAGTGAGGAGTGCATGAGATCTCTCTGTACTATCTGTGCAATTTTTCTGTAAATATAAATATTTTCCAAAGTAAATTTTTTTTTTGAGACAAAGTCTCCCTGTTACCTGGGCTAGAGTGCAGTGGCATCATCACAGCTCACTGCAACCTCAAACTCCTGGGCTTAAGGGATTCTCCTGCCTCAGCCTCCTGAGTAGCAGGGACTACAGGCTTGCACCACCACACCTGGGTAATTTTTTGTCTATTTTTGTAAAGACAAGGTCTTGCTCTTGCTAAGGCTGTCCTTGAACTCCTGGCCTCAAGCAGTCCTCCTGCCTAGCCTTCCAGGATGCTAGGATGACAGGTGTGAGCCACTGTGCCCAGCCCAAAGCAAAGTTTTATTAAAAAATAATTATTTCCCCCAAGCTTTCCTGCATGCAGGTACCCCTTTTCCTGGTTCTCTAGCCCTGTGGTCCTCAATTCCCAGGCTGCTGACTGGTACCGGTTTGTGGCCTGTTAAGAACTGGGCACTACAGCAGGAGGTAAGAGAGCAAAGCTTCATTTGTATTTACAGCCTCTCCCCATTGCTTGCATCACTACTAAATTCCCCCCCAAGTCAGATCAGCATGGCATTAGATTCTCATAGGAGCATTAACCCTACTGTAAATTGTGCATCTGATGGATCTAGGTTGTGCTCTTTTTATGATAATCTAATGCCTGATGATCTGAGGTGGAACTGAGGCAGTGATACTAGCACTGGGGAGCAGCAGCAAATATAGATTATTATTAGCAGAGAGGTTTGACTGCACAATAAATGTAATGAGCTTGAATCATCCTGAAACCATCTCCTCCCCCACACCCCCAGTCCATGAAAAATTGTTTTCCATGAAGCCAGTCCCTGGTGTCAAAAAGTTTGAGGACTGCTGTCTAGATGGAAGATGGTTTTTTTTGTTTTTTTTGTCTCTGAGTTTTTGCTGTTTGTGCCCCCTGATAGTTCCACACTGGGACCATCCTTGGTTCAAAGCCAGGAGATAAAACAGAGAAAACCCTCTACAAAACTCACTCATGTTACAGTTTGCCCTTCAAGTTTTGACCTCCTTCCCCAAATCATCTTCTATTGTCAGTGCTCAGGTAGTTGCTTTTATCATTATTTTCAGAATTTTGGTTGTGATCACTGGGAGAGATAGGCTGTTATGGTCTATATTCCATGTTGTCCAGTACCAGAAGTTCTAACTTATCTTTCCTGATCCTTTGAGTCTTATAAAAGTAAGTAAATTGCTGCATAAGTACCAATACTCATTCATTATCTTTTTATATGGTGCATACATTCATCTTGTTATTGCCTCGAAATTTTTATCTTATAAATTTAATTTATGTTTGCACATACTTACATTTTAATTGGGGGACTATATTTATATGCTTGTTGATGTTATAAATTCACTTATGACCTGAATTCCTGTTTCACAATTTCACAATTGGAAATAAGGTTTACAAAGAAAATATCTCTAGAAGAAAGGACAAGGACCTAACTTTTACTAAACACCCACTGAACTCCAGTCCAAACGTTCGACATATGCAATCCCATTCAAGGTCACAAAAACCCTATGTAGGAACATCTTGGAATAGAGGCCTGACTTTATAGATAAGAAGTGCAAGGTTCAGAAAGATGAGCAATGTGCCTTGCTTCATGTTCCACAGCAAGTAAGTGGCAGGACCAATAACAAACCAAAGGCTTCCTGTCCTCTTTTTCACTATATTGCCTTCAAGTTTAAAGGGGAATGAAAAAGGAAGGAAGGGAAGAAGGGTGAAAGGAAAAGGAAGAATAGGAGAAGAATGTATTTTAACAGGTAGAAAGATGTTAACCGATTCCTGTGCGGGTTCTTTCCCACCATGGCTATATATACTAGTGACACTGAGGTGCTGCTCTCTGGGTCAGTAATCCTATACTGGAAATAGCACTGTGCTAGAGCACTCTGTGTATCCACATGCCTAAATTTACTCTCTGTCTTTTTCTAAAAATGATTCTGGGAGCTGGGGAGGAAACCGCTAAAATGGGCTTTTATTACTTGCAGGAAAATTTGGAGGGAGAAAGAGTACAGGGAAGAAGTCAACTGAGACAGGGAAATAAAACACCACCACCAAAAAACAAACAAAAAATGTTGGAGACAATTTTTGTTTTATTTCCCATTTTGATGGAGAGACACGGGTTAATATAATGGCATAGATTTTTTTTTTTGCTAGATATCTTATTCTGTACCAGAGAACGTCCTGTTTTCTTATTTCACAGTTTACACATACTTAATGTAGTTGTATTGCAATTTCAACAGAATGGGCAGAGTGGGGAAAGTGTTTCCACAAATGAACTAATAGTAGATTACACTGCCATTACTCAAACTGAACAAGCAAACACGAAATCAAGACATGTAAGATAAGTAATAATTAAGGGTCTTAAATAAATATAATTAGATCTATATTGAATGCAGAATCGATGGGAAAAGCTCGTCTCTGAGCAAACATTATTTGTTCTACATGATTGCCCTTTAATATCCCTTTGCCCCCAGGAGGGTCTGCTTCAAATGAAATTGCCATGCAGTAGCTGACTCTATTACTGATTTTGCAAAATACCTCCTTGCAAATATTTGGTGGCTTACAAAGAATTCTAATTGAATTAAAATAATAAAAGTATCATGCAAATGATAAAAATTATAATTGATTTAAAAAATCACATTTTGAACTGAGGTCCAGAGAATTAAGACCCTGTGTTTTCCAATGGACTTATGGGAAAGAGTGTGTGAGTGTGGGTAAGTGTCATGCTCATATTTTAGTCCCATTTAGATCCTGTCACCACCAGTACCTTTCTCTATTGGTCTGAAGTGATACCCACTGTTTCCAGCTTAGTATAGGCCTTTGCAAACACATGTGCATTTAGGAACATATAGAGATATATTTTTGTATGTTACATAAACATATATGTTATCTAGTTTTGTATATTTGTATATAAACACACACATAACTGAAAATCATGCTCTATTCATGGGTTCTGCATCTTGTTTTTTCTTCATTTCAAAGTACGTGGTTTGCTTAATAGTTTTCACATGTAACATAAAAGTCCATAGTGCGACTGCACCATTGTTTGCATAATCATAGCCTCAGTAATAGGCATTTAGGTTACTTTAGATAATACTGTTAATACTGTTAGTAATAATCATGTTAAACACACTTATGTAAGTCTCTTTGTATACTTGCATAATTATTTCTTCTAGTATAGGATCCCAAGAGTGTAATTGCTGGGTCAAAGGATATGGCATTTTTTATTTAAATAGATACTGCCAAATTGCTCTCAAAATATTTTATCCTCACTAACAGTGAATTAGATTATTTCTTTTTAATTTGCCAGCTTTGGATATAACCAGTCTGAAATTTCTGCCAATCAAATGGGTGTAAGATGGTATTTCATTGTGGTTTAAATTTACCTTTTTATGAATGTGAGAGAATGTGAATGAAGTTGAGCGTATTTTCATGTGGCCTGTTTCATCTATGAAATGGCAATTGATCTTTCTTGCTCTTTTTTCCTACTTGCTTATTTTTACTTTTTCTCATTGATTTATAGATTTTTAAAATTCATTCTGGGTATTGAAACAAACATGTTTGGTCTTTCACCTTACATATGCTTTTAAGTTTAATTAAATGTAAATTCATTTAATATTATATTTATCAATCATTTATATTATAGCATCATTTTTTAAATAATAAAAAGACCTTCTTTCCTCCAAGATTATAAAGCCTTTACCTATATTTTCTTCTAATACTTTTGTATCTTTTTACCTTAAGCTCTTTAATAATCTGAGCATCTTGTGAAAAAAAATTTTCCCCCCAAAAGATAACTAATTCCTCTAAAATAACTTATTGAATAATCCTCCTATTATCTACTGAATGTAATATTCATTTTCATTACATAATTAATTGCTATAGATCCATCAGACTATTTTAAAATTATTTTCTCTTGTTCTGATCTATTGTGGGTGTCTGCACTAAAACAACACTATTTGTTTATTTCAAGTTTTATCTACAGTATGTTTTGATAAGTAGTAGGGCAAGGATCATCCCATTTTTATTCTTTAAACAATTTATTTTGACTATTTTTATATGTTTCATCTTCCACAAAAAATTTAGGGCTAACTTGTCAAATTTCACCAAAAAAGTTGATTATTTGATAGGAATAGCATTGGGAGAATATTGAATTCATCTGTTAAATTGTGGAGAATGAGCATTTTTTAAATATTGAGTTTTCCCATCCAAGAGCTTCTGTGTTCTTCAGTAACATTTTACCTTCTTTTCCATGTAAGTCTTGCACATTTCTGGTTAGGTTTACTTTATAACTTTTTTCACTATTTTGAATTAAACAGGCTTTCTTTTTCTCCTTGACATTTTTGGACTGGTTATAGCTAGTGCAGAGGAAAACTGTTGCTTTTCATATATGGATACTGTACGTCAGCACTTGGTGGACCACATCTCTTAGAATGCAGAGCTCAGGCATAAAGCTTCCTAAGGTTTTTTTTTTTTTCCCCCAAGGATCAAGTAGATTTTAGGCTAATGGGGAAAATAAGGCATAAAGGTATGAAAATGATAAATCCACTCACATCTTCCAAATTTTAACAGCTTAATGTCCTTTGAACCACTTGGATTTAAAAGAGAACAATATCAGACTAGACAGAGAAGGCTTCCAGCTTCCTTTGTCACATGCTGGGATGGCGGCACTGTTGGCATTTAGCATTGGCTACAGGGCTGCACGCTGATGAACACGGATGCACGCTGATGAGCACGGCTTATTGTGTGCAGTTCAGAGATTTGTGGGAAGCAGGTCTCTGCTGCATATGAAGGTCACCGGGGCAGTGAAAAGAGCAAGGGTTCAAACCTTACTTCTAGCACTTGTATGAATCATAAAATTGAGAAAGGGCCTAATCTTTCTAGGCTCAGTTGCTAATGTCTTTCTTGTTGTGTATTTGTCCTGGAAAATGGAATATTGCATGGAAGATGCCTGCTATCTATAGAGTGCTCAGTATATAGAGGTCTCTGTTGGTGGTAGTAGTAAGGTGATGAGGGTGGAGATGCACTTTGCATTTGACAGGCCTGGTTTGCAGTCTCCTGGCTCTGCCACTTCCTGATGGCATGACCTGGACAAGCTACTTGGACTCTATAAGCCTCAGTATCCTTAAAGTTAGGCTGGCCATAACTTATTAAGTGAGAACATGTAGGTTCATGTATGTGTATTTCATGCAACTGTAGCTGTTAATCATGGCGTTTCTGGCAGTCTTTCTTTTTCCTGTGGGAAAGAAAAAGTGTTCTTACTGAGATGTAGAGAAGAAATGTATTTTATTAGCTCACATTGAAATCACATTTTGTTATTATAATATTTAAAGGGAGCTTCAATATCGTTTATGTCCTGTGAAGAATTTCAGGATTTCGAGTTGCTGGATTTGTGTTTTAAAGAGGTTCTTTGGGAGGCTACTTTCTATAAAGACATGTAATGAAGATCCCAGATAATCATCCAAGACACTCACTCAAAACCAAGTGTCTGATGTTTCTCATGAAACTGAGCATCATAGGACACTGTTTTTCAAAGACACTGGAGACTCTGGCGTACAGCCTTGGTTTTTTGCCTCAAGCAAAATATCGTCGTTGATTACTTAGGGAAACAATGAAGACATCTCGATTGTATTGGGTCCAATACTCTTCTGTTCTTCCTAGCAGGGTAGAAATAATCCTTTTCATTTATTCATTGAATTCAGGCTGGCATAAGAGAGGCATTTAAATTATTGTTAAT
Organism: Cheirogaleus medius; assembly: GCA_008086735.1. Classification (NCBI taxonomy): domain Eukaryota; kingdom Metazoa; phylum Chordata; class Mammalia; order Primates; family Cheirogaleidae; genus Cheirogaleus; species Cheirogaleus medius. The sequence goes on along the minus strand of VBSM01002223.1, from coordinate 13,979,332 downwards.
AAGCAGGTTTAATTATTATAATTTTTGACTATGAGCCAAAAGTTCTTTAAAACTGAACACAGTGGGTTGTGGTGTAGGAACTAAGATTTTATTGAAGGAATCCTTATTTCTCAGACACTTTTTCCCCCCAAAGTATCCTATCTAGATAGGTTCTGCACCCAAGCGGTGGCTGATTTGAATATTCTAGAAGAGAAGCCAGATGCTAACCATTCAGCAAGATATAGCCACCATTCATTCTAATCCTTGAAAACAGCTAAGAGAGTTTTTAGTAAAGAAGCCATTAGAAGTAATGAACTGTTTACCAAGACGAGCTTTAAGACTGCCAATTAAATAATTCATTGCATTTGTTGCCATCACCCATGAGCTTTAAATTTATTTCTCAGTGATTTTCAAAGAAGTAATTTACTGTCAGGTTGACAAGAAAAATCCATCTCCTCTTAAAAATGCTTGTGGAAGTGATGCACACATCCAGGTCCGAAGTAGAGTTATGGGCAGGCATCTTTGTGATACTATCCCTGTTTGCTAAACACCAAGTGACTCACCTGAAGCTTCACAACCACGAGTGGTAAAAGGCATTGAGAGAGAGAGGTCAGAGGACTTCTGTCTGTGGTGGGAGGGTCGGAGGCAAATATCCATGGCTTATTGACAGGGGTTGGTTAGACTTGGGTTTTATTAGTGTTTTATTCTGCTTTCATGATTAGAACTTAAACAGAATTGTGCCTGAGTGAAAAAGACATGGTTAGAAGACCTGCTTCTTCCCCCTCCCACACTTCCCAGGCTTGGGAACACCAGCTTCTCATACAGCAGAGCCTTTGAGAGGGACCTGGCAGGGGGAGGCAGAGTGATAATTATTGCTTCACCCAGATGCAGCTCAAGGTAGAAGCTCCCTGGAGTGGTAGTTCTGTACCCAGGCTTCAGAATCACCTGGGGAGCTTTTAAAAACACAGATGCTTGGGCTTTCCGGGTAATTCCAATGCGCATGTCCAGAGTGAAGACAATGACTCCAAACATTCATTGTCTGAGAGGTGAGTTAGTTTTCATTGCTCTCAATCAATTGAAGGCAACCTGATAACCCTTATTTATTTAGAAACAATGGTAGGGTAAGTATTTAAAGCTATAGTGTCAAAGAAGAACTAAAAGTATAGGAAAGACACTAGTGTGAGTTCTTAACCTGAGGTCCATGAAATCATAAGCTCTTGAAATAGTATGCCAAGTTTTGAGGCGATGTGGGTCTCTGTATTTTGGGGATGGGGGTGAGATGTGGGTCTCTATATTTGGGGGTGAGGAGGAAAGAAGCTTCATTCCTTTCAGAGGATTATCAGAGGAAGCCACCAATAGCAAATCTTTTAGGAACCACTGAGTGAACACCCACCTTCATGAAATTCATGTCCACACAAAGGCTCACACAGTTTTTAAGAAAGAAAACCTACAGGTTAGGGAGCAGTGGTCCTGAGTGCTTCCCCAAACCTTCATTTTTCTCCTCTTGTTCTGCATTCTCTACCTGCTCCAGCCACCAGTCTCTGGCTCCCAGGGGAGAACAGCAGCTTCCACCTGCAGTTCTGACCTACAGAATGTCACCTGTCATTGGTACACCTTAGCACAGCTGAGTGAGTTTGATCTCAAAACTACAAATGACAAAGTGAAACTAATAATGAAGACAAGCAAACAATGAAGGAAATAATGAAAAAATATGTCATAAGAGTCAAAGTTAAATGGAGAGTCTTTCTATCCCTCATGTTCTAAATTTCTGCTTCTCCCCAGATTTCTTCACTGGTTTCTTCTTCCAACTCTCCTTCTCCTCTTGGCTGGGATGGTCTTAATTCTGACTACATGAGAACAGTCTCATGAACCAAAAGACTTTGGCACACCTGTGAGGGACTCTGTTGTTGTTTCTGACATTAGGAACCTGCTTCCTCCCCTCAGCACCCTTCAACTTCAATCTGTTTTCAAACCACGGATGGTGAATCAGTTTGGGCTCATGTTAAATCCCACCAATAGGATAAAAATATAGAATGCAACAGTGCTAGGGTCCTTTGGATACATCTGCTGAAGAGTTGGGTACCTGACATGCCAGATGATGATTCCTATAATCAGCCCCTCTCCCTCCTGGAACACTCGGTGGTTGTGCCAGATGTGCCATCATTGTGGTCTCTATGCATTTCCCATTTTTGTCAATTGTATTTTTTTCCTTAGGCTCAGTAAAGGATATGCTTTTATACCTACAAACAAGGAGCAACTCACATTAGGGCACTGCCTTCAGTCTGCTGCAGAGCCGATCTTGGTAGCACAGAGCAGCTCACTCCTTTCTGCTGATTGAAGGGGTTTGGAGAGTTTCCGCTGCCCAAGTCAGTGCAGTGTTGACAGAGCTCTGGGTGTTTGATGGACACCAGTCTGCAGCCTTTCTGGCTGTCTTGTTTCTTGCCACAGTCATGGCATCTGCTCCAGTTCCCTGCTGAAACTTAGGTGAGTCCCTGCCTCTCTTCTTCTGAGGTCTGACTTTGCTTCTGATATTCCTGGTGCAACCCAGATAGAGTATAGAGGTGAGATGCTCACAGCGTCTGGTATTGACCTCAGATTCTGAGCCTCAGTATCTTGTCCTACCTTCCCAGACTGCTGCCCTTGGGGGCTGATGCTAACCCCATGGGGACCAGCATTAGCTCTGCTGCTGGGATTTGGTGAGTCAAATGTCCCTGGGTGCTGCTATTCCAGCCCTGGAGGCTGCTGGCATGTTAAATTAGTTGTAGTGGCAGCAGTATTAGTATTAGAAATTCTAATAATAAAAGCAGTAACAATTAGCCTTTGAGTGCTTCCTATGTTCCAAACTCTGGACTAAGTGGATTACATACATTGTTACATTTAATTCTCAGAAGAACCCTATGAGGCATTTTCTATTTTTGACACAATTTTCCCCATGGGGCAACTTGCCCTAGATTGCTCAGTTAGTAAGAGGTAGAGCTGAGACTGGAACACACAGTTTTTGAGTTAAAAGGCTGTGCCCTTAACCACGATGGCAAACTGTCTCTATTGCCAGGTGCCCAAGCCTGTGCCTGATTGAAACTGTTGGAAAGAATGGAAAGAATTGCTAATGAGTTCCTTTTAAAGCTGCTGAACATAGACTGGAGAAATATCTCTGGGAGGCATCTGATTGTGCAGCATCCACACTCTCAGGTCTGCATAAGCAAAGTTCTCCAAAGTTCACGGGCGCTCTTTCTGCATATAGATGGCTGCTCACAGTTTAAATACCCGGGAAGGGAGTTGATACCTTCTGTCATCCCCAATTGGTGTAGTGGATTAGTAAGGAGACATGACCAGCAGAAATCGGAATTCATTAAGTCTTTCATGCCTGGAGTGATTGTAAAACTCTACTGCAATAGATGAGCGAATAGCACAGCGGCCTGAAGCTGCCATATGTCAGTGGAAAGCAGGAGGCATGAGACAGTTGCCTTCATAGCCTAAATATGAATATTTGGTCCAATTGCCAACATCTTTGGCCTCTCCTGGCATATGATAGCCCTGGCAGACAGCAGCACTGCCACATGGAAAGGCTGCTAGACAATTCAGCCTTTGTAGAAAATAACATTTTAGGGTAGTTCTTGATGCGTTAATTGCTAGTGCTTTGCATTCATATTATATTAGTCCTTAAGGAAGCTTAAAGAGTTTTAAAAGGTATTTTTTAAATGCCAGCAATGTTCTGAGGGATCTCTCAGTGCTTTGTTTGTGGCATCTTCTGGTTCATACCTCTTGTGAGGGACACCAGTGCTCATTAGGAATACTTCCTGGGGAAACCATGTGGCTACATGCTCAGTGCTGTGATGGTCTTCTCAGCATCCTTAATCACATAAGCCAATTTCCATAATAAATCTCCCTCTCTCTCTCACACACACACTTACCCCCTGCTCCACCCCCACAGTCTTAGTCCGTTTTGTGCTGCTATGACAGAATATGTGACAGCCCGGGTTATTTATAATGAACGGAAATGTCTTCGCTCACAGTTCTGGAGGCCGGGAAGTCTAATATCAAGGGGTGGGCATCTGGTGAGGGCCTTCTTGCAGTGTCGTCCCATTGTGGAAGGGCAAAGAGACGGGGAGAGAAAGAGTAAAAAGGGAGGGTACTCCTCTTTTTATAACAAACCCACTCTCACAATAATGTCTTTAATTCATTACTCCACCCTCATGGCTTAATCACCTCTCATTAGGCCTCACCTCCCAACATTGTGCATTGGGGATTAACTTTTCAACACATGCTTTTGGGGGGACACATTTGAACTGTGGCATATACATATCTTACTGATTCTGTTTGCGTGGAGAACCCTGACTTATATATACCTGGGAAGCCATGAGAATAAGCCTGAATTAGGATGATGGAAGATTAGAGGCCAAAGTGATGAGTTGTCCCAGCTGAGATCATCTCCGCCAGTGTATCCATTATTCATTATTGTTCATCAGGTTACTCCCAACGCTCAGTGGCTTAAAACAATAATCAGCATTTTCTTATCTCAGATGGTTTCTGAAGGTCAGGAATTCAGTTCTAGCTTAGCTGAGCAGTTCTGGCTTGGGGTCTCTCAAGACAGTTTCAGGTAAGATGCTGGCCAGACTGCAATCATCTGAGGTGGTAGGATTTGATGTCCAGGTGACTCCTTCATGTAGCTGGCACGTTGGTCATTGGCTGGAGACCTCAATTATTCCCCACGAGGGCATCTCGGGTTGCCGAAGTGTCATAACAGCACGATGGCTGTGTCTCCCAGAGCAAGTAATCTAAGAGAGCCAGTTGAAAGTGGCAGTGGCTCTTAAGTCCCATCCTTCATTCTGCCCCACTGTATTTATTAGAAATGAGTCACCAAGTTTGGCTGCAATCAAGGGGAGGGGAATTAGGTTCCACTTTTAGAAGGGAGGTATGTGAAAGAATTTCAGACACATTTTAAAACCACTACAAAGAGCCAGCCTCCAGTCAACCCTGCAGGTGACTGCAGACGCATAGATGATCGCCCAGGGGCAGCCAGGCCAGCCCACGTCAGCAGAATTTCCCAGTCAACCCACAGACCTATGTGCTAAATTAATATTTTAGGCCACTTGGTTTTGGCATAGTTTGTAATACAGAAATAATTCATTGAAACAACTACTAAGATTATGCAATGATGGAGGGCTAATTTCCCAAAGGAGAGTCAGGATGCTACCAAGCACAAACAGATAAACTAAAATGCTTGTCTTCAAGGGGCCAGCAGTTCTGCAAGGGAATGGGATGGGTAGCTGTAACACAGTGAAATAATCATAATAATGGAAGCATTTTTAAAGTCAAGAGTTTTCACAGATTGTAAGCTTCAGGACATAGAGTTCATGTTTATCTTGAATAGCCCTGTGACGTAGGGCACAGTAGATATGCTCAATGACTGATCCTAGATTAAGTGAGGAGAATGGCCAGCACTAGAAGGGTGTTAACATTGATTTCTCTAAGAGATGCCTCCTAAACTGGGAGTTTAAAGCTCAGTTGGAGTTTCTGCAGCACTCAGTGGCATTTCATTCATAGGGCTTTGAATATGCAAAGCCTTGGAAGTGTAAGCAGCATGTTGTAGTTTAGAAATTGAAAATAATTTGGAATTCCTAAAACCTGAGGTCTAAGGAAACACTGGTGGGAAAGAAGACTAGGGAAGAGGGCAGACCATCAAAAGCTTTACATGTGGGATTATCTTCCATCTTAATTTTTCCAGGACAGGCCTAATTAGTGCGTAGTGTCCTGGTGTAATTACTGATAGGGCCAACTTTTACCCTCAGAAAACCTTGGCTTTAATAATAAATTATATGGTCAGTTTAATTCTGTGCGGTGATGAGAAGAACCAGTATCCACAGTTTAGGCAATGACTGGATTTTTTGCTCTATAATTAAACAATGAGAAAGGTAATTTTTCTGAGTTGAGAATAAATTAGAAAGAAAAATAAAAATCATGGAAATTAACTTTGGTGGATGATTGGCAAGGCAAGATGTAGTCTTCTTACTTTTTTTTTTTACAAGATTATATTTTAATTTTTCCTATGGCTTCCTGTTAGAAATACAATTTTTAATATGAACTAGAAACTCTCTTTTATTAACACTAAGTTACATAAATTAAGATGTTTAATGTCACTGCTATTATTAGGAAAAGTTGCATGAATTAACTACAATTTTTTGTCTTATCAGAGAGACTAGTCATGGAAGAAACTTCATTGTTTTTCTTTTTCTAGAAAATATTTAATCACAGAAGTAGTGCAATACTGACAGCCCTTTTTATAATGAATGACATTAATCTATCCACCTCCCACTAGGCTCCACCTCCCAATATTGATGCAATGGGGATTAAGTTCCCAATACATGAATTCTGGGAGAAACATTCAAACCATAGCAGATATTATCATATATTTATTTAAATATTCTATAGTTTTATTTAAGTATTGTGTATTGTATTTAGCCATTCAAATATAGATAAAATATTTGGACATAATGTGAGGTAGGAATCTAATTTTATGTTTAGTAGATACTTTTAGTCACTAATTTGAAATGCCTGTCTTTTCCCCCAAAATATATGCTTAGTTTTGAAATTTCTCTTCTGTACCATTAATCTAGCTACATATTTCTGCATTTACACAATACTGTTTCAATTTCTATGTCTTTGTGTTATGCTTTAATATTTGATAATGAAAAGTTTCCCTTATGGTTCCTGTTTGTCAAAAACTCTTGATTTTCAATGCTTTTTTAAAATTTCAAATTCTTTTAGAATCAGGTCAAGTTCCAATTTAAAAATTTCTGGTGGGCACAGAGGATTTTTAGGGAAGTAAAACTATTCTGTACGATACCATAATGGTGAACATATAACATTTTCATTTGAGAAAACAAAACCAAACCAAACCAGAACAAAACTGCAATACAAAGAGTGAAGCCTAATAGAAACTATGAACTTTAGTTAATAATATTTTATCAATTGTGGTTCATCAATTGTAATAAATGTACCATACCCATGGAAGATATTAATAACAGGGGACACTGAGGGTGGGCAGACAGGGAGCGAATAGGAATTCTACTTTCTGCTCAATTTTTCTGTAAACCTAAAACTGTTCCAAAAATAAAGTCTATTAATCAAAAAAAAATCTTGGTAGGACTTTTTTGGGGGGCTGTACTGGTTAGTTTGTGGAAAATAGGCATCTTTAAAATAGCAAATCATCATGTCCTGGACCATGGCATATCTCCCTATTATTTCAGGTCGTCTCTGATGTCCTTCATTAATGTTTCATTGTTTTCTTCAGGTATGTCTTCCACATTTTTGTTTTATTTATTCCTAGGTATTTTATGACTTTGTTGCTATAGTGAATAGCATTTCTTTTATTTCTATAGTATTTTATCATTGGCTATCACTGCTATTTAAGAAAGCTGTTTTTTTTTCAGTGTAGTTTGTGATTCATATTCTGTTGTTAATTACTCCATTGATCATTAAATCTACATTGTTTCAAAATCAAAACTGTTTTATTAGTTATAATGAATTTTCTTTTTATGTTTTATCTCTAGTCTTGCATTAAACACAGCATATGTAGATGTATGTACTAAAGACCAAAATATTCTTTATACTAACTTCAAAGAACTTCTAAACCTCTCTCTGGGGACTCCAAGTCGGGATTTTTCATTTAGAAAATAGAAATTTTGAGATGAATTACAGGAGAATTTACATTATCTAAGAGTAATTTATAATACGTCAGAGGAACTTCAACACACTTATTGAATAAAACATAAAATTTTCTCCATATGCAAGTAGATTAATTATAAATTCAGATGATTTTTTTTATTTTACTTCTAAGATTTTTATTTCCCTTCTTTGATTTAGTTAGATTGTTTTGTTTATTATTTACCATGAGTTTCCTATATATGATTTTTTCACTAAGGCATATTTTAAAATTTATACTGATGGGGAGAGGCAAGATGTCTGACTAGAGATCTCAGTTGCCAGATTGTCTCAGAAAGAAAGGTTTTAGGTGAAAAAAACCAGCCCAAATGTTATTCTGAGGGAAAAGTGCTAGAGCCTACCGGAGACTCCATGGGAAGGAGGTGTGGAGCAGAACAAGAAGGAGCAAGATTTCAACAGAGATCAATCCCAAGGAACTTGAAGCCTGGTGGAAAATGTAGGTGGGTGTTTGTTTTTCCTCCCCTCACCCCTTTGGCAGACTGCAGGCTCCTGAACTGCTGGAGAGCTTCTCTACCCTCATGATCCCCAAAGCTGCTGCCACCAATGAACTGAGAGCTTCTTGAGAACAGAGTGTTGGGCTGCCAGGCTCCTAGGAATTGCTCCCCCTCATCATAGACCTGAGCCAAGACAGCGGGGGCCACACTGCTTCTCCACCCATTGTGTGTCTTTGTCATCCCCAGGGAGCTTCAGCCTTTCACATCACTAATCATCAGGGAAATGTAATTAAAACCACAATGAGATATCACTTTACCCCTATGAGAATGGCCATTATTACAAAGTCATAAAACAAGAGATGTCAGTGTGGATGTGGCGAAAAGGAACACGTACACGCTGTTGGCGGGAATGTAAATTAGTACAACTTCTATGGAAAATGGTATGGGGATTCCTCAAAGAATTAAAAGTAGATATACCATTCTATTCAGTAATCCCACTATTGGGTGTCTACCCAAAGGAAAATGAGTCATTATATCAAAAAGACACCTGTACCCAAATGTTTATTGCAGCACAATTTATAGTTACAAAGATATGGAATCAAACTAAATGCGCATCAACTGAAGAGTGTATAAAAAGAATGTGGTCTATATATACCATGGAGTACTAATAAGCCATTAAAAGGAATGAAATAATGTCCTTTGCAGCAACTTGGATGAAACTAGAGAACATCATCCTAAGTGAAATATCTCAGGAGTGGAAAAACAAACAGCGCATGTTCTCACTAATAAGTGAGAACCAAACAATGGGTATACACGGTCATAAAGTGATGTAAAGGACATTGGCAACTAAGAAGGGGGAGTGGGAAGGTGGTGAGGGATAAAAACTTATATATTTTGTACACTGTACACTAAAAGCCCTTACTTCAGTATTATATAATTCATCTATGTAACATGAACACTCGTACCCCCTAATATTTTGAATAAAAATTATACAAGGAAACACCCCAAAACTGAGCACCAACTCATAAAATATTGTTTTTTAAAAGTGAAGTTATACATCAAAAACTTTTTAAAAACAAAATTATAAAATTTATATTGATATCTCTCCTAAGATTCAGTGTAAAATTAAAGCAGAATATAAAGAGATAAGGGTGAATACAATGTAATCCAATATGATTTTATTTTTTCCCCTTTATTGGCTTATTGCTGTTATAGAATACATCTTTCCTTGCCATGGTCTACTTTCAGATGATATTACAGAATATGAATTCACTTATAGCTAGAGAAACTTAAACTAGTATTTTCTGTTTTTCTCCCCACAAGCTTTTTGTGATTGTTGTTATATATTGTACTTTTACATATATTATGGACACCACATCACATTGTTATCATTTTTGTTTTAAATGATCAATTATCTGTTAAAATATTTAAACAATTAAAAACATATTTACCCATGTTGTCACAGTTTATAATGTCAATCATTCTTTATATACATTGATATTTCCATCTGGTATCATTTTCCCATATCTTGAAGGAATTATTTTAGCATATTTTGCAGTGAGAATCTGCCAGTGATTAATTCTTTTAGCTTTTGTAAGCCTGAACACGTCCTTATTTTGCTTTCAGTTTTTGAAAAACATTTTCACTGGATATATAATTCTAGGTTGACCATTTTTTTCTTCCATTGCTTTAAAGATATTGCTTCATTATGTTCTTGCTGGCATTGTTTCTGAGAAGTACATTCTAATCCTTATTTTTGTTCCTTTGTACCTGAAATGCTTTTCTCTTTGATTGACTTTAAGATTTTCTCTTTATCACTGATTTTGAGTGGTTGATTATGATGTCGAGCTTCTTGGATCTGTGAGTTTAGGATTTACACCAAATTTGAAAAATTTTCAACCATTATTCTTTTCAAATATTTTTCTGTCTATCTTCCTGCCTATGGGAGACTACAATTACATGTATGTTAGACTGACGATAATTGTCCCATAGCTCTCTGAGATTCTGTTCATTTCTGAGTTTTTCCACTCTCTGTATTTTATTTTGTATAGTTTCTGTTGCTATACCTTCAAGTTCACTAATATTTTTTTCTGCAACGTCTAACCTGCCATTAATCCCATCTAGGGTATATTTTTAGATTACAATTTATAGTTTTATGTCTTGAACTTTGATATGGGTCTTCTTTGTATTGTCTGTCTCTGTGTAACTTTTTGAACATACAGAATACAGGTATAACAAATGTTTTAATGTCTGTCAGCTAATTGCAATATTCATGTTAGTGCTGGACTGGTTTCAGTTGGATTTTATTCTTATTATGTGTTGTGTTTTTCTACTTCTTTGCATGGATAATAATTTTTAATTGAATGCCATACATTGTCATTTTACCTGTTTTGGGTGCTGGATTTGCCATTGTTGTTGTATTTCTATAGATATTCTCAATCTCTGTTCTGTGATTCAGTTATGTGGAAAGAGTTTGATTCTTTCGTATCTTGCTTTTAAGTTTTGTCATGCGGGACCAGAGCAATGTTCAGGTTACGGTTAATTATTTCCCACTACTGAGACAAAGTCCTCCATTGTCTTGTAAGTCATGAGGTTTTCCAGTCTGGCTAGTGAAAACAGGCATTATTTCCAGTCTTGTGTGAGTGCAGAGACCTGTTGCCTCTAATACTTCTAAGTGATTCTTTCCTTAGCCTTAAGAATTTTCTACACAGGCATACACTGATCAGTACTCAGCTGAGTACTTAAGGGAGACACTGCAGTTCCACAAACTCTGTGTCTGTCCTGCCCTCTTCTCTCTGTTACTTTATTTTGTAGGCTCTAGCCAACTTGGTTTCCCTAGATGCTTAGCTCTGTCCTCTCAAATCAGGAAATCTGCTGTTTCCTCCTAAGTTTCTTCTCTCTGTTGTGTGAATTGGAAACTCTCTCAAGGCAGTAAGCTGAGGAAATCACAGGACTCACCTTTTTAATTTCCCATCCCTTAGGTCATCACTGTTCTTCATTGCCTGATGTTTAGTGTCTTACAAAACTTTCAAAGCTATTGATTCTTTAAAATTGGAGATGCATATGCTTTACAACCTATTCCTATGGATTTGTCAAACACACTGAGATGTGTTCAGGAGTGTTCATAATAGCAATATTTCTGACAGCAAAATTTAAAAAATGAACAAAGTCCATTGGTAGGAGAATGGATGAATTGTGATATAGTCATACAATAGAATCCTATGTAGCAATGAAAAAAATTCATCTACAGCTATCTATGTTTCAATATAGATAAGTCTCATGAGCATAATGTTAAATGAAAAAAGCAAGTTGCAGTAAAACCATACAACGTAATACCATTTATATGAAGCTTAAAGGCATATAACATATCATATAAATAATACATTGTTTAGGGATTCATACACCATGACAGTAAACAAGGAAATGATGCACACAAATTTTAGAAGACTAGTTACCCTTAGGAAGGTAAAGGGGCCTGGTATAGAGGAGAAAGGAGGGGCTACACATGGGGCTTCAACAGTATTGCTAATGTTCTCTTTACCTTATGGAAGGTTTATGAGTATTTTAATAATTATTTTATGCCTTATACCTCTGTATTATTTATATTTAACATCCTAAAATGTTGAAATATTTCATAATAATAAAAAATAACATAAATTTTGCATTCACACAAGAATTAAATTCTACCTAGAGTAGAATTCAAAAGTTAATGTGATCATTGGAGGAAGCAGCTTTGCAGATTGAGAACCAGTAACCTGGTTGCCTTCCTGCCTATAGCTTCTCTGCAGAGACTCCTCAATCTGCTTTTTCTATAGAAAATTATTAGAACTAGGTGAATTGAGGGGTAGAAATTTAGTGTATTATGAATAGTTTTAGTGATTGTGGTATTTGTTACCTACATTTCAGTGGTAGAAATGTTTAAATATTTAAATTCTTGACTTTGATAAATTGATTAATTATGTATAGTCTATTGACATTTATGAAGGTCTGTTCCACCCCAAATCACAATGTTTGCTGAATAATTAATATTTAAAGCTTTTTATTTTCCCACTACTGGCATCACTCAAGTTTTGGAATATAGTTGGTGCAGTAGGAATAATATGGACTTTAGCAACATTATCATTGGAATCCAAGCACCACTGCTTCCTAGCCTTGTGAATTAAGTCAAGTCACTAAATAGCTCCAACCTTTTATTTCCACATCTTAGGATAATGAAGATAATAATATTATGTCTAATAATATAGAAAATAATACCTACTTCATAGGGTAAGTATTATGAGAGTAGGCTCTGGAATTAAATTGCTTGAATTTGGGTTCCCCCTCAAATGCCTAGCTGTGCAACTTGTGAAAGTCACTAACTTCTCCAAGGCTCAGTTTCTTCACATATAAATTAAAAATAATAATGATATCTTCCTCACAGGGCTGTAGTGAAAAATATAGGCAAATTATATTTTTATTTCAGAGTTTAGCACATTATAAATACCCAGTAAATTAAAATAAATTTGAATTCAGTAAATATGACTATCATAATAAATTAAAATATAGTTATTGGATTTCCTTTTTTCTCACTCCCCTTTCACCTTTCATCTCTTATTTGTTCTTTACATATTAAATAAAATAAAATCCAACATATGTATTATTTATCTATACCAGATTTTGTTGGGAAATTCATAAATAACCAAAATAGTCACTGAGCAAGAGGGCAATGGAAATTTGAGAATCTAAGACATAACAGTTATTGAATATATTGTGACTGGACAGTTTGCCAAAGAAATAAGCATTTTAATTTAATAGGAAGAACTAAAAATATGCCTCCATTTGCCTGGTTCCAACTAATATCACTGCCTTCCTAATCATTTTCAAATGTGGTAAGGACATCATGGTTTACTGTGTATCTGTTGTAAATTACACACTAGGCTAGTTCTTTTTATATATGTTATTTTTTTTAAATGCATTCTATGAAATAGATACAACTTCTTAATCACTTGTCTGTATCACGTGAGTATAGATGTGTTTCATTATTGTTGATTTTCTATATTTTTGAAAGTATAATACCATGAATATACTGATTATTACCAAACACTTCTATCAAGGTTTAGATAAGTACTCTATTATCAAAGCCATTAATATTTATTTATTATTTATATCATACTTTGTGTATAAAATGTGATAAAGACTGTAAAGACTGTAAAAGTTCCATAGGAATTTAAGTCAGGTTAATCACCAGATGAGTTTCAGTTTATATTATGTTTTATGGATGTTATTCTGAGAGTGGTGTGGTGGGGGTAGCTTTATTGCATGATCTGTAGAACAGCACTACAAACTCTCAATAAAATATTTTTAAAACTCTGTGCAGGCACCAGAGAGCTCATAAAAGCAAGCAGAAACTGTATCAGAATTGACATTTAGAAGAACAGAGAGGCACTGAGTGAGTAGTCCATATTTCATGGCCTTCCTAGTTTGAGGGAAGTTTCCATGCTGGGAGCTTTTTAAAATTTAGATAGAAAACCCACAGTTAAACTGTCTTGAATAACCAGAGAACATAGTTGGGAGCAACCTCAGAAGCTGGGAATTGTGGTGGGCATACAGAAAATGAGGAAAACAGATAGGCAGAGCCCTAAATTCTATGTATAAACTTATAAACTTTGTTAATCTTGGGCTAACCTCTAAACCACACAGGCTTAGGGCTGACTCTAAGCAGTCCAACTGGCACAAAAAAATTGAATTGAGATTTTAGTTGCTGTACAATGCAAAGGAGATAAAGTTTGTAGTTTCAGTGCAGCCACATTAACTGTTTTCCAAGACAGCAACAAAAATACATTTTGGGCAAACACATCAGAATCCACATTCTCTATAATATATTATTCACAATGTTGAGGAAATTTCAAAATTACAAAATATACTTAGAAGCAAGCAAACATAACCCATATTCAAGTGAAAGACAATCAATGGATACTGACCCAGAGATAATAAATATTTTCATTATTAGCAAAGATTTTAAATTAGTAGATAAGGATTTTAAAGCAGCTATCACAATTATGCTTGTATATATAATCAATATTTATGTATCACTTTTCATAATCATTGAAAAGATGGGAAGTCTTAGCAGAAAAATGTAAACTATAATAATGAAAATTTAGAACTGAAAAATAGAGTATCTGGAAAATCCACTGGATAGGCTTAATAGCAGAATGAAGAGGACAAAGGACATAATAGGTGGGCTTGAAAGTAAACCAGCAGAAACTATTCAATGTGAAGAATAAAGAGGAAAAAAGAAGCAGGAAAAAGGAATAAATCTTCAGAGATGTTTGAGGAATTATGAAAAAATCTAGTATTCATGTAACTGGAATCCTAGAAGGACAGTAAAGAGAAAAAAGAGATGAAAAATAGTTGAAGAAATAATGACTCATATCTTTTCACATTTGGTGAAAGATATAAATTTACATATTCAAGCAACTCAGTCTAGGTCCACAAAGTAACTTGTTCAAGATCAAAGATAAAGAGCTTGAAAGTATCCATAGATAAATGAAACATGATAGACAGGAGAAAAAAAAAAATTATTGGCATGATTGATGACTTTTCATCAGAAACAATGGAAACCAGGAGACAATGGAACAATGCTATTAATGTATTGGGGGGAAAAACTGAATTCAGAATTCGTTTAATAATTCTTTTTTAAAAATAAAGAAATATATGAGAACTTTCATGAGCAGACCTGCACTACAAGATACATTCAAGGAAAGTCTTATATTTGAAGAAGAAAAATAAGAAACTTAGAATACTGGGAAAGAATAAAGAACACTAGCAATGTGAGAGTGAATAGGGGACTATTTTTAATCTCTTTTTAAAAATAAATATGACCGTAAAGCAGAAATCATAACTTTGTCTTGTGGGTTTCAAAATATGTGAAAATGTGTGGATGTAATATATATTAAACATATGGTGGCCAGGCATGGTGGCTCATATCTGTAATCCCAGCAATTTGGGAGGCTGAGGCAGAAGTATCATTTGAAGCCAGGAGTTCAAGACCAGCCTAGAAACATGGCGATAACCTCATCTCTACAAAAAATAAAAAAATTTAGTTTGGTGTGGTAGCATGTGCATGTAGTTCCAGCTATTCAGAAGGCTGGTGCAGAATGATTGCTTTAGCCTAGGAGTTCAAGACTGCAGTGAGCTTTGATCATACACTCCAGCCTGGGTGGATAGAGTGACACATTTTCTCAAATAAATAAATAAACAAATAAACCCCTATAGCATAATGGATAGAGGTGATAAATGGAACAGCTGTACTGTTACAGCTTTCTACCTGTTATGTGAAGTGGCACAACATTAATTCTAATAGACTAAAATGTCAAAGATATATATTTTACTCCCTATAACAATTATTAAAATGCAAAAATATATATGGATGCTCTTGACTTATGATGGAGTTATGTTCTGATAAGTCCATCATAAGTTAAAAAATCTTATGTCAAAAATACATTTAATGCTGGCAAAACAGCAGACAGTCTCTGACTCATGATGATTTGACTTACAATGGTGTATGCTGACTGCTCCACTGACTGGCCATTCCCCCATATCTCTTCTTTTCCCTGGGCCTCCCTATCCCTTGAGACACAACAATGTTGAAATTAGGTCAATTCATAACCCTACAATGGCCTCTAAATGTTCAAAGGAAAGAAAGAGTATATGGCTCTCACTTTAAATCAAAGGCTAAAAATGATTAAGAGTAGTAAGGAAGGCATGTCGAAAGCTGAGATAGTCTAAAAATGAGGCTTTTGTACCAAATAGTAAGCCAAGTTGTAAATGCAAGGGAAAAGTTCTTGAAAAAAATTAAAAGTGCTATTCCAGTGAATACACAAAAGGTAGTAGAGCAAACCAGCCTTATTGCTGATAAGTTTTGGTGGTCTGGATTTCTATTACTGTCTTCTGATCAAACCAGCCACAACATTGCCTTAAGTCAAAGCCTAATCCAGTGCAAGGTCCAAACTCTCTTCAATTCCATGAAGGCTGAAAGAGGTGTGTTATCTGGAACTTTCATAGGTAGAGAGTAGAAGTCAATGCCTGGTTTCAAATCTTCAAAGGATAGGCTGATTTTCTTGTTAGAGGATAATACTTCTGGTGACTTTAAGTTGAAGCCAATGCTCATTTACTAGTTTGGAAATTTTAGGGCTCTTAAGAATTATGCCAAATATACTCCGTGTTCTACAAATGAAACAATAAAGCCTGGATGACAGCACATCTGTTACAGCATGGTTTACTGAATATTCTAAGCCCACAGCTGAGACTTACTGCTCAGAAAAAAGATTCCTTTCAAAATTCTACTAGTCATTGCAATGTACCTAGTTACCCAAGAGTTGTGATGGAGATGTACAAGATTAATGTTGTTTTCATGCCTGCTAACACAACATCCATTCTGCCACTCATGGGTAAGGAGTAATTTCAACTTTCAAGTTTTATTATTTAAGAAATACATTTTATAAGGCTATAACTGCCATAGATAGTGATTCCTCTGATGGATCTGTGCAAAATAAATGAAAACTTTCTGGAAAGTATTCACCATACTAGATGCCATGAAGCACATTCACGATTCATGGTAGGAGGTCAAAATATCCACATTAATAGGAATTTGGAAGAAGCCAAAGCCAGCTGCAGCAGGTCAAGGTCTTCTCACACTTCAAAGCTCTCTGACTTTGCCTCCTACCTCATCTCTCTTACTGACTCTTCTGCCTTCCTTTTCTGCTTTTAAAGGTATATATGATTACAGGGTCCACCTGGATAATGGAAGGCAAACTCCCTACTTTAAGGTCAGCTAATTAGTAACTTTAATGCTGTCTGCAAAGTCCCTTCACCGTAGTATGTAGATTAGGGTTTGACCAAATAAACATGGAATTACATTCTTCTTGGGTTCTTTAGAATTCCTCCTATAGCACTATTCTTCCAGATTCTCCTTTTGCTCTCCATCTTCCTTCTAATGGTCTTTTCTAAACACAGAAGCCACATTGATCCCTTTAAAACATAAAAAAGATCACTATCATTCCTTTGCTCAAAGTCTTCCACTTGCCCATTATCTTTTGCAGAGTAAAAGCCAAATTAGTTCTAACAGCCCACAGAGCCCTATGTGGTCTCTGATCCCTCCATTCCCCCATGCATTTTATCTGCAAATGCTCTTCTGGTCATTGTGTCCCCTTCCTTCTTGCCTCTTTGCTATTTACAAACACTCCAAGCATGCTTTTGCCCTTGCTTCTCTCTGCATGGAACAGCCTTTCCCCAGATATGCAATGGCCCACTGGCTCACTTTCTCCAGGTTTCTGGCATTCCCTTATCATAAAGGCTTTCCCTGCCGTCTAAGAATGTACCCACATTGCTCTCCTGCTTACCCTTACCTGATTCACTTTTTCCCCTGTGAATTATCACTAATTTATTTTCTTTCCTACTGTATTATCATTAGATTTACTTTCTGTCTTCCCTGTGTTTTCAGTGGAATTAAGCTCTAAGAAAGGAGGAAATTTGCTTGCATTTCTGCTCTATTCCAAGATCCCAGGATCTATAATATATATATATATATATATATATATATATATACATTTCTGCAATGTTCTTTTCATAATACTGTAAGACATTCATGTTGATCCACATGAGCATTTATTTTCAAACAATGCAAGAGACTGCACTGGGAAGCTGCCTTTGCTGCAGGAGCCTGGTGCTAGAGTAATTGAGTCCTAGCAGCATGCTCAGTGAACATGCTGGAACCAGAAGGCAAAAGTCCTCTTGCAATTTTTCTTGAGCCCCTCTATTGATAAAGCTTAATTAACACTGTGACATCTGACAGGAAAAACAATAGGCCCAGATCATTTTACATGGACTGGGCAAAAGGAGTGAATTTTGATTTGAGAGGTAATAACACATAACCAGCATGAGAGATAAACAATTATACCAGCACTATTTCAGAATTGTCAGTCCTTTCCTACTGATCTGTAATGTCACATTTATCATATATGAAGTTTCCATAGATGTGTGCATCTAAGTGTTTTATTCTATTACTTTTGTCTATTTATCTATTATTGTGCCAAGTCCACACTGTTTTAATTACTGTACCCTTTTACTATATCACAATTTTTGCAAGGCAAGGCTTTCTACATTGTTCTGCTTATTAAAATTTCTTTTGGGTATTTGTCATCCATGGTCATCTATATATCTGACCATCCATCCATCCATCTGTCAATCTATCTTAGAATATACTAATAGTAGAGCCTGGCACACAGTAAGTACTAGATATAGTTGTTGCTGTTGTTATTATTACATGGTATTGTATCACATCTAGTAAATAGCATATTATACTTATTCAGTTATTTCATGTCCTTTGAAAATATTTTATTTTTTGTAAACATGTTATATTATTATATGCATTATAGTTTAATTATTTATTGTTATTTTTAATAGCAGCTTCTTTTGCAACAGGTCTCAAGTAGATTATGCTGGTATATAGAGATGCTAGTGATTTTCTGTACATTGCTCTTGAGCCCAGAAATTGTGCTAAATTCTTTTACTTTTACATTTTTGTGGATTCTGTTTGATGTGTTATGTAGAACAGGAGTGTGCCAATATTTTTTGAAAGTGCCATATGGTAAATATTTTTGTCTTTGAGGCTCATGCAGCCTCTGACTTTTAGGGTAAAAATAGCCATAGATAATATGTAGACAAATGGATATGGCTGGATTTGGCCCAGGAGAGCCTGATTTGACCCGTGGTCCTTATTTTGCAGACCCTTGATGTAGATAATTATTTTATTGTAAAGCCTTTCATTAAGCCTCCTTGCTTCTTTTTCTTATCATATTTCATAGGCTAGAATTTCTAGAATAATATTACACAGTGGTGCCAATAGCAGTAATTCTTGCCCTTTTCCAGAATTTATTGGGATTAATTGCAAATTTTGATGTTAAGAATGATGTCATCAATACATGAGTGGATCAACAAAATGTGGTATATGTATACCATGGAGTACTATTCGGCTTTAAGAATCAATGGTGAAATAGCACCTCTTGTATACTCCTGGATACAGCTGGAACCCATTCCACTAAGTGAAGTATCTCAAGAATGGAAAAACAAGCACCACATGTACTCACCAGCAAATTGGTATTAACGGATCAACACCTAAGTGGACATATAGGAATAACATTTGTCGGGTGTTGGGCAGGTGGGAGGGGGGAGGAGGGGATGGGTATATACAAACATAATGAGTAAGAAGTGCAACGTATGGGGGATGGTCATGCTTGAGGCTCTGCCTCGAGGGGGGAGGGGGCATGGGCAATATACATAACTGTAATATTTGTACCCCCATAATATGCTGAAATTAAAAAAATAAATTAATTAATTTAAAAAAAAGAATGATGTCATCTTTAGGTTAAGAATGTTTCTCTTTATTATAACTTCCCCAAAAGATTTTATAATAATAAATGTTATTTAAAACAGTTTTACATCTGTTGAGATAATCATCATTTTGTCCTTTACTTTTAGGGTTGATCAATTTTATAATTTTGAAATATCTTTGTCTTACTAATATAAATCCTTCTCATTCATGATGTATTATTTTTGTACAGTATTGGACTTGACTTGGTACTATTTTGCTATTTTTGTACCTTATAAGTGAGTTGGGTTTTTAAATGATTTTTGCATTGTTCTTGACTGATTTGGCATAGGGTTGTAGCATTGTTATAAAATGAGTTGGAGTGTTTTTCCTCTCTTTTATCCTGAAAATGTTTATTAAAACACAGAGTTTTTTTGTTTGTTCTGTTTTTTTGTTTTTTTTGGCTTTGTGGGTTTGGTACAATTATTCTGTGCAATTGGTTGGGGAGTGATATTTTTTGATTGCTGATTAAAATTATTTAATGGTTGCTTACCTATTCATATTTATTTGTTATTGAGTAGTTTTGGTGATTAAAATAATTTTTAGAAAAATTTACATTTCATATGATTTTTAATGTATTAGTACAAAATTGTTTTTAGTATTAATTTAAGTTATAATTTATCTATAGCTTTTTTTACATTACTAATTACAGTAATTTGTGATTTCCCTGTTTTTTTCCTAATCAATTTTGCTAGAGATTTATAAGTAGTGCTCATATTTTCAAGGAACTAGATTTTGGTTTTGTTGTTCATGTATATTTTTTTACTGTATTAAATTTTATCCTTATACTTACTCCTTTTCCAATACCTTATCTGGACTGTTCTTGCTCTTTTTATATCTGCTTCAGTTAAATATTTCATTCATTTATTTTCAATCTTTTAAAATTCTTATTAAGGCTGCAAAATTTCCTAAAGTACTAGTTTATCTATAGCCTACAAATTTTAAATTTTCTGTCATTTAGTTATAAATATTTCATAATGGTTATAATTTAGGAGTGTGATTTTTAGTCCCCAATCCATGATGGTATGTTGGGACTTATATGGTAAATTTGTAATTTTATTGCATTATGATTAAATAATAATATCTTCATATTATCAATATTTGAACTGTGTTGAGATATTCTAAGTAGCCCTGTAAGATTTAAAAGCACCTGTCTTATGTTCCATATATTCCTTGGAGTGCTGGTATGGTATGGAGTGAAGGGTCATGGAATTTAGGTGTGAGTAGGGATGAAGATGTCAGCAGGTGCATGCTAGTCCAGGAAGCGTGCCTGTATGTGTTCCTCAATAATTTTTAGCTTTCTCATTTGTCAACCCATCAAATTTTATGATGCATATTTTTGCAGTATACCATCTTGCATTTTAACATTCTAGACATTGGCATCAGGTGTGTATTTTACTTAAGGACAATTTACAAATCAAAACAGAAACTGGTAATAAACTCCCTTTACAGTTGTAGTTATAAGAAGCCTCAAATTCCCTTAGGCTTGATTGATAAAACATGGCATTTATCCTATTCCTATGATGATGTTCAGCAAACTTTATGACAGAGAGAAACAGCTGGCAAAGTGGGTTCATGGAAAGGTGAAGGTAATACAGCCATAAAAAACAAGAGGATAATGATTTTTAAAGGGATAATAGTTGTAACAACACCATTAACCTTTTACTTCAAATTATTGAATGTGTGGTCTCTTTTAGAGGTCTAATCAAAGGTTTGCAGTAATGGCAAAGTGGGAGAAAAAAGAAGCAATATAGAATTTGCCATTATTTTTTCCCTTCAAATTATTATTTTTCCTAGTCCATTAAGAAAACAAGACCGTTGCTGGGTTTGGACTTATTCTGAAAGAAAGTTAATATAATTTCCAAATAAATGTATTGATCTTTGTCATAGAAAGAACATACATGTAACAACATAGCAGACTAGGATTCAAAGAACATACATATAACAATATAGCAGACTAGGATTCAAATACCTAGTTTCATGACCAGATACCAGCACCGAGAGGGTATCTGGAATGAAATGCCAGAATAGTATAATATTTTGTATGCTAGGTTTATAAATACTTTTGGGAGTTTGTATGTTGTTTGGGTGACAGTTCAATTTAGTGAAAATTGGAATAAGTCTCCTTTTAGACTTTGTGATTTTACTGCTGATGGAGGTTGTATGCATACAGGAAAGGTGAAATTAATTGCAGAATGAACAGGATCAATGAAAACCAGATAAAGCAAACATTAGTGGGGCTAATTTAGATGAAACATTATGATAATAGAATTTTCATTGAGGGATAAGAGAATGTTTGAGACTAAGGGGTCTTGAGCTGGTATACAGGATCACACTGATGTTCTTGGACTCCCAGGGTTTTGTGAACCTCTTGAAATTGTATGCATAGCTTTGTAAGAAGATAACTATATGAATTGTTTTTGAGAAGTTTTATATTAACATAGCTCAGCAACTTCTCAAAGGTTCTGTAACACCTAAAACAGTTAAGAATAACTGATCTAGATTTTTTCCCTCATATTTTTGTTTGAGGGAAAAACAAAAGTATGGGCTTCACTGAGAACCTGGAAAAAGGCCCAGAGCTTTTCCTCAGAGACATGCTTAGTCCCACATTTGGAACATACAGTTCCAGGATTTTCATAAACCCTTTGAAAAGTGTGGGTTTCAGAGGAAGTACTCTCAGTTTCAGCTCTGCTCATTTCTTCCCTGGTGTCACTGCCTCTGGCCTCGGTAACTCCAGCCCAAATTCTCTAGTGGTCTTTCTCAAGGTCAGTGTGATTATTTTGTTCTGCTTTACAAGCCCTCTCAGTAGCTTTCCAGCACCTACAAGCTAAAACCCATGAAGCACAGCCTCGTTCAGGTACCCACACTTCTCTCAGGGTCACTCTCTTGGCTCCCTCCCCCGCTGATCCCTATTTCACTCTGAATGTTCCAGTTGTGCACATACTCTGCCCACCTTTCCTGAGCCTGCCATGCCATGCTGCACTTCCAGCCCTGGCACCTGCTGGCACACGGCTCCTCCCAACATGGCTAGCTTTCCCCTGTGTGTGCTTAGTGACCACCCATCTACCCTTCAGGACCCATCCATCTCTTCTCCTGTATTGTGGCTCTGGTACACTCCCTGCCCCCCATACCTGGGATGGTAGCAATCAGCTCCTGTACCAATCGGAGTCCTTGTGCTTGCCTCTATTATAGCTATTAGCACACTGTGGCTCACTCATTTGTTTGCACATCTGTGGGCTTAAGGTAGTTAGAAACTAATTTTTTTTAAATCAGTATCTGTTACTCAGTTCCTAATAAGTTTTCTTTCAGTTAATTTTTTGTTTGAGTTTTGGGTTTTTTGAATGACTTTTTGAGTTTGTCTTGTTGGATACCATGGGAAATTCATCAGTAGAGAAGACCCAAAATTTGAGGAGAAAATCATCAGTAGATAATGTGCAATTGCTCCTTCTTCTTCATGTTTTTAACTTATTGCACCCAAATATTTTAAAGATTCAAGAAAGTCTACCAAGAGAGCAATTTAACTCTTTATTTTTTATTTTCTGTAGGAATAGTATTATTGGACAGGGAGTGGAAATAACATCTTGTTGTTATTGAAACAATTAAATTCAAATTCTGGATCTTCCACTTATTAGTAGGTGACCTTAGTGAAAGTCTATTGCTTTGCTTAAACCTTATACAAATTATGGATCATAAAAATACTTTATTATCTCATGATAGAGCTGACAGGATGGATTACTACCTGCATATGTATATTGTTTTGGGTAATGTGCCATAGAAGTATTAGTAGCATTTATTATTATTAACCTGCTTGACTTGTAGAACCATTACTTTAATTTGAAAGTCAATGCCAAATTAGAATAGGAATATAAAAGAAGGTGTATATTGTCCCCACTCGCTTTTCCTTTGCCTATTACAGATATCAGTAAAGGATTATAGAGCTCTTTGTCACTGAGGCCACACTTTGTCTCAAATGGCCTTCTTGAGCAGCCATTACCGATTATTGAGTGTTGGATCAAGAGTTAAAACCTATGTGCTATTTTAATGCTAGAGTCTGAGACTAATGAAAGACACAGTGTGAAAAAAAAAGACACAGTGTGTAAAATATCTTGTTAGTGGTTAAAAGTCCATAGGCAAATGCACATGTCACCATCAACAGCAACTATATTGTTCTGTTGTCTTCTTTTTCCATAATGGTAAGATTTTTCCTGGGTATAAGATTCCTCAGAATAAAACTGAACTTTCTGGTCCATTCTCTGCAGCTGGATGTGGCCATGAAGTGTAAATTTTGGCCAGTGGGATGTAAGCTGTGGTGTTGTACGGAAGTTTCTGGAAACCATTCTTACAAGGCAGTTGGTGTAAGCTGTTTTTTGCTCTTCCTCTGGGTCATTTCTTGTATTCTGCTGCCTGGAATGTGGCCCTACCTTGAGAATGATGAAACAGTGAGCTGGAAGAGCTTATGTCTTTGAAAACAACATTGAGCAGTGCCTCTATCCCAGCACTGACTAAACTTCTATTTTGTTTCGGACACTGTTATGTAGCCATTGCAATCTGCTGTAAGTCTGCTATTCACCACGATGGCTTGTTTATTTATTTAACCCCCATCATTAGGAATTTTTAGCAGATCAGGAAGATGCCAAGACAACATACATTCACTTTAGGGATAGAAAGGCAATGGAAAGACTTTTGTGTATTTTGCCAGGTTGGAAAGCCATGTAAATGTTGGCAAACATCAACAGCTTCCATGAATGGCAGCAAAGATGTGAAGATGTGGTAGACTCAGCAACAAATTGGGAAACTGGGATGCTGGATTTTTGTTTTGGCCCTAATAAGTTGTATGAAGCTGTTCTAATACTTTTAGATCATTATATAAGAAATGTCTGATTTTGAATCAAAAGTGTAGTTTATTATATCTCAATAAAGAAGCAGTACAGCTAATCAAAGTATGCACCTATACTGTGGACACAGTTTTACCATCTTAACAGTAGCTTGTTTATACTAGCAGCAAAGAAGCTTGGAGAGTGAGTGGTGATGAAATCACAAAAGGCCTTTTCCACAGCTTGTTGAGAATTGAATATTTTTCCTTGTAAGAAGTGGTTCAAAGCCTGGGAGAAGTGGTAGTCAGTTAGTGCCAGGTCTGGTGAATACAGTGGATGACAGTTTCCAAGTCCAATCTCTGTAGTCTGAACAGTGTTGTTTGTGTGACATGTGGTCAAGTATTGTCTCGCAAGAGGATTTGCCTGTCTCTATTGACCAATCTCAGCTGCTTACTAGTAAGCATCCTCATCATTTTGTCCAATTGGGTTCAGTATACATCTTCTATAATTGATTGACCAGGTTTCATGAAGCTGTAGTGGAAAATACCTGTGCTGGATAACCAAACAGACACCATTAACTTTTTCTGATGAATATTTGGTTTTGGACTGTGTTTCAGTACTTCATCTTTATCCAGTCATTGTGCCCAATGCTTGCAGTTATCAAAAAGAATCCATTTTCCTTTACATGTAATAATACGGTGTAGAAATGGTTCACCTTTATGTCATGACAGTAAAGAAAGCCAAGCTTCAAGACAATTTCTCCTGTGATGCTCATTTAATTCATGCGGAACCCATCTATCCAGTTTCTTTACCTTGCCCATTTGTTTTAAATGCTCCAATAATGTCGGAATAGTAACATCAAACCTTGCTGCTAATTCATGGCTAGGTTGAGATGGATTCATTTCTACTATAGCTTTCAGCTCATCATTATCCACCTTGGTCTCAGGTTGCCCATGTGCCTCATTTTCAAGATTAAAATCACCAGAATAGAATTTCTCAAACCATCAATGTACTGTGTGTTCATTAGCCACATTTTTCCAAACACTTTGTTGGTATTTTGAGCTGTCTGCCTTGCATTGATTTCATGGTGGAACTCATATTTGAAAATAACACGAATTTTTGACTTATCCATGATTTCACAAAAATTGCTCTATAAAATTTTTGAAAGATAATCACAAGGCAAAACATGTGTTTGACAGAGTAAGGATGTACTTTCACAATGAAAATAAAACAAGAAGTGTCCAAGTGAAATGTCAGAGATATCAACTGTCAAACTTAATATTTAAAGATATCAGACATTCCATACTTAATAATCTAAGTAGGATCTCAATTTTCTATTAAACATGATGTGTATGTTTGAGGGGCAGTGGTCATAGATTCATGTTGACAGGGGAAGGTGGAGGGGTATGAGTGATCATGTTGACAGGGGAAGGTGAAGGGGTATGAGTGAGAACAAATCAGGGGGGTTTCCACATTCAAGATGTCTAGCAGTCAAGTTGGGGACTGACCTGTTAGCTTGCAGAGCTCCAGTCAGGGGAAATGCAAATAAAAGGCAGTCAATGAGTGATATATTTGTATTGTGACACCCTCATATTCATACACATAGTGAACGTATCTCAAACATCTTCAAAGGTGGATAGTTTCCTAGATTTTGGTATACATTGCTCGCTCTAAATTTCTATCACAAAAGCTCCACTTTCACTCTTGTCTTTCTATGTATTCTGTTTATGTTTGAATATCTATATTTACACTGACTACAGTAAAAAAGTATATAAAAAAGTCATTCAGCATCAAGAACAGCTTTTTATCTGCTTTGTCAGAACATCCTTTAAATAGCTACATTCTGTTAATGCACAGTAGTTAAATAAACTCCAAGATTCTTATTCTGCAATAACCCATTAAATCATCTTAAATACTATGTCATAATGACAACTTGATGCAACCAGATGTGATATTTGGGGATTTAAAAAAATACTTTTCTAAAGACATAGCTTCCTGATTTTACGTTCTCGAGCCCATTTGCACAGCTGTTAAATCTCTTGGCTCTACTTTCTGTGGGTGTATATCACTTACGTTCTGCTTCATGCATGACATTCCTGAAGTGCAAACGAATGTTCCCCAGGACATTGTGATATGTACTTTTGTGAGATCTGTACCAGCATCATTTAGTCCTCAAGGCATGATTTTCTCACTCTGGAAAGGTACAAATAACTGTGAACATATGTTGACATAAGAGCATTAATAACAGGTCTTGCCCAGTGGTCTGGGAATCACAGTTAGTCAGCTGAGCCCCAAATGACAATATTCATCACACCCAGGCTTGATAGAAGGCTGGTGGCTTGCACTACGTACAGCTCAAATGTACTTATCCACATCTGGATTAAGAATTGCTTCCTGGTATTGTTTTAACACCATCAAAATAGTAATCTATTAATAATACCTCTAGTTCCTTCTCTGCATTGCAATTCATTATTCACAAGAGGTATAAGCTTTATAGTACTTAAAGTTTCTATGTCATATGGGGTTGGAACTGAACTTTTGAACTTCTGATTTTATCAGTTGTTATACAAGTTGGCAAAATTCAAAGTTGTGTATGTGATGAACCATCAAAGAGGAAGAATCCATTTGACAACCATTTTATGCACTGTGCGCAGGGAAGTATAATGCCACCATCAAGCAGGAATCCTAGAAATTAGGTCATAATAGGCAGTGCAAGTGGGCCCTAATGAACCCAGATTCATATCTGTGGTGAAATTATATGCTGTATAATGTCCTCCAAAAAGCTGCCATGTTTTAATCTGGAAAGAAGCCCATTGCTGATACAACAAATCAATTGATAAGAAGTGTCTTTATTGCACTCAATAAAAGAACAGCACTACCCCAAATAAACATACATGGCTCATAAAACAAATTGCTCACCTAAAATGAATTACACTCTAAGTTTTTTTTTGTAAAGTAAATTACGCCACAGAATATTCTGTGGTGTATCCATCCACTAAAGAGTAAGATCATAAGCAGCACTAAAAGTAAATGTTTCCATGTTTCTTTTTGGTTTAGTTTTTTATCAGTCTCCAGGATTACCAAGAGCAAAATGTAAGAGAAAAAAAAGTGGTAGAAATGGCCTGTTTTGTGAAATATAGGAAAAAATATACCATCTGTGATTTAGCACAGTTCTCAATATTCCATCTGTGAGCTGAACACGGTTCTTAGCAAAGACTGAATTCCATTGTAGTTCAATATGATTTTTAAAAAAGTTTTTCTACAAAAACTACTTTTGTAACACACTATTATTGTTGGCACGGAGTATCTTTGGAATGAAATAGTAAACATGGCCTTTACAATTGTTTTTAAGAATTTGTTAATGTTGCATGTAAGGGCTTAAAATTCTGAACAGCTAATAAACTAGAGCCTTGTTTCATCACCCTCCCAGCGAACTTCACTATAAAAGAAGTGTTTTTGGAACCTTCTGTGATGGACCTTTGCTTCTTCATTCACCTAGTAAACAAATGTTTATTACCAAGCATCTTGTTAGAGGGATTTCCATGAACAAGGGAATCTAAAAGTATTAAATGACATTTTTATGTGTTTTAGTCAGTGTAACTTTGTTCAATATTAAAAAGAAAACACAATGGCACATCCCAGAACGATTCACTGGTCTTTTCTCAGGACAATACTGACATTTGCTCATTTCCCTCTGATGAACTCGTTTGGTGAGATGAAGCCACACGCAGGAAGTTCCCCTGGTCACCATCAGATAGTATAAAAGCAGCGTTTCTTGACCTCAGCATTACTGACACTTTAGACTGGATAATTCTTTGTTGTGGGGTGTAGCTGCCCTGTTCACTGCAGTTTGTTTAACAGCATCCCTGGCCTCTACCCAGTAGAGTTCAATAGCAACTGCTCCACCCCCTTCAAATTGTGACAATACAAAATGTCTTCAGAAATTGCCAAATGCCCCCTGCCCCTACTGGGGACAGGGAGGAGTGGGAATCACTTTTGGTTGAGAACCACTTGTGTAAAAGGGATCATTAGATTTTCATATTATCAATTGTTGGAAACTATTGTATTTTCTTTTTCTTTGCAGGGCAACAGCCAATGACTTGTACCTAGCTTTTTGTTGAAAAAGAATTTGTAATGGAGACAGATACTGAACACAGAAAAGAAGAGAGTGGGAAGTGGTTTAGGAGAAGCTAGGCTGAGAGAGCTGTTTTGTAATGTATCAAGATCAGACATAAGACCGAGAGCATCATTCCCACTAAAGACAGTCACTAATCACAGGTGCCTCTGGCCATCATTCCTTTCTTCTTGCTGTGTCCTTAATGTGGGGTTTCCAGCACTCTTTGGCTGGGAGAAATCTTATTTTGCAAAGCCCAGCTCTAATTTCTTCTGGACCTTTTCTGTGAGTGCTTTCCATGCCCCATTGATAAAACACAATTTCTTTTTCTGCTTCCATGTCGTGAACCTTAGCTTATTTCAATTTACAAATGTTTATATTCTGTTTGATATTTTAGTTCATTCGTTAGATACCTGTTTCTCTTAAGATGTTATGAACTCTTTACAGCTAGACTATCATCTTTCTAGCCTATAACATTTAGTCTAGGGATTGCATTTGGTTGTGAGTAACAGAAATCTGCCTTAAGGTAACTTAAGTGGGGCGTTTGCTTCCCGTACGTTATAAAAAGCCTAGTTAAGTAGGTAGCCGAAGTCCTTGGTTCAGCAGTGCAGCAACACCTAGGCTAAATTTCCAAAATTCTCTTGGTAATTCCTTCTTGGTCACAAGATGGCGGCTATCCAGCCAGTCTTTGTCTACATTCCAGGCAGACAGGAGTAGGGTTCTGAAGAGACCAGCAGGCTTCCTTTATACCTCATAGGTCAGAGCGGAGCTACATGGCAATTCCTAACTGTAGCAGAGGTAAGGGACTTGATCCTACTTTTCCAGACTCTATAGCAGTAAATGGCAAAGGAAAGAAGGTTGGTTTGGATTCTGAATAAGCCATCCCTCTGTGGCTAACAACACTAAGTGCTTGTGGAAGGAGTTCAACATCAGGCTCTGTTCAAGCAGGAACTCTTCATCATGGGGCCTATTGGTAAAGGAGGAACATCCACTAACACTTTGAGAAAGACACTTGCTTGAATGTGACATAAAACCATAAATGAGGCCTTAATTTGATGATTGCTTTTCAAATAAGTGTTTCAGAAACTGTGCTGCGTCCTTTTCATCTTTTGCTTTAATTTTTTCACGGTACACGGAATGAATTCAATAAAAGGAATGTGGTAGGAAAAGGCAGAAGTCAATGAGAAAAGTGGGGTTGAGGGGAAGGAACTAATGAGCAATCCACTCCTCCTGTGCGGGACGGTGCCGGAACTGGAGGGCTTGAAGGCAGAAAGAAACTTCAAACCTGCCAATGTGAACAGTGGAATCATGTAGGATTTCGGTAGAAGGGTCACATGATAAAATATGACTTTAAGATTAATCTGTCATAGCAATGCAACATTATTGTTTCTTTTGCAGACCATCTAAAAACTCTGATAAAGACATCAAATCTAACAACTATTTAAAATTTAGTCAACTCTTTCTTTTTGGTCATAATACTTCTCCAGAAAGTCTTATGTAAAGCCTGTGAACTTGTCTTTTAGAATCTGTGCTTGTATTTTTTTCTTTCCTAAATATTGAGATATTTTACTCTGTAATCGCCAGGTTAAGCAGAATGTGTTCATTTATTTTCTTCTCCAGTGAGTGTGACAATTTGAACAAGAATGCCCAAATTGCTTCTTTCTATCTTTTTTTCTTCTAAATCAAACTGTCTATTCAGAAGAGGATCACGCTGCAGTTCCATTAAACAAAATAACATGTTCTGCTCTGATATTCAACAGGGGAACCTCAGCTTCACCATCTTTCTGCTTTACTGACATGAGAGCTTACTGAGCAACATTTTTTCCCCATTGAGAGGTCTTGAGAGTGTCTTTCACATTTTTTCTCTCCCCAGCGATTTCTGTTCCAGCAGGGTCTGGGGTATGATAGATGACATGGGGCTTGTTGTGGCTTATATGCAAATTCAGAGAAAGAAAAATGGAAGGTGGAAAAAGAATATTTCACTTTTCTTATCTAAAATAATCAACTTTATTTAACTGATTTCGTGGGTCTTTTCTCATGAAACAGTAAATCTATTAGAAAAGAGACAAGATAATAAATTATGGGGAGATCTTTACATGGGCTGTCATTGGTTGGTAATAAACGTGGTAAGAACATAAGATTGATCGCACCTGGGTGCCTCTCGATCCATCTAGTCCAATAGCCTGTCATTGGCAGCCGCTCTGAGATATGTGGTTGTTCTTCACGATGCTTCCATTAAATGTAGATTGTCCCTGAACATCCCACTGGACAATTAATGCAGTGATGTCTATGCATTTGGCTAAACTACAGACATATTACCATACTTTCTACAACCTCATGAGGAAAATGTTAAGTTTTTATTGTTTATGGGGTTTTCTTTGGCTTTGCAGTTCCCTTATAGGTGTCCAGATACTCCCTTGCATGTTATGATTTAAGGGGATGAACCATACTGTAGAGTCCTTGGGTTTGAAAAGCAAGCTAATGTTCTTATCCATATCCTTCCTTGTTGGTTTGAAAATTATTTCATGCTATATAGGCAATACACGTCATAAAAGTATACAACATAGAGAAAAATAATAGAAAGTAAGTATGCAGAAGGATGTGTGTTGCAGTATTCATGGCAAGAGAGATAATTTGGGAAAAAACTAAATGTCCATCAATAGAAAAACAGTTACATAAACTGTTGTCACAAGTACATCAGGAAAATACATGCAGCTATTAACCAATAAGATAGATGTTTGGTACTGACAGAAATTTATTTTTCCAAGACATATTTTTACTTGAAAAGAGCAGATTGCAGAATAATACATGAAGTGTAAAATTTATATTGCTTAAAACAACATAAACAATTATGTATTTCTATAATTACATATGTATCTATGTTAATGCACAGAAAAAGATCTGGACAGATGCCCACCATCCTGGAGAGGCTGGGCATGGAAAAGGTCAGGAAGTATTTTCACTTTACCTTCACATATTTTGTAAGAATATATCATTTTAAATTAGTATGTTTGAAAACAAATACAAAAGAATTGTGAAAAATGAAGCGAGAAAATAAGATCCTGAATTTTCTTACCCCTAAAAAGGTACTATGATAATTTTTGTGATTTTCTTTCTAATCTTTTTTTCATTTATATCTGTTTTACATAATTGTGCTAAGTGTGAATATAACATTAAAATATGATATATATATTTAAATACAGAGAAGGATGACAAGGAAAACCAAAGTGTCCCACAATTCCATTGTCCACATAGTTCTATGTGATTTTTAGATGTCTAGGAAAAGCAAGCAGTTCAGAGAGGAACAGAGGACAATGAAAGTCTTCTTCCTTATGTCTTTGAGGACCCTTCACCCATCCCTGTGTTTCTCTCCCAGTTTCCTAAGGCAATTACAAGACAAGTAATTGCTGGTAATGCTTTCTTAGACTTCCTTTTAGGAAAAAAGTGTGTGTATATATTCATATATGTGTATAAGATAATCATCACAGCTACTAGTTAGTGTGAATTTATCATATGACTATTAAACACTGCTCTGAAGCACTTTGTATAAATTAACCCATATAATCCCTACAGCTCTATGAATTAGGATGCACT
This sequence comes from Cheirogaleus medius, assembly GCA_008086735.1. Taxonomy (NCBI): domain Eukaryota; kingdom Metazoa; phylum Chordata; class Mammalia; order Primates; family Cheirogaleidae; genus Cheirogaleus; species Cheirogaleus medius. The sequence goes on along the minus strand of VBSM01002223.1, from coordinate 13,947,268 downwards.
GTTGTTAACATTTTATGGATGAGAAAACTAAGGCACAGAGAAGCTAAGGAAACTGCTGACGGTCACACAGCTAGAAAGTTATAGAGCTGGGATTCAAATCCAGAGAATCTGGGTCCTGGTTTTCAGTATTACTACTCCACTGACAGTAGATCCATATGTCTACACGAGTATTTACATTTCCTAAAAGGAGGTCACACTACACTTGCTGCTCTGAACCTTGCTTTTTTCCTTTAAAAAAAAAGTTACCTTAGTATCAGTTTATTCAAAGCAACTTTATTCTTTTACTATTAGGTCTTTAGATATGAAATGTCCGATTTTGAGTCAAAAGTTTATTATAATATATCTCAAATAAGAAGCAGTACAGCTAATCAAAGTATGCACCTAAATTATCGACACAGTTTTGCCGTCTTAACGGTAGCATGTTTATGCCAGCTGGGAAGAAGCCTGGAGAGTGAGTGGCAATAAAATCGCAAAAGGTGTCTTCCACAGCTGTTGAGAATTGAATATTTTTCCTTGCAAGAAGTGGTCCAAAGCCTGGAAGAAGTGGTAGTCAGTTGGTTGGTACAAGGTCCGGTGAATATGGTGGATGACAGAGAGCTTCCAAGTCCAGCCTCTATAGACTGAGCAGCCTTGTTTGTGCTACATATGGTCCAGTGTTGTCTTGTAAGAGGACTGGCCTGTGTCTATTGACCTATCTCAACTGCTTAATTTCAAACATCCTCATCATCTCATCCAATTGGTTGCTGTAGACATCCGCTGTAATTGATTGACCAGGTTTCAGGAAGCTGTAGTGGAGAATACCAGCGCTGGACCACCAAACAGACACCATTAGCTTTTTTTGATGAATATTAAGTTTTGGACTATGTTTAGTCACTTCATCTTTATCCAACCATTGTGTGCAATGCTTGTGATTGTCAAAAAATAATCCATTTTTCATCATACATAACAATACAGTGTAGAAATGGTTCACCTTTATGCGACAGCATAAGAAAGCAAAGAAAGGCAAGCTTTGAAACAATTTCTCTGCTGACGCTCATTTAATTCATGTGGAACCCATCTATCCAGCTTCTTTACCTTGCCCATTTGTTTCAAATGCGCCAGTATTGTTGGAATAGTAACATCAGACCTTGCTGCTAATTCACAGGTAGGTTGAGATGGATTCGCTTCCACTACAGCTTTCAGCTCATCATTATCCACCTTGGTCTCAGGTCGCCCACGTAGCTCATTTTCAAGATTAAAATCACCAGACTGAAACTTCTCAAGTCATTGATGTCCTATGTGTTCATTAGCCACATCCTTCCCAAATACTTGGTTGATATTTCGAGCTGTCTGTGCTGCATTGGTTCCCCCACTAACTCATACTTGAAAATAACATAAATATTTGACTTTGCCATGGTTTCACAAAAATTGCTCTAAAAAAATTTGAAAGATAATCACAAGCCAAACTGTACATTTGAAAGACTGAGGATGTACCTTCATGGTAAACATAAAACAAGAAGTGTCCAAGTGAAATGTCAGAGATATCAACTGTCAAACTTAGTACTTAAGGAAATTGACATTCCATACTTAATGACCTAATTAATGACCTAATACATTTTTTATTGTAGCGATGCAACTCTATTCATGAATGCTGTAGTTATTTTCTATTTCTTTTTTGTTGTCGTTGCTTTTTCACTTTTATTGCTTTATTTATGTTTTCTCCCTCTTCTGGGGTCAATTTTGTACCTTGTATTTTCCTAGAAAATGCTCTATTTCCTTCTTTTCTATTTAGTATTGTTTTTCATTTCTGCTCTCACCTGAATTATTCTCTTCCATCTATTATATGGGTTTATTTTATCATTGTTTTCTTAACTTCTTGAATTGGATATTTCATTCTTTTTTTCCATATTTAGTTATGTAGGATTTTAATGCCATGAATCCAAAAAACACATTTTTCCTTTATATTCTGTTTTTTCTTTTTTTTTTTAAAAAAGGGAATTATTGAAGATATAGCTTATGACTTTCTAGAGGGTTGACTTTTTCCCTTTAATTAACATGTCTTGCCATTTTTCCTGACTTACATTTCCTGTTTTATGATTAAGTCTTTATATTTTATATTATCAAGGTTTATAACATTTATCTTTCTACCTATATTTCCCATGGTAATTTATTTTTAACTGTATATTTAAATACATTTAATATTCATATGTAATACGTTGTATTCAGCATTTAAAATGAAACATGATTGTTTTGTTCTTTATCATTTTTGATGAAAGCAAGCATTGTGTTCTATATATATCATAATTTCCTTTCTTTATTGTTGGACATTTGGGCTGCTTCCAGTTTTCCTCTCTTGTATATTATACTGAGATCACCGTTTTTAAGAATGTATCTCTCGACCCTGTATTTTGCACTAGTTCTACAATGAGAGAATTCCCTAAGTGGGACTGTGAGTGCTGATCATGTTGCAGCCTTAGGCAACCTCTCAGCCCTGCAGGAATCGTGTTAGACTGCCCTCCTATGGCAGCCACTTTAACTGCACTCGAATGGTTGCTTCTATCTTGTTAACATTGGGAGCCAGAACTGCACTGGGCATTCAATGAGAGATCGCTCTCTTTGTAGTGAGGTGGGTTTTTCTTTATTTCCAGGGTGTTCCTTCTTCATGTCAAGCATATTTTATGTAACAAATATCAGAACCTTTCCCAAATTATCCCTGAGAGAGTTGAGACTGACAACATTGCTTTATGAGAATCATAGAATTGGTACTGTAAAAATAGCTGGAATCCTTTTTCTGTAAAATAATTGTCAAGCACTTACTGTAGAAAAACCTACCTACCACTTTTTGCCCTCACATAAAACCTTGGGACATTTCTTTGCAAGTCAATGCCAATCAAGCATTAACCTCATTTACAATGTTACCTTTGTGGATGAAAAAGGGCTTTTCTTACACATTTTCAGCAGCAATGGGCAGTTGGGCTGGGGCTGACCCATTGACATGCCCACAAGAGAGGTTAGAGAATCAGTTTCTTGCAAGATGAAGCAAGACTTTTCTCCAGTTGAGCACAGTGGAGTCAGACTGATTTGATTCTCTTGTTCCAAAATTGGTTCAAGCCGGAACGCTGAGCCCCTCTCTTGATCCTTCCTGTTCCCTTACCTTCCATATCCTGACAATTCTAATTGTCAAATATGACTCAAATCCATCCCTTTCTCTCCTTCCACCACCAGCACCTGCCAGGTCCAGGTCCCTCGTATCTCACCTGGATCCTTGCACTGGCTTCCACTGGATCTCCTGCTTTGACACTCACTTGCCTTTTTAGTTCTTTATCTGTATTGCAGAGAGAGGTTATTTTTTGCTTAAAAGCCCTCAGTCACCTTCATAACTCTTGTGATAAAATTGACATTCATTAACAGAACAGGTTAAGCTTTCTATTCTGCCTCTGGATCCTTGTGCATGCTGTTTCTTTTTCTTGGAACACACTTCTCTTTCCTCTCCGTGGGGCTAAATTCAACTAATTCTACGTTCTAACCTTAGGTTTTACTTCTCATGAAAAATTTTCATGCATCTTCCAGGTTTCCTGGATTTCCATCTCCCATAATCCAGGATGCCAAGTTTCTCACATCATACTAGTCTCAGGCAATGGTGCTTTAAGCTTTGTACAGTCATGGGTATCTAGCTCAAGGTCTACTCATTTAGGTAACTTGCCCCACTGTAATGAAATGAGCAGACAGCACTGGAACAGAAGATAAAGGAAGCCAAAGAGTTAGCATAGGAAATGTCGTATTGCAGTCAATGGAAACCACCTTCCTTACAATGATGAGCATGACTCATGTTCAGACGATGCAGCGATGCATGTTTCACTGTGCTGCTTTTTGCTGTCCTGCCTGCAGGTCCAGCACAATGGAAGCAGGTAGGGTGTGGTGGAGAGAGTCCTGGACGTGGAATCAAAGGCTGGCATTCTAGGTTTTGCTCTGTAACTAATGATCCATGTGGCTTTGTTCTAGTCACTTCCCCTTCTAAGTCACTTTCTTCATTTATAAAATAGGGCCCGTGCCATTTTTTTTTTTTTTT
>VBSM01002223.1:13927951-13943210 GCA_008086735.1 Cheirogaleus medius | reverse complement strand
TTCTCCTGCAGGGTAGGAGGGGCCCACTAAGATAATATGTAGACTCACAGGCTTGATGGCCAGTGGGTGCATGTGCATGGAGCCAGCTGTTTACAGTGGTGTTTTTCAAACTGTAATGTGCCATGCACCACCTGCGCGGTCTTAGTAAAGTGCAGATCTGATTCGGCAGTTTGGGTGCGAGGTCTCAGATTCCAACTCTGCCCTTTGGAACTCCAAGGCCAGCTCTACCTGGTGGAATGGCTGGGGAGAGCATGGGATGAGCAAGGGAAATCTCAGCCCAGCAGTCTCCTGGGATTCTGTACCCACATGGAGAGCTGCAGTTCATCCTTCTCACCTTGCAAGCACATTGTGGATGCCACCGAAGGGTGTCTATGGGGTCCTCACGCCGCCCCCCCCAGGTGTCCGCTAGAGGAACTTTCTCCCTGTGCTTTGGGAGTGTAGTCTTGACCTTGTTCATGCCTTTGCCTTGCCAGGCCAAGTATTGTCCAAACCATCACTGATGGCCAGATCCTTGGTTTAAACCCTCATGTAGTAAAAACCTCTCCTTCAAATAAGTGGAAACCTTAAATACAAACAAACCAAGAAAAAAAACCCCTCGGAATAAAAATAAAATGGCTAAAACAAATAAGATGTATAAAGTAAGGTTGCTAATAAAGAATAAAAATCTTAACAAGACTGTGTGGGATGGCCCAGCTCCCCCACCACCATTTAACACATTGACTGCCACCTTAGAAAAAAAAATTTTTTTTCCTTGGGGCCATGGTGTTTTATTACGAAAATAGAATAAAAAGTTGGAAAACAAAATGATTCTTTTAAATTTAATGAAAAATTTGTTTTTCATTGTTGTCTGTGTCTTTTCAACAAAAAAGTAACATAGAAACTTGAAAACTAGTAATGTAAAAAATAATGTGAAAACATGAACAATAGTTTATAAGGGTAAAGTGTTTTTCTTGACTTGCCAGGCTTAAGTTAAGTGTAATTTAAAGGCAAACATAAATAGAAAAATGAAATTTATTGACTTCTATTCATTTAATCCACATTCTTAGAATTAAATTGTCAATATTAATTGTAACAATAAGACCATCAACAAGTAAGATTTTCATGACCCAACTGCAGGGTTTTGCCCAGGTATTGCTTCACGAGGCCCCAGGTCTCAAAACTAGTGTGAGTCAAATACAACTCACATGGCAGTTAATGTGTTAATCTTTGCAAGGTGGTTACATGCAACAGAGCCCCAGCCTTAGCCTGGGACCTGTGCTCTGGGACCATTTCTAGGCCAAAGCAGGAAGAAGTAGGGATTTTTATTCAGCTAGTATCACAAAGCTGGTTTGATTTTTTAAATTATGCTAAAGTTTTCTGATTCTGAAAACAATACATGCTTGTTTAGAAAGGAAGGTGGGTGAATAGAAAAAGTAGAAGAAAACAAATTTCCTATGATTTCATTTTTCAAAGGCAATCATTTTAAACATTTTGATGTCTTTCCTTGCAATCTTTCTCTTTTTTTCTATTTAAAATTTGGCAAATTTAGACTTTTTAAACAGCCACATAATTACATAACTATGCTCTTGAGTGAGAAGCAGGTGGGGAGGTGACTGGGAGAAGGCCTGGGTTGGGGGGAGAGGGGAAGAGGTGGCCTGATGCAGATGCTACCCAGCAGGAGCCTAAGCCAGCTGGAGAGGGCTGGGAGCTGGTCTGAGGCTGGTCACCAGCCTGACATCTGGGTACTACTTCTCTCTCTTTCTAAGCCTCAGTTATTGGTGTGTACCAGTGGAAGTGCTTCCCTCAGTTCCTCAGCTATAAGTAGAATTTTTCAGGGGCATTAAACAAATGAAGAAAGCATATTTTCTGTTCAATCTTCATAGCAATCCTTTGAAGTAGGGACCTTTGTTATGCCCATTATATAGATGAGGAGACTGAGGCTATGCCCTTACTGGGTTATTGTGATGACATGTTTTAAAAACATGCAGTATAAATATGTGTGTGTGTAAATTCTGGCACCATTTGTTATAATTTTGATGGGGACTGATACAAACACTGGTACTTTGGAGCACATTGCAGGGATACCCAACTGAACAGGAGAATCAAAAAAGCCTGTTGGGGTGGGTGACTATGGTTAGCACCAACGTATTGTATATTTCAAGGTAGCTAGAAGAGAGAACTCAAAATGTTCCCAACACATAGAAATGATACATACTCAAGGTGATGGAAACTCAAATACCCTGACATAATCATTACACATTCTATGTATGTAACAAATACTCATCACATGTACCCCATCAATATGTTTAAAATATTATTTATCAATTTTTAAAATGGCCTCTTGGAGGAAAGACTTAATAGAAATGTTCTAAGTGAAGAGAAGATGCAGCTTCTTGGCAGTATTGTACACTCCTTGGATAGACTGGAAATTCTTTGTGGGAAGTCCACATGCTCTTTGTATTCTTCACAACTAGGTGTGCAAATAGGTGTGTTGATCATAATGGCAATCCAGAAAACAAACCTAGGGCCACTGTTAGCTTCAACGGTGACTTGTGCAAATTACAAATAGACAAACCCTCTGGGTGTAGGTGACAGGCACAAAGAAATGCTCTCTCTGGGTGGAGGAAAAGGCACCAACCCTAGAGTCCAGGGTCTGTGACTTTGGGCTTGGCCCCCACTTGTCCCCTCAGCCAGGTGTCTGTCTTGTTCAGTGTACCCATCATCCACTGATGCTGATCAGAAGTCATTGATCATGTGCTACAGCTTCCTGGCTCCTGGACTCTGAATACAGCAAATCTGCCTCTCCTATGCTTGGACTCCTGATACCAAGGAGGACAAGTAACAGGAGTCTGTCTCACTGGGAAAGAAGTGTAATGCCCAACACTAGATCACTTCTAAGAGTGGGTTTTGATAGGGGCAACAGAAAGCAATCCCTCAAGACCCCAAGTGCTTGAAGGGGGTGGGATAAGAGTGATTCTGAGAAAAGCAAGGCACACAGACATACTCAGAGACAGACTCATCCTCCCCAGAGAAGCCCAGAGAGGTTTTGCTTTTACATGGCCCTCTTTGCCTCTGTACCATGAAAATAACTTCAGGGGAAATAATTTTACTTAGCCCTCATTATTTTTATGTGACTAATAAATTATAAATACTTCCGGCACTCTTTCCTAATAGTAATGGGATTAAACAATAAGAATCATTTCAGCTGATTGACAATTAAAGTTCTAATGAGTGAAATGGAAGTCTTATGAAGACGAGTTGGACAATTCATTAATTGGAAGCATAAGCACTTAAAGAAAACAACTAATGAGTCTTTAGCTAAATTAATCAAAACAAAAGAAAACAAAAAATTGGACAGGAGGGACAGATGCCAGAAATAGGCCATATTCTTCACATTAGAGAAAGAAGTCGCTGAGAGAAATCTTTAAAAGGGACATAAGAGAAATCTCGCCATCATGGAATGGTACAAGCTTGGTCAATTTTACCAGTCTAAATGTACAGCTCCACGCGTTTTTACAGCTGCACACACAGGTATAGCCACCGCTCAAGTCAACACCTAACGTATTTCCACTACTCCAGAAAGTTCCTTGTGTCCCCTTTCAGGCAATTAACACCTCCAGAGGCAACCGCTGATCTGCTTTCTATCACTCTCCATTAGTTCGCCTGTCTCGCAATCTCATATAAACAAACGGGCGTCAGGGAGTATGTAGCCTTTTGTATTCGCGTCCTTTCATTCATCCACAAGCCATGTTGCTGCTCTTATCAGCGCCTCATCCCTTTCGATTGCTGAGAGCAGTACCACGGTATGAATAGACCACAATTTGCTCACGCATTCTCCTGTTGACAAACATTTGGACTATTTCCAGTTTGGGGCTATTGCGAATAAAGCTGCTTTGAGCATGCTTGTACACGTTTTTGCGGACATCAACTCTGCTCCCCAGGAGTGGAATGTCTGTCACTGGGTGGGCTATGTTGAATTTCCCTAAAAACTGCCTTATGATTTTTTTTTTTTTAAGCTAGTCGTCGTCGTCCTCCTCCGCCTCCTCCTCGTCCCTTTTTACATCCTCTCTTTAGACATCTTCATTGTCGCACTCAGGCTCTACCCGCAGGCAAGAGCCACAGGGTTTAGAATGATTTTGTATCCTTTGGTTCCCTCCTGACCGGCTCTTCCAATCTCAATTTAACTATGGAGAAACTAGTAAATGCATTAAATAGTCTCGTCATCAAAACTGGCCCAGATCTCTCTGCAGGGGTTGGCTCAGCAAGGACGGAGGGACGCGCGGACCCACCGAGCGGCGGCTTCCGGGCGGAGGTGCGGCTGCGGCGCCCGCGCACTGCGGGGCTTCCTTGCTGCGCGGCGCCACCTAGCGGCTGCCGGGCCCGGCGCCGGGCTGGCTCTGCGCCTTTTTTCCCCACGGGTTGAGGGAATCACGCTGCTCTTGGCAACATTTGTCGCTAGAAACCGGAGAGAGCTCTTCTCAGCATCCTTGGCCTCAATCGTGCACAGCTCGTGACCCCTCTGGAAAGGACCCTTGACGAGCATCTTGTATCCCGGCCCTGGAGTCCTCGCTGAACCGACAGGCCACCTTTATTCAGTTCCTTTTTCCTGAGTCCCCAAGAGGCTCACGACCATGGACAGCAGCCAGGGATGAGCAAACCCAGCTCGCACTTTCCTCCCTCCCGAAGTGCTTCCCACTATTCCTCCCATGGCCCTGCTTAGACATTTCTGTCAGGATGGCGTCTCATTTTAAAAGTTCTTCAGGGCTGCCAGAAAGAGAATTGATACTTATTGAAAACCCAGGTTGTGGGGTGTTATATATTTAATCTTCCAACAAGCTTGTGAGGCAGCTATTATGATTCCATATTATAAATGGAGAAAATGAGGTTCAGAGACGTTAAGTATTTTTTTTTCCGAGGTAACACAGCCATTCCAGAAAGAACCAGATCTCAAACTCATCATTGGCTGATTTCTTCTGGTACATCAGCATTTTTTAGGACCCAGATATGGCCCCCATTCCCCCAGTTTGTTTCCTCTCCACAGTCACACCTCATCCTACTCTCCTGGAATGCACATCAACTGTTGATCCTCCCGTGTTAGATGCCACAGAGCACATGGTTGGGAAAGGACTTCAGTTGAACATTCCAGACTGCTGCCTCATCCCCCAGCCATCCCTCCTGAGTCTCCTTGAGAGGCTCCATCCAGTGACAGGCACAGAGTCCCACCATTCTCCACCTGTGACCTGTAGCTCTTTGCTTAGGGAAAAAAGAAACCCTTTGGGATTTGAGATGCTTTGGTCCTTCAACTCCATTTCCTCTGAAGTGATGCTTATAATGAAACAAGTAGAAAAATGGAAATTCAGAGCAGGAAAGGTCCTTGAAGTCCACTTACTCCTGCTGGCACAGGATAATGAGAAAAAAGGCAGAGTATTTAAGGGACTTGTCCAGTGTGACTTAGTGGACATCAGAACCAGATGGGTCACCATGCTCTGAGCTGTCCAGAGCTGTCCCTGTGTGGAGAGGACATCCAGGGTGCCCATTCAGGCAGTGTGTGATATACAAGGTGATTGGAATGGTGCTGGTTTGGGGTTGGAGGGAGAGTGAAAAGATATGCACTTACAGAAATGAAACGCGAGGGAAACAATCACGTGTCCAGGGGACTTTGAGAATCCACAGGTGTGTCCTTCACTGATCAGTGTACAGGTGCCCTATCATGCATGGAAATCCTAACCCCTAGTACTTCAGAATGTGATCTTATTTGGAAATAGTCTTTACAGAGGTATTTAAGCTAAAATGAGGTCATTAGTCCAATATGTCTGGTGTCCTAATAAAGGGGAATTTGGAGGACAACAGGCACACAGAAGAATGCCACATGAAGATGAGGGAAGATGTCTACAAACCAAGGAACACCAACAATTGCCAGCCAGCCATCAGAAGCTGGGGAGACGCCTGGAACAGATTCTCCCTCACAGCCCTCAGAAGGAACCAACCCTGACCTTACACTGTGATTTTAGACTTCTAGGCTCCAAAACCGTGAGATACTACATTTCTGTTGTTTAAAACACCCAGTCTGTGGTGCTTCATTATGGCAGCCCTAGGAAATGCATACATACTCTACTGTGCTCACCCTTGGTGAGGACAGGGACAAGCTCGCGGGCTAAGGACATCCCATTAATTGGTATGCTTCTCTGTCTGTGAGGGACTCTGTTATGCATTTACTAAAAATTACAGTTTCTTTCCACATAAATATAGATTGTTCCCACTCAGAAATGACTATGATGTGACAGGTTAAAAATGTCAAATTCTTGTCTCTCAAACCGTTCAGGTTGAAAAGGTGATAAGCTGTTTTTGTAGGGCCAGGACGACGGGGCAGGCACTCTCGCTCAGGTGCTGTCTCTGTGCTCACAGGGCTCTGGGACTCCACGTCTCCTTAAACTTTCTAGCCCGGGGTCTCTTCTGCTTCACACTCCTGCATATTTGCACCTGGAGCCAAAAAAGAAATAGGCATGTAAGTTGTCTGGACACTGACATGTGATTGCTGGAACTGCTGTCACAAAGCCCAAGATGATTCTAGAAAAGGCTTCTCTGGACAATGCCTTCATTCCCTTGGGGCTTCTCGATGTGCATAGCTGCACACAACACTGGTGGCATAATTTTCATTTTTCATAATTCTCCAATGGATGGGTTTGAGAAGATTCAGGGAGAATACATCAGCCACACATTCTGAGTTCATGAGCTCAAGCTGGCTTTGAAACGGGACTAGGATCTTGTTGACATGTCTAAGTTGTGTTAAAAAAAAAAAAAAAAGGAATGAAATGGGACTAGGAGAGAGGAAGACCTACCACCTCCCTCAGTGGTGACCAGCTCGAATACAGCACTAAGAACAATTATCTTCCACAGGGCAGGGCCCAGACAAGTCATAGAACTTTTATTTTAATTTTCAGTGAGCTATCTACTTTCACAGGAATCTCAGATGAGAAACCTGGCCCTGTACCCTGGAATTAGGGTTGCCAAAATTATTAAATAAAAATATAGGATGCTCAGTGAAATTTGAATTTTAGATAAACAATGAGTAAGTTTTTAGTAAAAATATGTCCCAAGTATTTCGTGGTGCATATATATGCAAAAATTGTTTATTTTTTATCTGGAACAAATTTAACTGGATATTCTGAATGTTTTCTGGTAACTCTCCCTGGATCCTGTGTATATCAACAACCCGAAATGATTGCTGATGTGTTTAGTGCTCAGGAGACTATGATAAGATAGGAACAGTTTCTGCTGGTGAAAGTTTGGATCTTTTTTTCTTGGGACTTATATTATTCCAAGTCCAAGGGGAGGCCACTCATCTTAGTAGAGCAAGTGCCTCTAACTATTTAGGCAGGCATGTTCCACCTGGAAAAACTCAAACCAGGCTTCTCAGACTATAGCACAGCTACATTTGTGGCTGCATAAAGAAATGGAAATGGGTGCGGTATAGCAGCCTATTTAATTTAGATTTTATATGTGGCCCAGCCCCTAAGACAAGCCTTTCATTATTTAGAGCTGTTTCTTTTAGATTTCCTTCAAGAATTGGTATTCATGGATTTATTGTCTTTGAATGTAAATTAAATTTTTAAAAACAATAATTTGTTCTTAAGAATTGTCTTAAGTAATGTGGCTAAGAAAAGTGTCCTCATGATAGATGTGATTTGAACTTGTATCCATGGCAAGTTTGCAGAACAAGGGAAAGCTAGGGTCCTCCTCTTGGTGGTTCATCTAACTGTTCCTCCACCACACATCCATCCCTCCATCAACCTGCCAAACACCAGGGTTAAACATATAGGGAGAAGAGAGCAAGAAAAGACAGTGATATTCTTCAAGGAACTCATGGTCTCTTAGAGAAGACAGGCATGTAACTAGACAATTATATTAAGTTGTGACTTTGCTGTGATGGAGTTGGGCACAGGGGATTATGGAAACACACAGACATAGGATTTAATTTAGGTGCAAAGGAAGGATGGTGGGAGGGACATTTTGAAGAGAAACTAATGCCTTAGTAAGTCTAGAAAGGTGAGTAGAAGTTACTTAGCCAGGTGATATATTTAGAATGTTGGGGCCAGAATCAATGGTTATTATTTGATTTACTGTGGAAAGGTAGAGAGAGGAATTAAAGGTGAGTCCTAGATTTCTGGATTGGCAAAGGACTTGCTGGGTGCAGGTGGATGTTTAGGTTTGGACTTTCAAAGTAGCCATTTTTAGAAAACGTGAGTGACTAGATCATGGCGGATGTTGGGAAAACTTCAAAGTATTCATTCTCTGTAAGAATCTCTTGGGAAATTTCATGTTAATCAGTGAGGAAAAGTCACCTCTAGTTTCTGGGAACCACAAAACAGGAGTGCAGAGTGGCAGGGTGAGTTATTAAATACTCACAGGTCTAGAATCACCCTTTAAAGATTTCCTTTTCTTTCATTTGAATCCATAGCATCAGAAGCAGAGCATATTCATGAGCTTACACACTAAATAGAGTGAGTGTAGGAAAAAGAGGATTGGTCATGTGATCCTGCTCGGTATGGAGGGTGCTGCTTCCAGAGAGTTGCCCAGAGAATCGAATGAATCAGTGCAACTTGGCAGATTCGCCTTGCAAATTGGACTGCGTCACTGGGCGGCACGCTGCAACGAAATGGGTGATATCGAGCTCCATAGATTGTATTTTTGGGCAGGATGTACTAGATGAGCTACAGATTGTATTTTCCATGCCTTCGCGACTAATGTTTGCAATTACTAATAGTTGGGGACAGCTCCCACTGGAACAGACGTCTTCAGTATTTTTTAATACAAAATTAGTCATGTAGATCCCCTGGGACTGACTCTCTCTCTCTCTCTCTCTCTCTCTCTCTCTCTCTTTTCAGAGAAAAGCTGTGTGCTTTGCACTCCTGAAAGATTTTTTTTATGTGCATTTAATGCAAAGTGGGCCAGATTCTGTTCAGAATTTAAACAAATGCCTTTTCTGGTCAAAAATGACAAAAGGATCTAAAAGACAACTCTTTGATCAGCATGATCAACTATTGGATGATACTTTTGTTCTACACTAGTGCAGCTTGCAGAATGTTTATTTGGCAATAGAAGAAAGGTCACCATTTTAAGGCAGTTCAGAAACCAAATGTTCCCATCATATGGCAGCTTTTTCGCAAAGCACCCCTTGGCTTTGCCACTTTGGAATCTGTGCTTTTGAAAGCTCAAGCTCTCTTGGATGTGTCAATGTGTGTGTGTGTGTGTGTTTGTGTGCATGGGGTGGGGGAGTTGGTGTTTGGAGGTCTGTTCATTACAAAAGCCAAAGTCTCCATAATAAGGAAAGTATTTATATCACAAGGTGAGTTCTTTAAATAAGAAAAGGGGGTGGTGGGTGGAGAATCTCTGAGCTAGGTGGGACATATGTAGGCATAGAACAGTGTGTGCAGAGAAACTTGAATCAGGTTTTGTTTTTTACTATCCAATCCTTTCTTTTAAGCAGCATTTGTACAACCCCTCCTGAAACAGAAAATCTCTTTAATTAGCTCCTGCAGAATGTCTCTTGACTGCCACCTGTTGTTCAGGAAAATATTAGGGCTCAGATGGGGTCCTGAGGCATGTCCATTCTGCACGCTGTCCTAAATAGAACTTGGTGAGGCACAAGTTATAGAAGCAATGCTGGCCAAGCCAGTCACAGCTAGCAGAGAACGCTGGAAAACGACATATTTTCTTGACACAGAGCAAGCTGCACACTGAGTTGCTAATCATTATTGATTTCGAATGTTAAAAAGCAATGCGTCCCATTTCAATAGGTGCAATGAAAAGTATTTTAGAGGTGGAAATTGCCTCTGCAAACAATATTAAGGAAAAATAAATTGAGGCAAAGAATTCCAAGGTTAAGGTTGTGTTAAACACTATCACAGCCTTTGATATGCTAATTACAGATATGATACGTGAGAAAAGTTGAAACTAATCACAGCCACAGGTCAAAGCCCTAGTCATCTCAAGTTAACCCAAGTGGCCCAGCGTATACATTATATTTATTTTTGCTTCTCTTGGGTATAGTAAATGTGTCTGACTTTGTTCATTAAAGGCTCAGATTGGGCTTATTTAGTTAACATCTGTTAGGACTGGAGGTCTTACTCTTAATTGGGACCATCTGGAAAGGAGGAGGAACATACAGAGGATGATCATAATGGATTGAAGGCCCAGCACTTTTGTATCTTGCAAAAATACTTGGTTTTATTTGTTAAGCTGGTAATATAAAATATATATTTGTTCATATGTCATACTTCAATATTAAAACTTAACAATATAACAAAGAAGGATGGTGCTATGAGCTGCATCATTTAAGATACCAGTAATCTCTGTGTGTGTGTACGTGTGCGTGTATGTGTGTGTGTGTGTGTTTAGGGATGCCGTGTGTCTTCCTCTCTGGGGATTTTTCCTTTTTGCAGCTCTCCATCCCTTATTCTGGGCACTGTCTTCCTCCTCCCCTGGCTCTGGTTTCCATAGCTGCTGCCTGTCCTCCTCACTTGAGCACAGATGCCATCCTGCACTCAAAGCCACAGTGCCACGGGGCATATTAGTGTTTTTGTGCTTCAGATCTCTCTTTATGTAATTTGAGATTTCATTAATAAGTACCATTTTGTGTGATTGAACAATAGCAAAGGAGATCTGGAATCAAAATGTAAAATCCGAGAAGAATTGTGTTAGGAACACAGTGCCTTTTTCCTCTCTTTGTATCAATTACAGGGGAGATGAGTGGAGAACAAGATGCTGTACTGGACAGCCCCCACCAAAAGCTCTGCAGGGGACAGAAATCTAGATTCTTTGGACTGATTTCCAGGTGCATCTTCTTTGCAGAAGGTATTTTTGTAACACTCTGATTTTTTACTCCATTTAATTCTTGCCATCCTATCCTCACTGGGAAGGTTACTTACCTCGGTGTGTGTTGTGTGCCGTTTGTATGTGTGTTGAGGGGAGGTAAGCTTTTGAGCACCGCCCTGGAGAAATCTTTTCTCAGGGATTCGAGGGCATCCACCTCTTCAGAGGGTCTTCTGCAGCTGCCTGTGTGTCTGTTACCCTAGAGACTTTGAGGCTGAAAGGTGAAACCATCTTTCAAAACTAAACGCCTCCCTACATTCAGTCACAGGGAGCCATGTAATACTGCCAGGATGGGCTGTGAGCTGGACTTGCAGGTGATGACATTTGTGACAAGCCCACTAGATGTTTCCTCCCTCACATTGCAGTTGGCCTCTTTTCAGCTTTTAAAAAAGTGGCAGAGAACTTCCCCCTGTTACTCACAGCCGCATTTTCACAGATCGACCTTGGCCTAGGTATAAAGACAGATTGAGTGTCCTTGCTGGAAAGGTTGGAAGAGCAAAAATGTGTATTTGATAAGACGCTTCGTGTTTTTTGTGGCTCCAATATGTTTGGTAATATTTTTCCAGCCTTCAAGTTTCTTGTTATTTGACAGACATGTGTGCAGTGGGATATTCCATCTCTTATACACATATCTTCTCATACTCATGCCTCTGGTAGGACTATATATGCTTACGAGGTCAAGTTATTCCATTCTTCAGTGGGACAATTATTGAATTATTTTGACATTTTTCCCAGCTTCAATTGCTTTGAGGTCCAATGCTATGACAATTTTTCAGGATTGGCTTTAGGACCTAAAAATCTGTGTAGGAGTTGAGGCTGTTTCCCACTGTTTAGGAGGCCACCTCCAGCCGTCAGGGAAAGGCTGCCCAGATTCTGATGCTTGGGAGCTGGAGGTCACCTGCTGGTCCATGGCCACCTTTAGGTCTGCTTCCCATGTGTGCACACTGCTTTGAGCAACGGGGGCTCTGTGCCTGGGAGCAGACTGCAGACCACAGCATGGCGATGGGATTATTGTGATCATGGGGTAGCAAAGGAAGGCTACAGACCAGCAAATACTAAATACTAAATAGTTTAGCAAATACTAAACATTTGCTGACAGCCCAGGATTTCTAAAGGAAGACTGAACTTCCACAACACGAAGCATTTGCATTCCATTTGAAAAATGCATTTTTGTAGACACACATAATTCCAGAATCATTAAGAGTTGTGGGAATGTATTCTCAGAACACACAAATGGAAGGAGATGGGACATTTAAAAACCATTTAGATATGCCTTTTAGCTGGTAAGGATAGGTAGATCATTAATAAATGATCGACTCATTCTTTAAGATTGTGTCACTTCTAACTTCTGTTCCAAAGTTATGTCTTTTAGTTGTGTTTATTCAGTATTAGTGCATGGAGGAGTTTGGATTTCAAGAATATAAGATAAGGAAAATTTTAAATTTATGAGAGTGTGTTTAAAAATAAAAACTCAATATTCATTAAAATCATGTGCTGTCCAGTTCGGAAGTCACTGACAAAGATGATGGGAGTTTTTGTCTATCAGTTAAAGCTGCCATGTATCTTACTGTAAAGACAGTTTACAATTGCTTTAGCCTTTGAGCCCTAAAATTATGTGGTTCCTGGTTAAGTAAAAAATTTTAGGGGAAGAGTCACATTATCATATTTTTGGTATAATATGATATTTATTAATATTTTAATTGTGTCTATCTCAGATTTTCATGTTAAAAATTTATGTAAAACATAAATGCACAGTATTTTTGAGAGTGCAATTATCTAAGTAGCTAGAAGCTGTTTTAACTCAGGGCATAGTTGTGATGGTTTTGGGGTTGTCCCTTTTTTATTCTTTACTGTGGTAAAATACACATAACATTAAATTTACCATCTTGACCATTTTTAAGTGCATAGCTCAGTGACATTAGATAATTCGCATTATTGTGCAACTGTGACCACTATCCATCTCCAGAATTCTCTTCATCTTGCAAAACTGAAGCTCTGTGTCTGTTAAACAGTAACTCTCCACACCTCTGTCTCCCAGATCCTTGAAACCATCATTATACTTTCTGTCTCTATGAGTTTATTCTAGATACTTCATGTAAGTGGAATCATGCAGTATTTGTTCTTTTGGCTCATTACACTTAGCACAATATCCTCGAGGTTCATCCACGTTATAGAGTGTGTCAGAATTTCTTCCTTTCTAAGGCTAAATAGTATTCCACAATGTGTATGTACCACACCTTGTTTATCCATTCATGTGTCTATGGGCACTTGGTTGCATCTACCTTTTGACTATTGTGAATAATGCTATTGTGAACACGGGTGTACAGATATCTGATTCCCTGTTTTCAATTCTTTGGGGTATATGCCTTGATTTGCACTTTTGTGCCTCTATACTTTTTGTCCATGGTGTTCGCTCTGCTTGAAACATTCTTCCTGCCATTCACCAACACTAGCTTGTTTTAATGCTCTACATATTCAAGACCAACCACACAAAAATTAATAAAAATCACAAAGCCCTCAATAGGCATGAGTAGGCCAATCAGTAGTTTGACCTAAAAGGGAAATTCAGTTTACTCCTAAGAAACTAGGCCCTACATCCCCCAAGAGACCAACTGGACCTTCATTTTCACAGAATTATTTTTACTATCTCATGTCAAAATGAATGATAAATTCTGATGGTTAATGTTGATGAGACAAAGACATTCAATTCAGTTTTGTTTTCCAGTTAGGATTACTGTAATCCAGTGAGGATTAATAAAAGATCATTAAATGAGAAAACAATAGTAACAGCATTAGTGGTAGCTAACATTTATGGAACCTCAATATGTGCTAGGCACTGGGCTTGTTTGTAGGCATTGTGCCATTTAATCCTTAAAGAACTCAGAGGAGGATAAATGCTGTTATCATTTTGTTTCACAGATGAAGAGATAAAGGCTCAGGGAGATTATTTCACTTATCTTTGGTTGCACTGCTGTGAAGTGATGGAGCCAGGATTTGAACCCATGTTGTCTGCTTCTAGAGTCAATACAATAAGCCACGTTATAGTGCTGTTGCTGATAGCAGCCAGTCATTACCGGGTGCCAAATCCTCCTAACTATGTTACCAGGGAGGTACCATTACCATCTCCATGTTTGAGATGAAGAAACTGATGCACAGAGAGGGTAGTAACTTAACCAAGGTCACACAGTACATGGCAAGGCCAAGATTTGAATTTCTTAATCTGCCTCTGCAGTAACAGCTTATACACTCTGTCTTATCTCCCCTGGGTAGCAATAAAAACAACCAGTGTCTGTTTAGCTAGGCAAGGGGAAGTATTTTGTTTTGAGAAGATTTGACGCAATGATGTTCTTTTTCCCAAAAATGCACCCTCTGAGGGCTCCGCTGTGCAGTGAAGCATCCTCCCCCGGCAGTATCCTGTCTGCAGAGCAAGCAGAGCTTAAGCCTTTTGCTGGGAGGACCCTTACATGGCCCCAGGAGGGGCTGTTGCACTATCCTGTGTTTTTTGTAAAATGTGGGATATTAAATAAGATTTTGTAAAATATGAAAAACAATTTGTATTCTTTTTCTTAAAGAGCTCCCCCCCCAATTGTATAAATCAGTAGTTCTCAAAGTATGGACGCTCTCCTTGAGCTGCAGCATCACCCATGAACTTGTTAGAAATGCACATTCTCAGCCGCACCCCACCTCAGCTGAAGGGCTCTGCTCACCAGATCCGGGAGAAGCCCCTGCATGGTGCCGCCCAAGTCACCTGCAGCCATGATCTCATGAAGAGTAGGATCAGGGTTGGTAGAATTGCAAAATGTTGCTGCATTCTTGGAGGCCCCTTCTCCTTTCTCTCCTGAGGAAACTGAGGCCCAGCAAGAGAGGTGAGTTTAGTGACACAGGAGGTGATGGTGGAATAGGTACAACCAAAGACACCTTTCAACCCTCATGGTCTTTCCACTCTATTATCTCTTGGTTAGTTCTCAACAACCAACTCTTTTCCTTTTTCTTGTTTTTTCTTGAGAATCTAGAGGTTCAGAGCCATGTGGTAAGAGTTACCTGTAAGAATATTCAGTGAAATGTTTCTTATCATAATGAAAAATAAGAAACACCATGAAGATCCCAAATTTCAGGGTGCTGCCTGTGTTACAGGGACTCTTAACATGCACAGTCCTTGAAATAATATAGTCATCACAATGATGCCAGGAAAAATTGCTAAATGATCAGGCAGAGAATGTTCATGATTGTTGACTTATTGTTGGTTTATAAAACAGTTTACAGATTATTATGCTCTGTTTGACCCTAGTTTTGTAAATGGAAAGAGCAATGAAACTTTATACTCCAAAATGTTAACAGGGCTGTCTCTAAAACATGGTGGAATATTTAGTGATTATATTCTTCTTTGTTTGTTTTTTTTTTCTTTCTT
>VBSM01002223.1:13871735-13927851 GCA_008086735.1 Cheirogaleus medius | reverse complement strand
GTCACCATGTATGTAGCAGTATCTTATCCCTGGTAGGAAAAATCCAAGTTCTCATTGTTCAGACACATTTAATCCCAAACCAATTGTTAAAGATCAAATTAGGGTCCAACTCACAGTGAATGAAATAAACACAGAATTTCAAATTTTATTGTTACAATTTCTCAGTAAGGTAGAGCAACACCAGGAGTAGAGAAATCAGAGCTTATATTAGTAGATCCATGGGATTCTAATGTTTCTAAATTATTTGCTAAGTCTCATTAGCTTGTCCCTCTGGTATTAAATTCAGTTAATAGAAAAATTAATAGAAGTTTGATTACTTGGCAAATGAACTAAATCTATTGTAGAAGCCAAACTTGCAAAGAGTTTGGATCTTGAGCAGCTATGTCGTAAGCAGTCAGGCTGGTATTTTTTACTGTGTAAATGATTGTGCACCAGTTGACTGAGTGAATTAAACTTTATCATTAGTATGGGTATTTTGGTCTTTAAGGCAGTTTTCATCTGAGAGAAAGCTAGGACTAACTTTGGAAATTTGGAGGAGAAGAAGAATGCCAATCAATTTGGAAAAATGGGTTGAAATCATGCAGGAGGGACAGAGACCATGTGAATATAAATGAGGGATTCTGGTCATCTAACAGGTTTTCAGAAGACATTTGTAGTGAAATGTCCTGGTGCAAATAAAATAAGAATAATTTGATTCCTACATTAATGGGTATTTGTAGGTGGGGTGGGGTGACAGGGAGAAAGTCACAAATCCAAGACATTAAAAAGAAATGATACATCTATACTAATGCCAAACAATTAGCTTGCTTATCTAAAGTCAAATAATTTCAATTCCATTTGTGTCATTGATTCAAATGGCTACTTTGTATATGGTAGGTCCATAGTACACATGTATAAAGGCTAAAGCAATTCCATTTTGTATGCTAATCCACCATGTTGACTTCTGATTAATCCCTGTTCCAGGAATAACTCTTAAGATTTCTATTTTATCGACTGTTACCCATAAATCCTGCCCTTAGATCAAAAAAACCTTGAACATAAATCTTGCCCTTGGGAATATCCACATAGCATTCTTGCCTTTCCCTGAGGGGTCAATTTTAATTGTCCTGCACATTCTTTCCCTATGGTATTTAATCCCTGGGTCTTGGGGATAATGGCATAGGGATCTATTTTCCTTTCACCACCACTTGAGATGTGGTTTCTGTTCATAAGTCTGTATTAAATGTTTCTTTTTGAGAAATTGGTTATGTCTTTTGTTGGCTTCTCAACTTCCTTAGACTTTGGGGCTAGGTTTGCATAGACCTATACATGACAGGACAATGTGCAACAAATATGTAAATCCACTACAATGATCTGGAGATCAAGTGAGATCACACAAAGTGAAAAAGAGTTTCTCAAATTCAATATGACTAATAAAATTTGCTGAATAAAGTTTTTAGTGGGCAGTTTTCCATTATAGAGGAACACTGCATGTGTTTACCAAATACTTGAATAAATGCTTCCAACTTCATAATTTGGTGGGAAAAAAAAAGATTTCTATAGGTATGGCATCCAAGAACAGTGATAATTAATTGTGTTTTCCCACTGCACCTAAATGTATAAAAACGATTTAGTTGGATACCTTAAAGATGTAAGCCTCAAGCCATTAAAAAGTCAAGGATGAAAGAAGCTGGCATTGTCATTAGAGAACATATGTAGATGTCCTTACAGTCCTGAATCAATAAGGGGTATATCAGAGGTAGCGTCAGCTTCGTAGGTAGGTGGTAGGGTGTCTTTGTAAATTTACTGAGAGAGAGATCCATCTTACCTGTGATAAGGTACTTAACTGTACCCACTTTCTTGAGCAGCTATCTGTGCTTATCTTAGCAATTGTAATTTTTGTTTTTGGGTATAAGGTCATGATGGCAAATGGTTTCCAACTTTCAGGCCAATTGTGATCCACTGGAAGTGGTTGCTTGGAGTCCAGTACTAAGGATTGTAAGATTGTGTCTGGGCGTCGAGGGAATGATGGGTTCAGGGGTTGATCAGTAGGGCCTGCTGTAGACGAGTTAGGGAAGGATGTCTTGGATCTCTGGTTCTATTCTCCAGAGCTGCTGTGCAATGCTTACATGTTAGTTCTTACTTTAACAGCTTATCTCTCTTCATGGCTACAGAATAGTAGGATCTGCACAGGTTAGACAAGTTTGGGTAGGAATGGAAAATTGATCCCATTGCTAGACACTGTCAAGGTGAGGAAGACTGGCCAGTTTCACTTTCAGGAGCAGCAGGAAAAGTGGGATTCCTGGTCAATCAAGAAGGAAGTAGAAAAGCAGTTGGAGGAATAGCACACTGATGGGAGATGGGGGAGTTTGTGGGAGGCAGCTGCCCACCAAAGAAGAGTTCATGTGGCTATCGTTTCGCCGGCCTTGGTTCCATCATCCGTTCTAAGAACTGATGTTGAAATCCTCAGGCTTCCCAGCTCCAAGGGGGCAACCTCTCCTGGCATCCTTCCCACTCTGAAACGTTTTATTTCCCAATGTTCTCAATGCAGTCTGACCAGATATTTCTTTGTAGCTCTTAAAGAGGGACAAGATATTTTTGGGTAATGAAAACTAGATGCAAGTGTGTGGGAGATGGCACGTTATAGATATCATTCTGGGAACTGTAGACGGCAGAACTGTATGTATTGATTTTCAAGTAGAATTCGATGGGGAAGATCATCTTTCAAAGTTGGCTAAGAGCCGGGCGCGGTGGCTCACGCCTGTAATCCTAGCACTCTGGGAGGCCGAGGCGGGTGGATAGCTCAAGATCAGGAGTTCGAAACCAGCCTGACCAAGAGCGAGACCCCGTCTCTAAAAAAATAAAAAAAAAATAAAAAATAAAAAACAAAGTTGGCTAAGAAATGAACTTGTCCTTTTTAAGGCCTAATTAAGATACTCTGTCAGAAACCACACACAAAAAACTGTGTGTAATATCACTGGGGACAATGAAAATGTTGGTCCCTTTTGCATTTAATAGGATGTCATGATTCAGAGAAGCTGATTATTATTGGTATTTTTTTAAACTGAGGTTGGAAAATGAAAAAGAAGCTTTTCCTATTAGACTATATCGGAGTGAGCCTCCTGGTCTTATATCTGTAATGTATTTGGGGTAAAATTAATGGTTCGATATGATTTCTCAGGAGGTTCTATTTCATGTTGATGAGATTCAGGTTCACTTCTGTTGTGGCATTATTAATGGGAGTTACTTGTTTAATTGATGATTGACAAATCATTGTATAATTTTTTTAGTTTTCAATGTAGAAAAGTTAGAAAAAGTAATATTAGGAAAGATTTCTGTACTAAACTATTGTCCCGATTTTCCTTTTTCCCCCAAATGAAAGAAAACTGGACCAACAAATAGTTTCTGGCTACACGTGGATGCAACATGGGTCTGAGAAGGCTTGATGACAGAAAGCAGAGTTGTAATCTATTCCAAATGGACTGTCATCTGGATATTTGAAATGCCATGCTGTAAACAGCATTCCCTTGTCTTATAGGATGTTATGTAGGGTTGAATGCAGATGAAAGCCTAAATTTATATCATGAAGCAAAGCATAAAATGAACATTAACCTTCTAAGTACTCCTTTTTTTTCATTGTCAGATTCTGTTAACTGCCTGTCTTCTAATAGCAGTGCAACTAACATCTTTAATGCTTTGGCCATTTGATGACCCTCATCCTTTCTCTTCTCTTCTCTTTTCTTCTCTCTCTCTCTTTCTCTGTCTCTCTGGTTCTCTTGTTCTCCCCCACACACACAAAAGGGGGTGAGAAATTTAGAATTCAAAGGGATTTTGGAAATCCTTTAGTCCACCCAACCTTACTTTATAAATTAATAAATAAGATAAGGTACGGTGAAGCTGTATATAATTGTACAGCTTGGTAGGTGTTAGATGAACCAGGAATTTAGTCCAGCAGCTCCTAGGACAGGGTAATCTGCATGCTGCTGTGTGGGTTTCAGCAAATACTTTTCTTGTCCTGTAATGTGTCCATCCCTAGGTGAGGACTGATTTCATCAGCTTATCCTCATAATCAGAATAGCTATGCAGAATTAAAAATATAATTTTATAGATTTCAATCATTCATTCAGAATATATATATTTTCCTTAAGCTTTGATTGTAAAGATATAAATACTCAGTGTAAAGAATATCAGCAATGTAGAAATACATACATAAAGAGATAAAATTCCCCCTTTCTCCACTGCATCCCACTTCCCAGATACAGTTGCTCATGAGAACATACTGTCTCCCCTTTCAGACATTTCTATGCATGGTAGTCTATGTTAGAAAACATGATATAGTATATATGTGTGAACTTGTTAAATAATGGAAGTATATTGCACAAATTTTTCTGAAACTTTCCCTTTTAACTTTTTTCATTATATAATATCTTAGATACTTTTCCATATCTTATTTATCTAATTTATTCTTGTTATCAGGTGCATATGTGAATGTATTACATATTTTTACATATGTAGTAATCCATAATTTGCAGGGTATAGAAGAGGGGCATTTATGTATCTCCCAATTTTCATTTGAAAACAATGTACAATGAGTATTTGTTTTTGCACTTGTACCAACACATCTATAGGATGCGTTCCTAGAAGGGGAATTTCTGGGTCCTTCGACTTATGTTTATTAACTATTGTGTGCAAAGGACTGAGGGCTATCAATAAATGCTGCACCATACTTACAGATAAAGAAATGTTTCCTGATCTCATGAAGCTTGTACTTTATATAGCAAGAAATATATGCAAATAATGGATTTTAAGTAGAAAATCATGAGTGCTCTATAGAAAACACAGGAACCACCATGGGTGGATGAAAGCACTTGACTTTCTAACCCAGCCTGTGCAAAGTGATAATTACTTAGAGGTGGGGATCTCAGTGGGAATGCACTGAAAATTTCCAAATAAAGTGACTTGCCAAGGTCAATATGAATGAGGTGAAACATATGGGATTGGGGAAGGTGATTTTTTAATTGAAAGAGGTGCACAAATGTCCAGAAAACATAATTGGCTTTGAACTTTTTGGAAGTACTTATATTTGTGAAGGAGAGAATTGTTGTAGTTTACCAGATAATAAAAAACTGAAAGAAATTTTGTTTCAAAGAACTTCTATCAGTGCTTCAGGCAAACTAAGATTTTACTTGGGATCAAGGCTAATTTGCTTTAGTTTTCAACTTTATATATGTATGGGTTCAGTTACAGTTAGTCTTTGCTTGAATTTGGACCATTCTGATAAATCATGTATTTGTCTTTAGTGCAGCAGAGGTTAGGGGAAGCACTTCAAGTTTTTTCTTTTATGAGTTATGATCCCAGCCTGTATTTTGCTAGGCAAGCTTTTCTTCAACCTTCAGTCTTAGTTAAATCATCATTCCCCTTTGGAATCATCCAAAAGTTGCAGGTTTTTGGGTTTACAAACCTATTCAAGCATAAAAAAATTCATTTGGAGATGAAGGTTATAGCCATGTGCTCCGACTTCTTTTCAGGTGAGGAATTTAGTGGGAAAAATTCAGATCCTTCTTATTTTGAGTATGATACTTGGCAAAAACATTCCTTCAGTAAAATCTTAGAATCCCTTTTTCCTCCATTTAGCTTCCTTATGTTCAAGTCACCTCACCTACTGTGTAATACAAGCTTACCTCCACTTGTTAGTCTCAGCACGTTGGAAGTACCATCAAAACACAGAGAAATCCTGTGGGATGGAAGTGGGAGGCTGTCAGGAAGAGACTGATCTTTGAGCGGAATAGAAGTCAACTTTCAGAGGCAAAGTTGATTGAGGACACCTTAAAACATTTTCATCATTTGAAACATTTCTCACTTTTGGAAATGAGAGGGCAACAACCCAAATCATTTTGGCAACTAGTTTCAAAGCCGGGTCTAGATTTCTACCTGGAGAGGTAGAGCCCAGAGACAACACAAAGAGATTTGCTTTCTAAGGGATGCAAAACCAGCCAGGGCTGGCTGAAATGTTCTCTTTAGTCTGTGATGTCTTTAAGGCAGTGGAGGAGGCTCCCCAGTACCAGGTCAGACTTGGTTGTCAGGGCAGCCCCTGAGGCAGCACCAAGGACAGATGCCACATCAGGGCCCTGCAACCTGTACTGAGCGAAGTCTCTGATGTAAAGCTCCAAAGCTGGCATGTGATTAGCAACAATGGCAAGAAAATTTGTCTTTCACAGGTGTCAAAACTGCAAACACCGGACTGTTTATTAAAGATGCACCTCTCTGCCACCCTTTTTAAGTCAGCTTCAGTGGTTTAAAGCCATGTTAGTAGTTTTCAAATTAAGAATTTATTTCGATAGGGATGAATGTTCCTATAGAGAAAACCTCTGGAAATGAAGCAGTGAACTTTCTTATTGATTTTTCTGATATATTAAACAATTGGACACAGTTGGCTTTCAACTAGATAGTAGCTATTATATTATAGTGTAACATATCCTAGGGATTTTTTAAAAATTTTAATGTCTTTATTATTAAAAATAGTAATGGAAACTAGTTAAACTAGTTGGTGTGGTCATGAGTTAGGACTCTGTGGGTTTAAGTTCTGGTCCCACTACTGCACTCATCAGATTTGATAGCATGCACAGTTGACTTCACCTTTCTGTGCCTCAGTTTCCTTAGCTGTAAAGTGAGACCAGTAAAAGAATGTCTCATATAGGTTGCTAGGAGTAATAAATAAGAGGATTTATAGCATATGTTTAGCACAATGCTCAAAAATTATAAATTATCACAACTAATACTAGTAATAATTTATGTTATGTTTTAAACATCAATTATAATAAAATATTACTTAGTATTAATTATGTGCCAGAATTATGAGGCTTTAAACCAGTAGGACTAATATTATTGTTTGGTTTTAATAGACACTATTTAATCCAGAAGGCTTATAAAATGAGAATTAATAACTTGGGTTAATAAGTGGACACCATATATACCAATAGTTCACTGATTTTAAAAGTCATTTGATTTACCTTCTTCATTCAACATCTCTTTGAGGATGCAGAAGACATGATCAAATTCTACTATGCACTGGATCATCATAAATCTCAAATCTCATTTTCATCTGTGGAAGACATTCTGAGTATTTGAAGTCTGGCATTTTAAAGGAGCTGACACAAAGCTTGGCCCACAGTAAGCACTTAATAATGGAAATTACTTATATTATCATAAATTTTCACTTTTCTGGCATTGATTGTTTTGACTTACCCTTGCAGTTGCTCCTTGCAAGGGTCTACATGCCAATCATCACATGAATGCTCTGTCTACACAATCAGGACATAGCCTAAGGACAAGAGCTATGTCTTCCTTACCTGGCACAATAAGGGTTCATGGTGAGCATGTTACCAAAAACTCAGCACTTGTACAAGGCCTAATCAGAAGAACAAGGACAAGTGTCTTTGGGAGGAAGGAAAGAAATTTATTACCTTTGCCAGCAAAAGGAGGAAAAAGGCAGATTATCTTCTCAAAATCCAAATTTTCCTAAACATAGGCAAAAATGTGGAGCTTTTAAAGGGAGGGTTCTTGTCTTCAGGCAATTACTGTGGTTAGCTATTCTAATCATCCCAACTATACCAAAGACAAAGCCTGTGAACTTCACCACCACCCACCTGGGGGACTGGTACCACCTGGGATAAGAACAAAAGGCTCCTCCCTGTTCCTCCCTACCACTGGCCAGAGACAGGGATGCAGGTTTCAGTTCTCTGAAGAGATAGAAAATATTTTTGCCTTTTTATTTTTCCAGGTCATTCCCCTTGTTATAAGCGTGAGCATCTAGTAGACGATTTGGTGCATAGTAGATTCTCAGTTACTCAAAATCTCTTCCTCCACCTTGGGGTGTGTTGTTGACTCACTGGACCACCTTCAGTTGGAAAATGTGATCTACATTCTTCATTAATTTTGTGCTGCACCAGTAATTTTCTTCTACATTTCATCACCTCTAGTTAAGAAACTAGGATTTCCGGATGCCAGGGGACACAAACAAGACTGGGTTCAGCAGAAACTGCACTTATCAATGGCTTCGTGGTGGTTGGACACGGAAAAGTGAATGATGGTGGCATGGCAGACACTGTGGGACGGCTGAGGAGGAGCCAGGGATAGACTTTTTATTTTTTGATTATATCTCAAATTATGCCCATTAATAAGTCAATCAATTAATTTTTAAATCATTGCACTGTAACAGGAAAGTATAGGGATGAAAAACATACAGATGTTGAGGAAAGGGTGCTTCATCTTAGAGAAGGAAATAGATGAGTTTAAATAACTGTCGAGTGCTAGTCTAAATCACAGACAGAAAAAGGATTGTTGAGAGTCCAACACTAATGAGTATACTTGGAGTTAGTGAGGGAGAACCAGAAAAACAAAGGTATGAAGGAAAGCCAGGTGAGACCCAAGAGTAGGTGGGTGCAGCAAAGCTGCAGCGAGTGGAGTGACCAGGCAAGGGTGAGGAATTCACAGTGTGTTGCCTTCAGACTTTCTTCGTCTGCAATCATCCCTGCCATGGAGATCAACAAGTTGAAGACTAAGCAACTTGTCTTACATATCTTCACCCTGAATAGGTATGCCAGCTCTATTCTTTTCAACTACATTCCCATCTTTTTAATACTCCTTCCAAGCCACTGGAACTGAAATAGCGTAGGAAATTTCACCCCAAAATATGACTCCTTGGTATAAAGGGTATTTTGAATTAAAGGCCCTTTAGAGATGACAGGCGCTTCGATGGGGCTTTCTCTGTATCTACATAAACCAGAAAGACCCATCAAGAGAACAATGGATTTCCCTTCCCTGCCCTGTTATCTCACTATATTTATTGTAGGAAAAAAAATATCAAGAATGCAACCACACCTGGTCCAAATCATTTTAAACATAATACCTATCTCTCAGATTAATTTACAAGTCCATCTGTTTCCACCCATCCATTCATTCTTCCAAGTACCCATTCATCCTCCCTAGCATCCATTTATTGCCCCTAAACAGAATCACCTATATTCCTCATCTACCCCTCCCCTCTAAAAAGCAGGTATAAAAATATCTGGATTCCATTGGGTTATCTGTGATTCTCCCAGTGGGCACAGTAAATTAACCTCTTCTTCTTATTAATCTGCCTTAAATGTGAGTTGATCTTTCAGCAAACCTTCCAGGGCAAGGGGAAGTTTCCTCTCACTACCACAGAATGCACAGATGGAGTATGAAAAAAAAAAGATATAAATGGATCAGATGAATCAAAACGGGATAGCGGAGAAGGAAGGGAAGAGAGTAAATGAAAGAAGGAAACATTTCCCTTCCAGGTATCTGTAAATAGTTTGGAACTTGGTTGACTCTACCTTGAGTTTCCTTCATTCATTTACTGATTGCATGATCAAAAGGAAGACACACAGTGGCATCTTCTTTATGTAAGTTTTATTATTTTAAGACTACTGCTTCCTATTTTCTGCTCTAGCGCTGAGCTTTGTCTCTTTTGCTTGCTGTGACCCTCTCCCTCTCTGCTGGATGTCCCCACACACTCCCACATCTCACCTCTCTCTCCTGCTCCCTCTGCCTTCTGCCCCTCCTCCTGCAATCACCCTCTGTCCTTCCCTAGAGAAAAGAAGGCTGCTGACACTTCGGAGTGCAAGAAGGCCACACAACAAGCTTCTACTATTTTAGCCTTGAGAATGTGTCTCTCTGCCCTTGGTAAGGGTGGGCAAAGGCTTTGGAGATGGAGCGAAGAGCAAGGACAGAACAGTGACAGTTGCAGCAAGCCCACCAGTGCCAGCAGGAGGGAAATGTTAGTCTGCCATTTCTGGATGCCACACAGCATATGGAGAGCCCGGGATTGCTGTCAGCAGCCCAGATCAGGGCTGTGCCATCCCAGCAGCTTTATTGTGGCTTTTTAAAGAAAGTATTCCAGTGAACTCACTTACCTGTGGTTGT
The DNA here is from genome assembly GCA_008086735.1 of Cheirogaleus medius. NCBI lineage: Eukaryota > Metazoa > Chordata > Mammalia > Primates > Cheirogaleidae > Cheirogaleus > Cheirogaleus medius. Next base: position 13,917,924 of record VBSM01002223.1, on the reverse strand, counting down.
CAGAAGAAGTACGTCAAATACTGATCCTATATTGTTTTCCATATTTCTAAATATATATCAGGGTACCATTATTCAAGGATGCGTGTGTTCCATTGTGTGCATGTACTCTATAAATCACCTAACGAGACCCTGGTTTTTAGCTATTTGGGTTGTTTCCTTTTCTTTTTAATTGATTCTAAACAATGCTATAGTGAACATCCTTTCACATACATTTTTGAATATTTAATTCAGTTACCTTGTTAACAGTGTCATTGCTAGATCAAAGAGTACGTATCTTTCTAGGACTTTTGATCCATAATGCTAAGCTGGTTTCTAGAAAACTTATACAAACTAATATTTCCCCCTGCTGTAACAGATGGAATGGCCTGAAAAGGGGTAAAGATGTTTTATGAGCTGTCTCTTTAAAACTTCTCCCACTCTTTAAAACTTCTCCCACTCTTTTTAGGAATTAAAGCCTGCATCCCTGCCTCAGGCCATTGGTCAGGAGGGGTGGGGGACTGTCCTTTGTTCTTTGTACCCTAGGAGATGGCTCAATGGAATTGTCCTGGTGGTCAGGCAGAGGTCATGAGATTGTCTTCACTAATCTTCTGGGGACAGATCAGAGCCATCAACTATAGCTAAACAGCAATAGCCTGAAGCTAAAAACCCTTCCTTTAAAAGCTCTGTATTTCAGCGTATAGTTAGGGAAATTGGTACTTTAAGACAGGGGTCTGACATTTTCCTAATTTGCTGGGTAAATTAGTAAACATCCTTTTCCTTCTTCTTAAACCACTTGTCCTCGTTCTTCTGATGTGACCTTGGGGACAAGTGCAGAACTTTTGGTAACACTGTTATATGACAGGTTAGAAAACTTTGGTATAGTTCACTTTCATGAGTGTATGTGTGTGACACACACACGTGCTTAGCTGCTTGCGTAGGTAGGAGATAGTCTGAAAGATAAACACCACAATGTTGAGAATGGTTATTTCTGGTTACTAGAATATTAGGGTTTTGGATTTTTGGGGGGGAGGGTATTGACATTATTTTCTATTTTTCTACTGTGAACATTTACTACTTGTACAATTAAAAATTTAATTATATAGTTCTCTCTAAGACTAGATGTCTATAAGAGAAAATAATACCCTATTTAATACTAATTAATATATTTCTATTTCTTTTCTTCTTTATTGATTGGTGGACTATTAGGGCTGTAAGGGATCTTAGGGTTAATCTGGTCTAACTCCATCAATGCACTGGTGTAGAAACAGAGTCTTCAGGAGACAGCCTGAATTGCTTATGTTCATAAAGCCAGCCCATGGCAGAACTAGGGGCTAGAATCCAATAATGCATAACTCTTTGTTTATTGAGCACTCTTCCTCATGCTATAAAAAATCAAATTTGTCTTTATTTGTCTTTTAGAATTATGCATACTAGTTAATGATTAACTAACTATAGAACTAAGTAAGTGGTTTTGGAGATCCAGAAAGGAGTTCCTAGCTTTGCCTAAGGGAAGATGCAGATTTCATCTGATTTGATATGTGCTCATTTAAAACGTCTGTTGATGAAAGCTATAGGAAGAACATTAAGGAAGAATCAAAAGACAGACTGCTGCACATTTACTTCTGATGTTGCTTATTTTATTCTTTAATTTCTTTTTAATTTTTCAGTATCTTTTTTGTTTTTGTTACCTGTCATTAAATTAAAAAAAAATTCTTCACATTGTCTATTTAGGGCAGTCATTTTAGACCACAGAGAACTATCTTCAAGTCTTCAGAATGCTTGAATAAGCCCCTCTCCAGTTGAGTGGGAGTAGGGGTGGGTGAAATTACTACTCCCCAGGAGAACAGATGTGTGAACAAGGGAAACTAATTTTAAGGGTGATGCCACATGACACATGGAGCCTTTTACTGAAGAATTTTGATAGAGATGTTAGAATGGTAGAAGCCCTGACAACTGAATTCTGAAGTGCACAGAGATGCTAACCATTTGGAAAGTAGATGCCCCAAACTGGGCTCTAGGTTCATGCAAACTGTGAAAGTGACATTAGAATTTATTGCATTCACTATACCTCCACGTGACCAGAAAACACAGCAGGATCCTGGAAATACAAGTCCCTCTTCTTAATGCATTGGTTAGCTGGTCTGTGGGAGGACAGGCCCTTGATCATTGTGACTCTAGTTCAGTTCACATGTGACCTTGAGAAACATTGACTTTAGGTGAGCCAGGTGGGTACAGTAATTATTGTGGCTTTTCTCAATATGGCCTGGATTTTCCTTGGTAATGACACAGAAAGTATTCGGATGGGAATTTGTCTCCATTTATAATATATATAAATATGTAATTTATATATCAAATACAGATAAATATATAATAAATTCAATATAACAACTAATAAAATAACTAACAACTAATAAAACAACTATAAAATAACAACTAATAAAATCAATTAAAATAACTATGTATTTTATATTATAACTAGAAAGTGAGTGAGAGATTCTCTCAGTATCTATAGAGATTCTCTTCATATAGTAGATTTGTGAAAATTAGTGTAATATAATATAACATGAGAAAAAATAATCAGTGAATGTTCTCTTTCTTGTAGCTGATACAGGTTGGAAAGCAAGGCTACTAAAGTGAAAAAAAAAGTCATTTTTTAATTTTTTTGAAAAATAAATAGAAGCTCAGTGGGTCCTTAGATTTGAAAGCTCCCCATTGTCACCCCTCATTCCCACTTTGTCCCCCCTCCTGTGCCTGATTGTGTTTTGTCACCTTCCAGAGAACAGCTGGGTCATGGTGAAAGGGTGTTTATCCCCCAGTGTCTTCCCTAAGGCCTTACTGACAGCACAAGTCAGGGTGGCCTACTTTGACTTTTGTGAAGCTGACTTGTCAAAATTCCTTTTCAATTTTATACTCATTTAAAAAATACTGTCTCTGTAATTTCCCAAGCAGGGTACGTAATGATAACTATTCCGAATGACCTGGCATCGCTGTACCGTAACCGTCTCCCATTCCTGGGAGGCAGTCCGCCCTGCTGCACACTCTTCCCTGCATACAGCAGCAGAGCCTGTGCTCTGTCTCCAGACAAAAACTAATACGCAACTAATGGGTTACAGACAGCTGGAGACATTGCACGGAGAAGCTGGGTGCTCTGCCAGGTGAAAATTTTCGTGTTATTTACTGAGAGTTTCCAGCTGGAGTGGAGTGAGTGTGGTTAGTTCCAGGTTCTCTGGTGTATTCCTGCCTGGCTTCAGGCTTCCCCAGACCTTCAGGTCTGCCCTGAGAATCAGAACTGATCCATCAGTCAGCAAAAGCTGATCAAGTGTCTGCCCATTTGATGAACCCCTGGTGCAAGGAGGTGTGCTAGGCTTGCTGGGGAAGCAAGGATGTGCACAAGGATGTGCACGGCAGAAGCCCTGCCTTTAAGAATTACCCAGAGGGGAGACAGTTGTACTGAGATGGTCGGCGGTTAGCTGTGATGCCAAGGCATGCAACTTGGCTAGAATCATCTGGAGATAGGTATATAAGGAATGTGATAAATAAATGTGTAATGAAGGGAAGAACATTTGCATCTGGCCTTGAAAGGCCAACCATGGGATGAGGACATTTTAGGCAGAGGATAAAGATTTAGGATGTCAAATCTTAATCCACTCTTGGGCAGGGCAGATGGGTCAGGTGATCAACTGTCACAGTTTGCCTGGCACTGGGTGGGTTCCCAGGTTATGGAACTTTCAGCGTTATAATTAGCAAAATCTCAGGCAAACTGGGCTGAGTTGCTCACTCTACAGCAGCGGTCCCTAACCTTTTTGGCACCAGGGACGATTTTCATGGAAGACAATTTTTTCATGGGGGTGTTGGTTTCAGGATGATTCAAGCACATTACATTTATTGTTCATTTTATTTCCATTATTATGACATTGTAATATATAATGAAACAATTGTACAAGTCACCATAGGGTGGAGACCTCTGCTCGACAGCAAGGCCAGAATGAAAAGGAAGGTTGTGGCCACACTAGGGAGCGTGGTCTCAGGCCCAGGTTTAAACGAGGTGCTGCTGATTTAAATAAGGTGGGGGGGAGCCCCACATGGAGATTGCAATCTAGCTGATGAAGTAAGATCAGTGAACACTGAACTGTTGCAGCATTAAAGAGAAACACACGATCCTGAGCAGGTTTAGTGTTAATTTATGCTTTGCATGCAATTAGAGGATGGGCAGGGGCTAATTGGACAGCTTGAATGAATTTCAGCAGGAAAGGGGATGTTGGCCAGCTCAGGAGGTGGGGAGATGGGGTTTATTTTTTAGCCTGGGCCTTGGAGTAGGAGAGGGTGGAAGGTAACATTGATGGAGAGAGAGAACTTGAGTTTGGGCTGGGTTTTGAGGTACATGAGGCAGGTTCCAACTACCAATTGGAAGAGAAAATGTTCTTTTCTGAGTGATAATGAGGAAACTCAACTAGGCAGGGCCTGGAAGTCCAGATGGACGCTTAAGGCTATGTGAGGACAGCATTTCCTGGATGGTGTTGTCTGGGTGACCAGGCCTCGAGCGGTCCTCAGAAAGAGAAAGGGTTCCTTGAGGCTCTCAGTCTGGGAAATACTACATACTATCTTTTCCATGTGGCAATTCACGATTTATATGTACACACTAAAGGCTTGGAGAAGTCCCGCAGTAAAGAACCTGACATTTCCAACACAAGCCTGCATTTCCCACACAAACAGCCACAAAGCCCCTTTGTTGGGAGACTGGTCAGGGCATTTATTAATATTTTATGAAAGAAGGATTCTTTGGGAAGCAGTTTGGAATGCTTTACTATAGACATGAATGAGTCATGATTTTTTTTAATGCAGAAGTCACATTAATATTAATTAATATTGATGCACATTAATATGCACTGAGGAAGCTTGCCCTAACAAGAGTTGGAAAGCAGATTGCAGGAGGTGCCGTGGCAGGAGACCTGCAGAGGGAGAGGTGTAAGTGAGTTCGAGTTTGTCTCTCGCTGCCTGTGAGTCAAGCCGCATGGGTTTGCATGGTTTGATTAAAATATGGTTTTACAAAATCTTGGCACAAAGCCTAGCACATGGTAAGCACTCACTATATGGAAGCTATTATATTATTTTCATTTCAGTATGATAAATTGGGGCAGATTAGGTCAAGTAATCAAAGTTTGGCCCACCCATGGGATTTGTAGACTTTTAAAGTTGTTCCTTCTTCCCTCCCCAGACAAAATCCATCATGTTAACAGTCGTGGGGCACCTTCTTTCCTTCTCCGCTGAATGAACTGTTAAATGACTAAGCTGGCTCCCAGCAGAGGCCCAGCCCAGCAATATGCGGCCTGTAATCTGTCAGATGATACAGCAGCAGTCCCAGTGAGGGGCCCAGCTCACTCCCCACAGGAGCACGGAGCCTCTCCCTGCATGTGATGTGGAAGAGGTGGGGGAAGCGCCATATGCTGCCCGGCCTGCTGGAGCGGGAGGAGAAACAAAGCCAGGAGCCTGGCGCAGAGCTCAGGTGGGCACGTCCACCACGGTGGGTCAGGTACTCTCATGGTGTCCTCCTGGATGTAGGCATTCACTCTTGTTTTTAGTTCTGTAACACAAGGAATGATGATAAAACATGATCAGCTAAGCCTAAAGTGAGGAGTGAGGAAAAGAAGCCCTGTCTGCCCCCATCGCCCGAACAAGCTAGGCTTCATTTGGAAATTGACAAGAGGCACGGTGGCGCAGAGGCCAGCCATGTGCGCTGCCTGCTGCCTACCAAGTCACTGGGTCCCTCAGACTTCCTTTGCCCACATCCTGTCAAATGCCAGGTAAGCACAGTTCTCCTGGGTGGGGCACATATTTTTACAAAGGAAGCATTCGAGAGGCAGGAGCGGGCAGGCAGATTTGGTGAGTAGAACCGAGTTGAAACTCCATCGACGCTTCTGTCCTTGAGATGTTTCACTAATCCGGCTGTCATAGTAGAGAGAGAGTAGAATAGATCATTCAAACTGGGACACTTTCAAGAATGAAAGAGTGCGATCTAATAATTACATGGGTACAATGGGCTTATCCCAATGATCCCAGGGAAACCAGAGTGTGTGGCCACAGTTATTGGGTCCCAAATTCATATGTTGCTCTCCTAATCCCCACTCAGTACCTTGGAATATGCCTGTATTTGGAGATAAGGTTTTTCAAGAGGTGATTAAGTTAAAATGAGGTGGGCCCCCATCCAATCTGGTGTCCTTTTAAGAAAAGGGAATTTGGACACACGGAGACACCAGCGATGCGTGCACACAGAGAAGACCGTGTGAGCACATAGCAAGGAGGTGACCACCTGCAAGCCAAGGGGAGTAGGCCTCAGTAGAAACCAAGCTAGACGATACCTTGATCTCAGACTTCTAGCCTCCAGAACTGTGAGAAATAAATTTGTGTTGTTCAAGCCACCCAGTCTGTGGTATTTTGTTATGGCATCCCTATATAACCACTTACTTTCTCCAACTTTCTTCATCTGTAAAAATGGAGAAAATCATGTCTACCATTCTGGACTCAATTAGATAACATATATGATGTTTAGTACATTGTACTATACTGTAATTCTGTGGTCCCCAACTCCTGGGCTGCGGCCCAGTACTGGTCTGTGGCCTGTTAGGAAATGGGCTGTGTATCACCACCTGAGCTTTGTACCACATCCTCCTCACCCATGACACTGCACCCCTCCGCCCCCCATTGGTGGAAAAAAATTGTCTTCTATGAAACTGGTCCCTGGTGCCAAAAAGGTTGGGGCCACTGCTCTAACGCAAAGTGTATGCACCTCGACAGACACAGGCCTATTTAAAGTTCCTTCCTGATAGTTCTTGGTTCTACCAATTCTGGGCAATGCACTGGGATCTTGATTATATAGACAGTAAATCTCCATCAATCCAATATAGCTCTTGAAAATGATATCCTGAAGGGTTTTCCAAGTCGGAACTTTAGGAACGAAAAAGGGATTAGTTGAGAATGACTAAACCCAAACTCTGGAATGTGAACTAGATTGGCAATTTATTGTAAGTGGTGGTTAATTTAAATATAACCCCCGTCAGTGAGCACTGAGAGATGTGCAGTGTCGTTCTGGTAGCTTTCCGGGTCAGGGCTACCAGGCTTCGGCGTTGTTTCTGGCTGGGGCATGTGACTCCTCCCCTGGCATGACCACATTCTACTGACCCTCTTCTTAACCCCACCTGCCTGGGGGAGGGTCTCCCTTTTTTGAATTCCGGCTTTCATGACTATCCGTGGATGTTTCAGCCTCCGGCTGCCTTGGCTCCAAGCTCATTCTGTGATGAAGCACGTGGATTCCCAAGGAGGCCTGCCTCTTCCACACGCTCTGCCTGTCGCAGAGGCTCCTTGCTGTGGGCATGGGGCGGGGAGGGGGCTTTCTCTCCACCCAGGCTGGGTTCCCTGAAGCTCTGCCTTCTCATCTGAGTGCTCTTGGTTCCGCCGCCTGGGGACCCATGGCTCTCTTCTGCACGGAACTGGCATGGGGCGAACACGGGCAGAGACACCCTACGCATCCAGCATGTTGCCCTCCTGGCTAGGGGCCTCAAGGGGATTGGGGGACGGTTGCAGACCAATGTCAGGGAGAACGCTCCACTGAGCAGCACCCAAGGAGCAGCAGGCGCTCGGCACATGGTGGCTTTTTCTCCCAGGCAGCTTTACTGGGAATTATTCCAGGGTTGTAAACTTTCACTCTTCTGGTCTGAGGCAGAAAGGAGTCATCGCTTCTTCCTTATGGGATGTGAAAGGAAATCTGCGCCATTCACAGAAACACAGGCTATCTTCAGACAGCCACGTAACAAACATGTTTTGTGGGGGTTTTTTTTGGGGGGGGTACAGTCTCTTTTTGTCGCTGTGGGCTAGAGTGCAGGGGTGTCATCATAGCTCACAGCAACCTCAAACTCCTGGGCTCAAGTGATCCTCCTGCCTCAGCCTCCCAGAGTGCTAGGATTATAGGCATGAGCCAGGGCACCCGGCCAACCAATATGTGTTGAGTCCTAACTCACTGCCCAGGAGTCTTTAGGGTGCACCAGCCCCACCAAAAGGGGCAGCAAGGAAAAGGCAGTGGGCAAGCTGAGGCCTGAAGACCAGGTGCTGGATTCAAGTTCCTCTCACCCCTGGTTAGTTAGCTTTCCTCCCTGGGCTTCAGTTTTTCTCATCTGGCTGAATCTTTTTGATACTTTCCTGCTGGAACATGCTGTAGGTGAAAGATATGACCTCTACCCCTTTAAGGTCTCTTATTTTAGAGACAGACCTTAATAAAAGAACCATTTCTGTTGAGTCATTCAACAAACAGGCAGGCATGGCCCACTATTTGTCAGAAAGTCAGTCATTCCTTCATTTATCCATTTAATCATTTTTTTTAATGGTATATCCGGTACTATTTTTAGGTAGCAGGGATTCAGCAAGGAACAAAACAAAGCCCTTACTCGTGTCAGAGGGAACAAGATAAATGTTTGGGAATAACCGAATATTACATGTTAGAGTTAATGAGTGGTATGGAGTATATAAAGCAAGGTAAGAGGTATGGATGGATTGCAAATTGATGTAGGTGGTCTGCTCTGATTTGAGCAGAGATCTCATGGGTTGAGGGCTGAGCTTGGCAATGTGCCAAGGAAAGAGCACTGTGAGCTGGGGACAGAAGCAGCAACGTGGCTGAGGAATGAACGAGTCATGCTCAGGGTCCTGGCCAGAGTGGGCCGTCAGGTGGGGGCCAGGATGTGAGGCTGGCGGGGGAGGGGGCCGGAGTAGCTGGACCAAGCAGGGCCTGGGGTAAAGGGAAGGATTTTGACTGTCACTGTGTGTGACATAAGTCAGGGTGCCCTGATCAGACCTACATTTTCAAAAGATTACTTTGACTTTCATGTAGACAATAGACGGCGGGGTGGGGGGGGCAGGTACACAGAGAGACTGGTCAGTTAGAGGGCTACGCAATGGTCCAGGGGAGAGGTGAGGGATCCTGGAAGGGCTTTGCTTTAGTCCACCTGTGCGGGATGAAGTGGCTAAACAGGTACGCCCCACGCTGCTGCTGGTGGGCGTGTTTAACAGTGTGATACTGGTAGGATGTTGCCACCCGGGAACTGTTCCTGACTACAGCGCGAACACAAGAAGCCTGCTTCAGTTTCCATCGAGTGCCTGCCATGCGCAGGGAACTTTCCGTACCTTATGCCCAACTATCATAACAACATCTCAAGATAATATTACTGCTTCCAAGTTATGAATGAGGAAACGGAGGCTCAAAGAAGTTAAGCCACTGGTCCAAGGCTACACAGCCAGGACTTGGCAAAACTGGGCCTCTCCCCCAAATCCATCTGTCTTTGGATCTGCTGTTTATTCACTCCACCATAAAGCATCTTGCACATTCCTTTTTCATATGGATCCTTGAGATGTAGCACCTTTTGGGACTTGAAAATTTTAACAGTTAAAAAAATATTTTTTTCCATTATGCATAATCTTCATCTTCTGTGAGCTTCTGGGATGTGACTGTCTCTTATCCCTCCATATTCACCAAAAAATAGACTGAATCCCTATGGAGCGACTGAGCTAAAACTTTGATATTCTTCTACAGGTCTAAAGCATTCTTTTCTATTGAAAAATAATGCGAATCCCCTGAAAAACATCTTACACTCCAATGTCATGGGTAAAATTGTACAGAAAGCAAATGCATACAAAAATATTTAAAGAACTTAGTCTTTGATTCCTTTCATTAGATCAAATTGTGGTTAATGTGATAATTAGTTTTTGATCACATTTCAAATAAAATTGTCCATATTGGTTAAATATTTTATTTCTTTAGAAAAATGAAAGAATACCCTGACCATTTAATGCAAGGAAAATACACTTGATGTGAGACTCTATTTCCTTCGGGCCAGGTCTTCCTCAGTCTGGTAAAGCCAAGAAATGAAAAGGTTGTCTGGATAATCAGAATAAAACCCTTTTCACCCTCAATAATCACTAGGATTTCAGATGAAACATTTTTAAAAAATGTATTTTTGTGAATTACCCAAGTAGTTTTATCTGTTTTTAATATTACCGTTGGGACCTGAAGACATCTGAAATTGTTCTGTTCTTCAGGCATTTTTGTGCTTTATCGATTTTATCTGTGTGAGTCTAAACTTTCGCTGGAGGCTGTGAGTCTTTTTCTCAGCTCTGAAAAGCTTCATCTGAATAGTGGAAAAAAATGTGGCATGAATTGTAAGCTGAATCACTGCAAAGGTCAGGATGGAGGCCTGGCCCCTCCACCTGGGCCGAACCTGAACCTAACCTGGCCCAGGTGGCTGCGTGCCTTTGTGACTTCCCACATGTGTTTTGACTCAACATTCAGCCTGCAACAAAGTCGGGAAAGAACAAAGAGCTGTTTTCTCTTGGGGTCCTGGTCCCTGACCTGAAAGGGTGGAGTTTGTCGAGTGGCTGTGGACAGGGCCCAGACCGGCTGGACTGCCAGCCATGACAGAGCAGAGTCCCTGAGACAAGACTCCTTTTTCCCTCCTGGAAATGTTCTGTGATGCATGTGTTCTGTGGGCCTCCTATACTTTTTCTGGTTTCCCCTAGGTACTGTGCTGCTTCCACCAGCCCCTTCCACCATGTGCTTAAGTAGAGAGCTCCAGGACATCGTCAGCATCAGGCTCTGTTTTTAGGCAAAGCATTATGTGTTATTTCTCTTCTCTTTCTTGAAAAGCATCATATGGTCTTAATCATAAAGTTAAAATGCACAATAGCCATACATTTCTTATGGGTTCTGTTTGACATAAATGCACAGAAGCTTCCTATAGACTTACATTCAAGGTCTGGTCCTGGGCCAGCAGCATGGGTGCCCCTCAGAAGCTTCTATGAGTCTCCCAGGTCCCACATCAGAACTACTCATCAGAATCTGCATTTTAACCTGCTCCCCAGGGATCCTTTTAAAGTTTGAGAGATGCTGTATCTGAGTACAGGTTATCTGACCCTGGAGGTAGTTGTGTGAACTTGGACGAACTACTTACCATTTTTTGCCCCAGTTTCCTCATCTGTACTCTGGGGACAGGGGAGGCAGGATGAGGACAGGAGCACCCAGTTCTCCGCCTGATATCCGGTGGGGAGCGGGGCTCATGGGGCCTGGGGATCTTCCTCCTGCAGGGCGAGTGCAGTGCCTGCTGGGAGTTGGAGCACAGCGACAGTCAGCTCGCATCACATGGGAACATGCAACCACAGCCGTGGGCAAACAGCTCAGGAAACGCAGCCAGCCCTGACTTAGAGGGATCTGCAGGCTCTGCTGTGATGCCAACCACCTGCCAGGCTCAGCCCAGCCCCCAGCACGGAGCATGCTGCATCCAAGTGCCAATCAGCTGCAACAAACCCCAGTGGGCCCCAACAACAGGTGTCTCATTAAACATCTCTCACCCTCCCAGGCTTACCCACTGACAGGCACCAAACCCACACTCAATCACTGCTTAATCACAGCCAAACTCCATTAACAAGTCATACTAATTACCAACTTCTAACGGTGTCTCCAGTTCAGAGGCAAAATACCTTATTCTTTTCAGATAAAAACTGCCTTGTGATCCTTCAGAAAGACCCATAATTAGATCCTTTAAAAATGAGGGTCAAAGGAGGAGGCTGGGGAAAAGCTGATAGGGCCTGGGTGGCTGTCGTCCTGAAAGTGCACAATGGGATGCTCTGTTTGTTTTAATTTTGTGTCTGCTGGGTGGCCCACAAGGGTCCAATTAGCTTGTTACAGATGCTTGTATTGGTTCCATCCTCTTGTCTCCTCCTTCCTTCCTCCCCCCCCACCTTTTCCTCTTTTTATTTTTTCCCTACGAGGGATAAACTTGTAGCACAGATTGCAGGCCTGCAGGCATCCAAAGATCAACAACTCGTTTTCTGTGATTGAACCCCTATGAGCCATGAGCACTCATTTGCAGAATTCCTAATGCATAGGATGGGGCAGGGAGGGGCTTGGGTGGCTAAAATAGGATATGGTGCACTTTTGAAATGGCCAGAAGGTACACATTCTTCCCTGAATGAGAGCAATTTTGTAGACTGGCTTTTATTTATTTTTTTGCCTTTTTAAAATTTTATTTTGAATCGTAATAAAATTATTATTTGTACTACCTCTTCTATCATGTCACTCCATTTTATTATTTGAAAGAGATCTTTTAGAATTTATATGAGGTATAGATTACCCATCGTGAGCCAAATATAACAAATAAATTGACAAAGATTAGTTCCTTATTAACTTGGACGTGCTCGTGTACTGAGCCCTTGGACACTGTCACTCTGGCGTCAAAGTCAGGGCAGCCTGCACCAGCAATGGTGGGAGGGATTAGGGCAAGAAGCAAAACTACAGTAAAATATGGCAGAAATTTGGATGATTACTTTTAGCCGAGATCTTCTTGCATTGTGAAATGAGAGGTCATGTAGCCCAAATATTCAAATCCATCCTATTTTTAACTTAAGCATTTGGGATTGGATCAAATCATGTTTTGAAATATGTGATTTCTGTGCTTTTTAATGGACATGTGAAAATAGTTTCAAGGGTCCAATTTATGTAAAGTTTTTCTTCTAAAATTTCTTCTTGAAGAATCCTTGATGCTTCCAAGATTCTAGCCCTAGCCAGCAGTTTTTTCACCCTCTCATATGTTCAGTCATTCCAGACCCAGTTGGTCAGATTTAGTTTCTGAGATGGGAGACGACATTTACGGACATTCACCAAAGATGAAGACTTCAGTTCTGTGGGGATTAGGGAGTGTTTTGGATGCTGGTATACAAGTAACTATAGGAGCACATAGAAAATAATATGGTCTTCAGAGGCAGACAGACCTTGATCCAGTTTTTCTATAGTATCCCCAGGCCCTTTAGCAAATTATATAACTTAACCTGAGTATTAGGCTCCTCGTCTAGAGTACAGGAATAACATTCACCTCATAGTGCTGTGAATATCAGAAAATGTAATGAATATGAATGTTCTTAGCTAGGGCCATCTATGCAGTGGGTGCTCCATCATACTCCTTTCCATTTCCTTCTTTTCTGTAGCCAGAGCCCCTTCTTTAGAAGCTTCCAAAGTGGGAGAAACTTGGTAAGGAGGAGTAGATCGTAAATCCCAGACAGTGAGCTGGAGGGAGCCAAGGTATTGTGAGCTCAGAGCCTGGAGTTGTGGGTCGCCACATTTGGCAGCAACTCATAGGGCTTTAGAAGTCATGACGGAGCAGCAGGAGGCCTGGCCCAGGGACAGAAAACTCAGATCTGCACATTCCTACTGAAACCAGATGCTTGAAGACCCTAAAGGCAGTCATTAGCCTGTGATCCTGCAGGGGGCTCTGAGTCTGGCCACTTCCTTGGACCCCCGCCCCCCTGCCAGTGTTTTCTAATATGTATACGTGGGGGTTTCTTCCTGGAAAATGCATCACTGAGTTGATAATAGAAATATACAGGGAAATGGGATTTCTCTAACAGAGATTCACTCTAGAGCCACTTTTGAAAATAGAAATTGTTTTTTCTCTTTCACAGAACCTCATGAAGATCAAAAGGTTGGATGTATCAACATCTAACAAAGTGTTCAAATGCTGTATCTCTGACTGTTCAAAGCCCATTTCTTTTCAAATTATGAGCATGTTCTTGTGTTGATGCTGTTGACTCTGGCAAGCTGATTGGGCCAATGACTTGATAGGACCTCTCCTCATTAAAAGTATCAGAACTGCAATAACAAATATTACACCTTTTAGAAGGAACTAAAAAAATGTACACTCTATTTGTCTCTATATACACGTGCAATTTTTCCAGTTATTTTTCAAAAAATGACAAAGTTATCTGGTAGTACTGAATGTTAGGTACTATTAAATGTACATCCTTTTTCATATCCCATTCTGATGGCTTTCTTCCAGTCTCAGACACGGGGCAGCTAGTACATTTATTATATGTTTAGTTTAATGTTAATATAAGCCCAAATAAATGACATTTTCTTATTAGCAAGTCACAATTTTATACTTTTTTATGCAAACAGGTAACAAAGGTTCTCACCTCCAGGTACTTCTTGGTGGTAGGTGAGCATTCTCCTGCTCATAACCTAATTGCTGGGTTAAGTTGCCATTTCATAGCAATTTGTGTTTACAAGCCAAACCCTGGTACAGAAATAACAGAAACAGTATGGTGTAGAGCAAAACCCACAGGGTTGGGCATCCACAACTGGTTCGAAAACAATATTATGAAAAATTTCATGAAAATAAATATGACAACTTAGATTGCTAGTTGTTGACTTCTTTGAAAGTCACAAACTAACAAAGATCACTCAAGAATAGTGCTACATCTACTAAAGAAATGTAATTTGTAGCTGAAAACCTTTTCAAAACTCCAGTCCCAGGTGGCTTTACCAGTAAATTTTACTAAGCATTTAAGAAAAAAAATCTTTACAAACTCCAAAAGAAGATTGAAGAGGAGGGAATATTTCTCAACAAATTCTTTGAGGCTAACATTACACTGATACCACAATCAAACAAAGATATTACCAGAAAAGAAATTGTATCTCATGGAAATATATAGCGGAATTCTAAGGAAAATGTTATCAAGTCAAACCCAATCATACATAAAAAATATAATACACAGGACAAAGTGAGGTTTATTCCAGGAATGCAGGGTTGTTTTAACACTGGCAAATCTTAATTGATGTCATTCATTATATTAGCAAAATAAATAAAGAAAAGCTTATGATTATTGCATACAGATAAAGCATTTGGGAAAAAAGACCCTGCCATCTATTCCTGATAAAAACACTCAGAAACTTAGAGTTGGAAGGGAACTTCCTAAACCTGATAAAGACCATCTACTTACAACCTCCAACTAACATCATACTGAAGGTGAAAGACTAAATGCTTCTCCCCCTTAAGACGGAGAACAAGACATGGATGTTAGCTTTCAGCACTTTTATTCAACATTGTACTGGAAGCTCTTGCCTCAGCAATCAGGCAAAAGAGAAAAAATCCATATTAGTAAAAAAGAAACATAACTTTTTAAATTCACAGACATGATTATCTATGTAGAGAATCAATGAATCTCCAAAAAAGCTGCTAGATATAATAAGTGAGTTAGGGAGGTTGTAGGATACAGGATCAATATTAAGTATGTATATTAATTGAATAAAATTGAAATTCTATATACTAACAACAAACAAATGGAAATTGAGATTAAAAAGGAATTCCATTGGCAATGCCATGAAAAAATATGAAATATCTCAAGATAAAGTATAGTCTTAAATATAAAACCTAAACTGTAAAACTTCTAAATGAAAACAGGTGAAAATTTTAGGACTTTGAGTTAGGCAAAGACTTTTTGAAAAAGACACAAACACATGATCCATAAACATAAAATTGTTAAATTTGATTTCATCAAAATTAAAAACTTCGCTTCAAATGACATGGTTAAGGAAATGAAAAGATATGTCAGAGACTGGGGGAAATATTTGCAAAGCATATATCTGATAAAACACTCATATCTAGATGTCTAAAAAACTTTCAAAATTCAATATGAAAACAAACAATTCAATAAAACAAAAAGTGGACTGAAGATTTGAGTAGATACTTCACCAAAGAAGACATATGAATGGCAAACAAGCACAGAAAAAGATGCTTAACATCCTTAGCCATTAGAAAATGCAAATTAAAAATAAAATGAGATACTATTATACAACACAGGAATGGCTAAAATTAAAACAGACAATACCAAGTGTTGCTGAGAATGAGAAATAACTAGAACTCTCATACATTACTAGCTGAAATTTAAAATGGAGCAACCACTTTAGAAAACAGTTTTACCAAACTTTTTTGCAGTGGGGGCAGGTAAGAAGGTTGAGAGGGTTTATGGGAGGGTGGGAGGGAGTGCAGTAGAAGAAAGGATTACAAGGCAAATGAGAAAATTTATAGAGGTGCTATCTGTTCATTACCTTGATTGTGTTTACATTTTTTCATGTATATACATATATTGCAACCTACCAAATTTTGCACTTTAAACACATGCAATTTTTTGTAATTTAATTCTACTGCAATAAAGCTTTCTTTAAAACAAAAAAGTAAAGTCTCAATTCCTTGTCAGTTCCTGGGGTAAATTAGGCTTTTCCTTGGTCTGTATTTAGCTCCTATGAATTCCATGTTCCAGAGCAGGGGTCTTCAAACTTTTTAAACAGGGGGCCAGTTCACTGTCCCTCAGACCATTGGAGGGGCAGACTACAGTTTTAAAAAAAAACTATGAACAAATTCCTATGCACACTGCACATATCTTATTTTGAAGTAAAAAAACAAAATGGGCAAAAACACCCAGCGGGCCGTAGTTTGAGGATGCCTGTTCCAGAGGATGTAGAGTGAAGGGAAGAGTTAGCTCTTCTCTGAAGTGTTTTCTTTTTCCTTGTATAATCTATTGTACTTAATATGCCAAAAATACAACTTTATTAGTTGATGGAGCCATCATCCTTTTATGAGACTTTTGTGTACTGTAATTCCAGCTCTCAAGGCTAAGGCCGTCAGGTCAACAGAAATTAGCTCCCAAACCGTCCCTCCCAAAGAACTCTGATTTTCAGTTTAAGTGAGAAGCAGAGCACATTAAGTACTTTTATTGGGTGGTGCCTGGTGAATGACAGATGTACTCTGTACGATGTACTGCTGTGCACATCCTGTGTTAAAATGGGCCAATTTGTTGCTAAAGCACTTACAATCAAAAGCTTGATTTGATAAATATACATCTTTTGTGCAAAGGCCGTGTTGGTGCTAATTATAAATCAAGGTTTGCACTGAGAATCGAAAGCTTCTTTCAATTGTTGCATTGACAGACCAAATGGAAGCCAAGTTAGCAGCTCAAGATTTGATGGTTTTTGCACTTATGCAGAAATTCGAGATCCAAACCTGCTAAAAGAATATTATTGCCTCTAATGCATTGGACTGTTAACTCATCAAGATTTGTTTTCTGACATTTCAAAGTACACTGAATTATTCTGTTTTAAGTTATTCCTGAACTCTTTTAATCTTTTTTCTTAATGCATATTTATTATAATAGTGATCTTTTCTTATTTTATTCACAGTGTGAGAATTTTGGAGAAGGATTTGACTTTGAAATGTACATGAACACAGAATAAAATAGAAGGGTAGAAACTCTTAATTTGGCTTCAGTTATTGAGATAATAAGGAGCAGAAATGATTTCCAAACTTTGTGAGAACTTGGGCAATTTTAGAACTATTAGTGGCATATTTAACTAAAATGAGTTTAACAAGCTGAATGCTGGATTTAGAATGCGTTAAACTCTGTGTACAGTAGACCAGCAGCCTAGCAGAGGAGCACTTTGATGTATTAGTAACAATTCAGCAATTCACCCTGACTGTTAGGGAGAGCTAGTTCAGGAGTTCAGTATCCCCCATTAGTAGCCAATTCTTCTATGTTCTTTTCCAGTTTATATTTGTAATTCAATAGATGTTAATCATCAATATCAATACACATTAACAATAAACAATCACTCGGTCATTCAATAATTCACTCATTCAGCAAATAGTTTTGGAGCACCTTCTATGTAGCCGGTGCTGTGCTAGGTTCCAGACCATGGGACATTTTCTTCCACTTGTGAAGGAATCATGTAAAATAATCCTCTTGTATCTTGTAACAGATAATACAGCCTCTATTTTAAGGCCGGCCACAATGAGTGCATTTTTCTGATGCTTGTAAGGGCTTTTTTATATTTTTACCATCTCCAGCTCCCTCCTAGTTTAGCTCCTACCCCCATAAACAGAGACAAGAGAAGTGAGTAGTGAGGGCTTTTGTAGTTACCATTTGTGCCTGTATCTTTTTGTGTGAGCTCTTAAGGTCTTGATATCTGAAATACCTTTCATGAAGCATGGCCAAGGTTACCCGAAGGCTCTAATGCCGGTGGACATCCAGGTACCATGATACTAGCAAAATTCAGGTGTGTTCTCCCCAACATTTTGCATCAAGTTAGGTGACAATTGGGCACCTAAATCCAGCACAGCAGAAGGGGAAAAGCAGATGGCATTGTCTCTAAGTCACTGGCCCAATCACGGCAGCAGGCCATAGCAAGTCTTAAGACAGAAGGTGAAGCAGAATCTTCACCCTGGTGCTCTAAATCTTCTCTGCTGTAACAGATGAGGTGTTACCCATCTAAAGAGTTCATGGAGGGCATAGAAGGAGCCTAGTGAGGTGCTTACACTGGGTACCTCTAAAGCCCATTGCAGTTCCTTGGCCTCCATCTCCTTTTAAGCAAATCCTAGTATTAAATCATTTTGTAGAGATTTTTAAAAGCCTGTTTTCTGGAGTTAGACTATTGCATGCTTGATCACTGCCTTGAACTTAAGCAAATTATTAAGTTTTCAAGGAGTCAATTTTCTCTTCTTTAAAATGAGGATAATAAGGGGCGTCTGCTTTGTAGGGTTATGGTAAGCCTTAATCTCATGTTGTTATTATTATTGTTAATTTCCTGTGATGGGCCAGACATGGATTTAGACACTGGAACTATAAAGGTGAAGAGTTAGTTCCTGACCCCAGGGACACCACAGACTAAGTGAGAGACTGACAGTCACAACACAATAACACAACACAGTGGGTGTGATGAGAGAGAGAAGTTCAGATTTAAGGGGGAATCTGAGGGCCAGGGGAGGCTTCTCAGGGATGGTGACCTACATTGTGTCACAGAGGATGTGTCACAGAGGATGTGTCACAGATTATAGGAAGCATCAGCCACAGCAACCTAAGTGGAGAAAGGGGAAGCTGGCAGGGGGGTGTTCAGGGACCGGTAGAGGCGTGGGCAGGAGAAGCAGAGCATGCAGGCAGCGATGATGAGCAACTTGCTGCGGGAGGGAGAGGCACGGGCTGGACTAACTGTGTCCAGAGGTTTAGACATGACACTGGGTGTGCAAACACCCTTTGCTTACATTCACGAGTATTTCTGGTTAAGTAAAATCATTATCTACTGCAGGCATCAAAATATGCTGATTCCTTTCCTATCTTAAAAACAACAAAGCCCAACTTTTCTTGACCCATTTCTTCAGCTAACTGCCACCCATTTTCTCTGCCCTGACTTCTAGCATAATTCCTCAACACAGTTGTCTATCCCTACTTCTTGCCTCTTGTCTTCCTTATAGTGACTATGGTCATGTGTCCGCCCCTGCACTCCACTGCAATGACTTGTATCCAGGTCACCTCCTATTGCTGCATCCCTTGGTCAGTTCTCAGTCCTCATCTCAGCTGACCCTGAGCAGCATTCCATAAACTCTTCTCACCTGCGTTCCAGGACGCCCCCCCACTTCCTTGGTTTTTCTTCCATTTCATGAGTTGCTCTCCTTCACTCTCCTTTGCTGGCTCTTTTCTCTAAATGCTTGATTCTGCAGTGCCAGGCTCAGTCCTTGTCCTCCTCTTTGTCTAAATTCACTTTATCTGTAATTTCATTTCAATTTTACGGCCTTAAATGGCATCTATCTACAGATGGTGGGAAAATTTGTATCTCCAGCCTAGACTGCTTTCCTGACTTCCAGGTTTCTCTATTGCATTGGCACCATGGACCACCCATATCTCCCTCCAAGAAAGCACTTGCCTTTCAGCTGCAAGAGCACAGCTAGCAGTCGTCCTGAGGCTGCAGAGCCTTCAGGATCTGCTGCATTGTTTGAGTTGAGGCTATATTCTCCCCCACTGATCCCCAGCCAGTGACTGAAGATGATGTCAGTGATATTTGGGACTGGACATTTCTGCCCAATGTGGGAATTCTCCAACACGCAATCTTAACTCCTGAGCACTGGATTGGGTTGGCCAAGACTTGTCAGATCTGCATCATAGTCTGTACATCTTCCTGCCAAATCTTTATTCTTCCTCCTTTGTCAAGTACTTTAGGGTAATTTCACTACAGGTCAGCCTTGGTGTGGTTCTGATTTGGTTGTGTAGAAGGAACTATACTCTTCAGGGTTATGAGGACAAAACCCTGCTCTTAGAAGCAGGTTTCTCTATCAATCTCCTGGGCAGTGGTCTGTTCCCTCTGCTTGTGTCCTTTGCCTGTGTATTACTTGCAAGAATAAAGTTGGCTCTTGCTCTTTTCAATAGAGCTCCCTTCCCTTTCTACTACCTACTGGGATGCACAAAAAGACACACAAATACACACACAGACACGTTCCTGGGGCCTCCTCTGAGGGTAGCACCCAGATTGCTGCTGATAGATTTCCTTCTTGCTTGCTGCCTGCCAGCCCAGTCTCTACAAAATGACCTATTTCTGGACCTATGCTTATTACTTGCCTGGAGTGTGACTTGTTTCTGGAGACTTTTGTTTTTGACTGGACTTTCCCTCATTACCAGCTTCTAGAGCTCATTTCCCATCATCTTTCCTATGTTACCTACAAAGTAGATTTTTTTCCTTTGGTTTTAATTTCATCTACCTTGTCATGCTGTAATGAACTCTTTCTTACCAGATGATCATGTCATAAAGTAAGCCATATATTGGAGAAACACAGATGTACATTTAGAAATTCATTCTCAAATTGCTCAAATTGGCAAGACCCAATGACAAGTTAGAGACAGCTGTACTTGTGTTAAATTATCACTAGGGTGACCTGGCTCTGGCTCTGGAGCCCATAACCAATTGATCAACACGAGTATCTCTAGATACACCATTCACTTCCTGCTTTAGAAATTGGCAAATGCGAGTATTTGTAATGAGCACAATAGGGAATTCTGGAGCTCACATCCCTTTTGATCAGGGCTTTCTGACATTCCCCTGTGTGCTGCATCAGTCAGTGCTACATCTATTTCAGGACTGCAGTTATTTGGTAGGACCTACCTGCACAGAATGTTGTTGGTGCAACACATGCAGATGAGGACACCTACCATCTGTATTTCAGGAAAATGAATGCAGAAGAAAGATGCTATTCATGCTAAGGATTTGAAATTTCACAAACTTTTCTGAAATGAGAATTTTTGCATTTTTAAAAGGATCTATTAAAATAGAACCACTAAAATATCCCCACAGTGAAGAAGGCAAGCTAGCTGGCCTGTATTAGTTAAGGTTCTCCAGATGTCTGTCTATCTATGTTATAAAAAATTGGCTTGCATGACTGTGGAGGCTGAGCAGTCCCAAGATCTGTAGTGTGAAGGTCTGGGAACAGGATAGTCAGTGATGTAAGTTGCAGTCTAGGTCTGAAGGCAGGAGAAGACCAATGTCCCAGCTTAAGACCATAAACATAAGACAGAGAGAGTGAGTTCTCTCTTGTTTGGGGTTTTTGTCTATTCTCTCCTTTAAGTGACTGAATAAAGCCTACTCACATTGGAGAGGGCAATTTGCTTTACATGGTCTATCAGTTCAAATGTTAGTCTCATCTAGAAACAATCTCACAGACTCACAGATTCATCCAGAATAATGTTTAACCAAATATCTGGGAACCCCATGGCCCACTCAAGTTGACACGTAAAATTAATTATCACAAGTTTACCCCTTGTCAACTTGGGACCTGTATGCATATCCTTAAGCAATATTTAATCTCCAAATAAAGGTAACAAGGTCATAATTCCAACTAACATGATGTAACTATCCTGTGTACAATGGAAAATGCACTAATCCCTTTGCCAGAGGAGGAGGAGGTAAAGTCCTCCAGTGATGTTTACTCTTCCCCCGATATCTCAATTAAAATATTATGATGTAATATTAATAGTACTTAAACACTATGATATAAAGTTAATACATCTCATGTTATATTATAAAATAAGATAGGAGAGAAAACAAAGATATTTGATGTGTGTGTTTCATGTTCATGACAAAACAAGGTGGAATACTCATGACAATTACAGCCCTCATTTCTGTAACTGGTCATGTAGTTGTAGCTGGTCTTGATAGCTACCTTATTCCAATACCCATGATGGGTTCCCTTTGCCTTCAGCATGCACTGCATCTGGCACGGTTCCTTACCATGGTATCTTACCTGGTAGAGTAACCCAAATCTTCATTCCTGATGGGTCTGGGCCATTCATAGTCCCAACTGTATTGGGTTGTTGTAATTTTTTATTGACCTGAATTATAGGAGATGGTAATAGTAAGACTCACCCTAGGGGATCTGTGTTGCAGACATACTCTTCCTTCCCTACACTGGGGAGCAGCTGTATAATTTCCCCTTTGTAGTCAGAGTCAATCACCCCAGACAACACTCAACTTCTTTGTTGATCCAGAGGCCGAAGATTTCAATGTGGCCGAGTGGCAGTCTTAACTTCCCGTTCAATAGAATCATTGTTGTGTCTTCTGGCAGAAGATTTCTCCTTTTGGATCTAAGACCTCCTGGCAGCAGAGCATAAATTCACAGGAACAGGAAACAAAATTTTGCTAGTGATTGCGAGGGGTAATAGTGGTTCTTGATTCCTAGACCCATGAATCCTGGCTATCGGAGAAATAGGACCTGTTTTTCTGTTGGATGCTGATTTAGAGCATATGCAGCCTGCTGGGGAACCTTGCCTCAGCCCTGTAAGAAGGTATTGCTACCTAGCTGGCACTATAACTGAGTCTACAAAAAGCCATTCCACTATTCTATTATGCCAGGTACTTTGGAATGGTAGGGAACATGGTAAGACCAGTGAATTCCACAGGCACAAGCTCATTAGCACACTTCTTTTGTTGTGTCGTGAGTTCTTGATCAGAGGCTATGCTGTGTGGAATACTATGATGGTGGATAAGACATTCTGTAAGGATGGCAGTTTTGGCAGAAGTATTGCATGAAGCGGAGGAAAATTTATACCTAGAGCAAGTGTCTATTCCTATAAGAATAAAATACTGCCCCTTCTATGATGGCAGTAATTAGTACTGAGAAGTGGAGTGTTGTGATAAAAATACAAAAATGTGGAAGCATTTTTGGAACTGGATAGTGAGTACAGACTGGAAGACTTCATTCGTAGTTGCATACTAGCAAAAGCCAAGATTTCCAGGAAAGGACTGTTAAATGTAATTCTGGTGAGGGCTCAGAGAGAAAAGAGAACTGTAGAGAAAATTTTCATTTTCTTATAGGAAATACATAAATAATCATGAACAGAATGTTGGTAGAAATATGGATAGTGAAGTTCATTCTGTTGAGGTCTCAGATAGAAATGAAAGATCTATTTTTGGAAACTGGTATAAAATGGCAAAGAACTTGGCTGAATTGAGTTCTAGTGTTTTGTAGAAGGCAGAACTTGTGAGCAATGAACTCAGAAAATTAGCGGAGGAGATTTCTAAGCAAAGCATAGTAGAGGAGACTTGGTTCTTCCTGATTGCTTATGGTAAAATGTGACAGAAGACAGATAATTTGAGGATGGAATTGTTAAACAAACAGGAAGTAGAACTGGGAAAATTCTCAGCTACCCATATTGCAAAAAATGAAAAGGCATGTTTTGAAGAGAAAACTAAGGGTGTGGCTGAATAACCATTTGATAAAGAGATCATGGATATATAATAATTTATGAACATAATAAGCCATTTCAACAGAGGCCAGAAATAGAGATAAAATTATCCTAGCAAAGACACTGCCAGTTTGAATTAATGGGGACAGAGAAAACAGGACAGAATGAAAGTGTTGGACTTCTTGGCTTCTACAAGATTGGAACACAGAGCTCTTTGGCTGCAATCATGTGCTGTCCTTTAAGAAAAGGGAAGAAGGACCCAAAAGATGACTCAGATTATCAGGGCACACTCCCATCACAGGCTGGGGGAACGGTTGCCTAAACCTCAGTTTCAAAGGGCAGGACTGCTCCCCAGAAAGCTGTGGCTCGTGTGGTAGCCTGTTGGGCCCTGGAGGTGATGCTGGGAAGGCAGAGCACTGAGGCAAAGACAATTCTTCTCCAGTCTTAAGATTTCACGGACTTTGCCTTGCTTGGTTTTGAACTTCCTTGTGACCTGTCACCCTTTCTTTCCTTCCTACTTTTAACTTTTAGGATGGGAATGTCTATTCTATGTCTGTCCTATCGTTGTATTTTGTCTGGTTTCACAGGATCACAGGGAGAGGGATTTTGTCTCAGGATGAATTAGACCTCTAATCTCACAGATGTCTCATTTAGATGACATTTAGATGAGACTTTGGACTTTAGAGTTGATGGTGGAATGAGTTAAGACTTTTGGGGCTGTTTAGATAAAACGGATATATTTTGTATGACACAAGGACATGAATTGTGGAGGTCCAGGGGCAGAGAGCTATGGACCAAACATTTGTGTCCCCTCAAAGTTCATATTGGAAGCCCTAAGCCCCAATGTAATGGTATTTGGAGATGGGGACTTTGATGGCAATAAGTTTTAGATGAGGTCACGCGGATGGGGTCCTTATGATGGGATCAATGCCCTAACACTCTCTCTGTCTACCATGTAAGACACAGCCAGAAGGCAGCCTTCTGCAAGCCAAGAAGACAGCCATCACCAGAACCAGATCAAACTGATACCCTGATCTCAGGCTTTCCAGCCTCCAGAGATGTGACAAATGTCTGCTGTTTAAGCACCCAGTTTTATGGCATTTTGTTATAGCAGCCTGAGCAGACTAATACAGAGTATTTCCAGTTCTGGGCTATTATGAATAAAGCTGCTATGAACATTTGTGTGCAAGTATTTATGGCGACATATGTTTTCACTTCTCTTGTGTATATAGCTGGAAGTATAATTACTGGATCATATGAAAGTTTTATGTTTAATTTTTTGAGATACTGCCAAATTGCTTTATAATGTAGCTGTACAATTTTATAATTCCATCAGCAATGTACAAGAAGTTCCCATTTCTCCACATCCTCACCAACATATGTTATTACCTGTTACGTTATTACCTGTTTTATTCACTATTGCCATTCTAGTGTTTGTGAAACGGTGTCTCATTGTGGTTTTAATTTGCATTTCCCTAAGGACTAATAATATTGAGCATCTTTTCATGTGCTTATTAGACATTTGTATCATCTTTGGAGGAATATCTGCTCATATTTTTGCCTACTTTTGGATT
Organism: Cheirogaleus medius; assembly: GCA_008086735.1. Taxonomy (NCBI): domain Eukaryota; kingdom Metazoa; phylum Chordata; class Mammalia; order Primates; family Cheirogaleidae; genus Cheirogaleus; species Cheirogaleus medius. The sequence continues at coordinate 13,893,007 of VBSM01002223.1, read as the reverse complement.
GGTTCCTTGACTTCTTAATATTGAGTTATAGGTATTCTTTGTAAATTCTGGATACAAGTCCTTTATCAGGAATGTGTTTTGCAAATATTTTTGAGTTGTCTGATGATAACTTTTGGGAGCCACTGAATGTGGCATAACATGGTGGGAAGCTCTAGGACATAGCGTGCCTCATGCCCTGGCACCTACTGCCCCTTTCTCATAGACCACGTGTCTTCTGGTAATTTCTGGTTATTTGCAAAAGTAAGCCATTTATATTCTCAAAAGGATCTGGGAAATGTCTGTTGGATGCCATAAAACCATGCTGACATTGTTCCCTGCTAGGTTTGGAGGTAGGGGGTGGTGGGAAATGGAATCAGACATGCTATGTGGAAGGTGGTGACTAATGGACTTGGTGGGCGGACATATCTGACACCCAGGGAAGCCAGCAAAAACCTGTGGTGGTCCTGCCCTTTTGGAAAGCCATTGGCAGCTGGCAAGGATGTCCTCTGGCATTTGAGAGTATAACACAGACTGTGAGCTCCCTTTAATGAATTTATTGCCAGTGTCTAGTACATCATTATTTAATCGTGTTGTATCAAACATGTCCTGGGACATCCCAAAGTTGTACGTGCAGTGAGTCATCTTATGCTTCCCACCTAATTTGATTCATTCACTATTTCAAATGATACTTTATTGAGGCTTACTATATGCTGGGTACTGTGGGAAGATGAAATAAAACAGGTACAATATTGCATTATACACAGAGCAGGTACACTTTATCACACAAAGCAATCCTTTTCCAGATATTTCCAAAAGCTGGAATGGCTTAACAAAAACATCTTTTGTATATATAATAAAGCTGTTCAAAATATGAACTGTTCTAATAGAAAACAAAATCAATGTCTCCAACTGAAAACATTTTATCCGATATGATTCACATTGGTATAATAAAGTCTTTGGCTTTTTAGCATACATGCCACATTATTAAATGTTAGTAGTATGGATTAGTAGCAAAAGGCTTATCAGCACTGAATGCAGGTAGCAGCTTGAGTTCCTGCCCCCCTTAAGCTAACTCACCACCAGGGAATGACCAGGGCCTATGAATATATGGCTTATGCCCCTCCGTAAGCTGGAACTCAGGCTTGCTCATGGCTAACTTCTCCATAAATTGACTTGTCCCACCCTTTAAACATTGAAGTTTCATCATGTGGTTTTGCTTTTCACACTACTGTGTTAAGTATTTAAATTAAGAAGGACTTACATGTATTGCACGTTGTTCAAACACAATAGAAGTAGACACGGAAGCTAACACTTTCCCCTCTGGGAGTAATTTTAATCAGATAATATTTAGTGCTCAGCTAAAATACTTAGTGGCACTTGCAAACAAATTCCCTTATTGTCGAGGAGATAGATTTTAATTTTCCAGTCCTAACAAGAAAGAACTGTTAGATCTCCTGAGAGTTTGGGGGTTCATTTTTTCCAGTTGGCTGCAGAGTGAAGACAGATGACAGCAGCTTGGGGTCCCCTGGCATGTACGGAAGCCACATATCACTTCTCCCAATTACAGCTCCTTGAGGGTGTCATCAGTATGCACCAGCGGTTTCTCACTATTTTTTTTTTTTTTAGCCAGAAGCAAATGAATATATTATCCATCCACAGCAAGACACAGGACAAATGGATCTATGAGTCGTGGATGATTGGGATTCCTTGCGTGCGTGGGGGGCAACTATACTTCAGAACTCATTTTCACTGATGCTGACATACAAGACAATCCTCAGAGACCTGTCTATCAAACTGCACATGCTCTGCAGAAAAGTTAGGTTACTCATGCTCAGACAGAGGGGGCAATGGCAATTTAGAATGGCCCCTTAAATACCAACTGTACTTGTATTTACAAAGTGAATTAAACCCATGTGAAGGACATTGTTCACACTGACTGTGTGTGAATGTGGTTCCTCACTGGTGTTTGGAAACTCATGAATAAACACAGGCATGCACACACACACACACACACACATGCATGAAGTGTGTACAGTTTTTTCTCCTCCTCCAAAATTTAATTTCCACAACCCTGAAAAGGCTCAATTAATTTTTAAGTGGCCAGATATATTGTTTTAATATTATTACAATATGACTTGGCTTGCAAATCCACTGCCTGAATACCTGTTATCCATATCCAAATACCCATTATAAATGAGAAATTCGCAGGTGGATTCTCTTTGTCTGTCAGAGCAGAAACTGGGGCAAGGCGCCCTGTGCTCACGGTAAGGATGCTTTGAGGGGCTCTGCATCTCATTCACAGTGTTTGTGTAGTTACCAAAGACAACAGATGGGTCAAAACCAATACAATGGACCCAATGCAGTTATGTGCCAGCTTGCCAATAAATTCTATTTTTAAATAAAAATATAAATTAGTAAATCATGGAATGAATGAAAAATTATATTTTTAAAATGAGATGAAATCTCACAAAAGAAAAAGGAGAATAGTTCTAGAAAGAGATTTTAAAAGAAATCAGAGAAGCACATGGTGGCTCTTGGCTGAAAATAGACCCTGGCACATTGGGAGGTCATACATTTCCCAGCCCCTCACGGAGGGCTTTTCACAGCACTAGATAATGAAAGAGGCTGGCTGGGATAAGATTTCCCTCCTCGGAATGACACGAGAGTGCTAGGCTCTTTGAAACTCTCTGAGAATGTTCTGGAATGCTAATTGAGCATTTGGATCCCCATCTAGTAGGATATTTATTTGGATTTACTTGCATCAGCTCAGTGGCAAATTCTGCTCAATTCTTGTGATCAGTGTAGCAGTCGTGGAGGATTTCTCTGATTTACAAGTCCCCAGACTGTGGCACTTGCAGTTTAGCACCAAATTTTCTTCATGTCTCCACATTTTGGTATCTTTTTGTATATAATGCAGCATGGATTTGTTTATCCCACATTCTGTCATCCAGAAAACTCTATTAACTTTTGCATCTGTTCTTTGCTGCTATTGGGATAATTGATGTTCATCATTTTGACCCTGAAGCAATTCAGGTGCCTTTTGAATCATGGAGGATTACATTCTATTTTGTAGGGGTAGAAATGCGAGAGTCTCTGGGGTCCTGAGACAGTGTAGCAGTGAGAGAGTCACAACAATATCTAGCATAGGACAAACCACAGCTTTATAGAAAAAGACATCCTCCTTGTTCAGCCAAGGAATGCTTTTTCACTCACATTTCTCCATCCTTTATGCATGCATCCAACATTTCCTGAGTATGTACATATGCCAGGTCCTGTACTAGCTACCAGAGATACAAAGCTAGATTCAACCTAGGCCCTGTCTCTAAGACACCTTCAGTATATAGTTGGACAGGCTCATGCTCTGATAGTTATAAAGCATGATACTGACTTGTACTGTGTTTTTGAGCACAAAGGATGGGCACCTAAATTAGCAGGGCTTTAGGGAGGAAGCGGTCAGGGCTTTCTGGTAGAGATAGTGTTCAGGTTGATTTTAAAAGCTTAACTAGGAGTTGAGTGGGGTGGATAGGCCTAGGCAGAGGGGACAGAATGAGCAAAAGCCAAAGGTTGTGATACAACACAATGTCTGCTGGGAGATGCAAGTAGTTCAGTGTTGTTAGGAGATGATGTGCAAGAGGAAGATGCTGAGTGTTGTGTGTAGGAAGTCAGTGCCATTATGTGCACAGCTTGAGATATAAATTTGTGGTAAAGGAAGTACATAGAATGTTTAGATTCTTCTTTAAGGAAATTCGAGATAGGAAGAAAAACTTGGTGATGGTAGCTTGAAAGGATCTGTGGTCAAGTGATAGAAGATGATGAGTTGGATGGGTCTTGTAGAAGGAGGTAGAAACTGGATGTAAGGGAATACAAAAGGGAGAAGTGTTTGGCATAAATAGAGGAATGTCTGTTGGAGGGAGGAGCATATAATTCCACTGACCAGAGGAATCTAGAAGCCTCAGTGAAGTAGGAAACATGCTTGCCTGCTAAGAATGAGGGTGATGTGGTTGAGCAGGACGAGTGAGGAACACTACACTTTTGGCGCTAGTATTCTGACTTAAGTTAGAGATCATGAATGTGTGCTGACCAAATCAGCACTCCTGGGCTTGTAGAGTGGCTAAAAGAGTACAGTAGAAGGATGGGGTCTAGGGCATGGAGAGGCTGTTCACAGACAGGTTCAGTCCATCAGTCTTGGCCTTTTGACAGGGTCAAGAAGGTGCAATGACAATCAGGGACAGTTACACTGGACAACGATGAAGGGATCCAGGGAGGATCTGTGGTTCAGTCAAAGAGTAACTCAAGGTTCTGGTAGTACCAGAAATTATGGTCAGAAGGTAGAATATAATGTCTCTGGGGCAATGGCAAGTTTTGTGGACATGGAGTGGAAAGTGTTATCTGGGTCATGGTCACTAGAGTTGAGAAGGTCCGGAAATGGTGAGGTAGGTATTGGACAGTCATCTACATGGGCTCTGAAGTTACCCAAAATAAAATATGGACTTGTGGTGAGAGAATGGTGGACAGCGAGATGGTAACATCCTCTACAAAAGTGTAATAATCAGATGAGAATGTGATCATTAGGCTTTAAGACCTCTTTAGGGCAGTGCCAGTCTAAAAACCAGACAGAATAACTAGTCTGATTTGCCCTTTCAAATATTCTTTGAGTTTTTAAATCTCCTTAAGAAAAGGGTAATTCACTATGAGGAAAAGGCTACATCTCAGAGTTATAGCCTATGTATCTCATTCTTCAGCCTCTTTCTCTGAGAAACCTGAGTTCAGGCTGTGATGAAATAGCTGAGTCATGATTCTCCTTCTTTTTCTGAGTTATGGGACAAGGGAGAAAGCAAGGCAGAGATGAACTTCTAGGCTCAGCCAAAAGAGACATTTTCTGACAGGACCAGTATTGTTTCTAGTAGTTAAATGAATTGGTTACCTCTAGGACCCCGTCTTACTTAATTTTGTGCTTCAGAGCAAAGGAGGTATTTAGTTTTATCTAGAAAACAATCCTTTTATTAGAATTACTGTAATTTTTCCTTTAGTTTTTACTTTTACATAATAAAAGTAAAAACACAAACTGATGTCAGAAAACTAACCAACACTTACATGTCCTACTTGCTCTTGTCTTTGAGGATCCATTATTGTTTAAGCAGGACACTGACCAGATAGATGGGACAGAACCTAACTGCTGGAAGTGCCCAGGGTGAGCAGAAATGGAAGGTGAAGGCAGATAGGGTGCCAACTGAGAGGATTCTGCAATAATGGAGGTGTGGTGAGGACAGAGGCCAAGGTGGTTTAGGCCACTCATGTGGACCACAGCTACCCTGAGTATAGAAGAAGTTTCCTCTCCCTCAGAGTTTTAGACTCCTTCAGGTTTCTCTTGCAGTTATTTTTGTTGTCTCCACTGTTATAGCCATGGGATTGCCTCATGGCTGGATTGTGAAATTTTTTAAGATGCCTCATTTGTCCACATTGGCATCTCTTTTAGAAGATGAAATTCCATGAACTTTTAATGAATTAAAGCCACATGTGCCTGAAGAAGCTAATGAAGTTACTGACTGGTTCAAAAATAATTATGTGCATGGTAGGATAAGAAGACACTTACACAAAGGTGTTGCTGTTCCACCCCCACTATTGTTTTCACCAAATTTGTGGCCCATATAAAAGTATAAGCAGAATGGATTTCATGTACCCCAAACAACATAGAAGCTTAGCACAAAAAATGGAAAAATTTAATAGGGAATACTCATGTTGGTGTATATTGAATCATACAAGAATTTCAATCAGAAAGAAATAGAATTCCTAAAGAGACTAATATCAAGTACCAGAATTGAAGCAGCAATAAAAAACCTTCCTAAAAAGAAAAGTCCCAGACCAGATGGTTTAATACCTGCATTTCACCAGACCTACAAAGAAGAACTGGTGCCTATCCTGCAGAAATTATTCCACAACATTGAAAATGAAGGAATCCTCCCCAGCATGTTTTATGAAGCCAACATCATCCTGTTACCAAAACCAGGAAATGATGCAACAAAAAAAGAAAACTGCAGATCAATATCCCTTATGAATATAGATGCAAAAATTCTCAACAAAATCCTAGCAAACCGAATCGAGGTGCTTATCAAAAAAATAATCTGTCACAACCAAGTGGGCATCAAATTGGGAGGCATCAATTTACCAGACTTCAAGCTATGCTATAAGGCAATAGTAACTAAAACAGCATTTTAGTGGAACAAGAACAGAGACATAGACCAATGGAACAGAACTGAGAAACCAGCTATAAAACCATCCTCATATAGCCAGAGATGCAGGGATGGTTAAACATATGCAAATCCATAAATGTGATTCACCACATAAATAGAAGCAAAAACAAAGACCACATGATCCGCTCAGTAGACACAGAAAAAGCATTTGACAAAATTCAACACCCTTTTATGATAAGAATGCTTAACAAAATAGGCATAGACAGGACTTACCTCAAAATGATAAAAGCCATATATGACAAACCCACAGCCAACATCATACTGAATGGGGAAAAATTGAAAGCATTCCCACTTAGAACTGGAACCAGACAAGATTACCCTCTATCACCGCTTCTATTCAATATAGTGCTGGAAGTCCTAGCCCAAGAAATCAGACAAGAGAAGGAAATGAAGGGCATCTGACTGGAGATAGAAGAAGTCAAACTATCACTCTTTGCTGATGACATGATCTTATATCTAGACAAACCCAAAGATTCTTCCATGAGACTACTGGAATTGATAAACAAATTCAGCAAAATCTCAGGTTACAAAATCAATGTACAGAAATCAGTAGCATTCCTATATGCCAACAACAGTCAAACTGAGAACCAAATCAAAGACTCAATACCCTTCACAACAGCAACAAAGAAAATAAAATGCCTAGGAATATATTTAACTAAGGAGGTAAAAGACCTCTACAGGGAGAACTATGAAACACTGAGGAAGGAAATAGCAGAGAACATAAACAGGTGGAAAACCATACCATGCTCATGGGTTGGCAGAATCAACATCATTAAAATGTCTATAGTACCCAAAGTGATTTACAGATTCAATGCAATCCCTATTAAAATACCAACATAATTTTTCACAGATCTAGAAAAAATAATTCTACACTTCATATGGAACCAGAGAAGACCCCATATAGCAAAAGCAATATTACCCAAAAAGAATAAATTGGGAGGCATCAGTTTACCAGACTTCAAGCTATGCTATAAGGCAATAGTAACTAAAACAGCATTTTAGTGGAACAAGAACAGAGACATAGACCAATGGAACAGAACTGAGAATCCAGCTATAAAACCATCCTCATATAGCCATCTGATCTTTGACAAAGCAGACAAAAACATACGCTGGGGGAAAGAATCCTTATTCAATAAATGGTGCTGGGAAAATTGGATAGCCACTTGTATAAGACTGAAACAGGATCCACACCTTTCACCTCTCACAAAAATCAACTCATGGTGGATAACAGACTTAAACCTAAGGCATGAAACTATAAGACTTCTAGAATAAAATGTTGGAAAAACTTATACACATTAGCCTAGGCAAAGCATTTATGAAGAAGACCCCAAAGCCAATCACAGAAACAACAAAAATAAATAATTGGGACCTGATCAAATTGAAAATCTTCTGCACAGCCAAGGAAACTATCATGAGAGCAAACAGACATCCTACAGAATGGGAGAAGATATTCGCATGTTACACATCTGATAAAGGGCTGATAACAAGAATCTATATAGAACTCAGGAAAATCAGAAAGAAAAAATAAAACATCCCTATCAAAAAGTGGAAAAAGGATATGAACAAACTTTTCAGAAGAAGATAGACTAATGGCCAAACAAACATGAAAAAATGCTCAATGTCTCTAATCATCAGAGAAATGCAAATCAAAACCCCAGTGAGATATCACTTGTCTCCAGTGAGAATGGCTTTTATCAAAAAGCCCCCAAACAATAAATGTTGGCGTGGATGCGGAGAGATAGGAACACTCATACACTGCTCGTGGGACTGCAAACTAGTACAACCTCTGTGGAAAACAATATGGAGATACCTCAAAGAGCTACAAGTAGAACTGTCATTTGATCCAGCAATCCCATTACTGGGCATCTACCCAAAGGAAAAAAAGACATCCTCACTAGAATGTTTATAGCAGCACGATTCACAATTACAAAGATGTGGAAACAACCCAAGTTCCCATCAATACATGAGTGGATTAATAAAATGTAGTATATGTATATCATGGTATATGTAATAAAATGTAATAATCCATATATACCATGGAATTCTACTCAGCCACAAAAAAACAATGGTGATATAGCACCTCTTATATTATCCTGGATAGAGCTGGAACCCATTCTAAGTGAAGTACCCCAAGAATGGAAAAACAAGCACCACATGTACTCACCATCAAATTGGTATTAAATGATCAACACTTAAGTGCACATATAGTAATAACATTCATCGGGTGGCAGGCAGATGGGAGGGGGCAAGGGGAGATTGTTATATACACACCTAATGGGTGTGGTGCTCACAGTCTGGGGAATGGACACACAGAAGCTCTGACTCGGGTGGGGCAAAGGCAATATACGCAACCTAAACATTTGTACCCCCATAATATGCTGAAATAAAAAAAATTAAAAAGTATTGAAAAAATTACCCTAAAGTCTACCTGGATTTATGTGAGAAGAAATGTGGTTTGTTAGTAGAGAATAGAAATACGGAAACCTTAATGCAAATGTGTTTGGCTTAATGAATGCTGCTGAAAATTGGGTCAGCAAAGAAGAATAAAAGAGAGAAAAGTGGGAAAGACATAAATTATAAACTCTAAGTTTTTCATAAAGGATAAACCTCTCCCTGGGGTTCTTGTACATTGCTATGGAATTCTCTGAACATTCTAAGTTGATAAACATTTCTTCAGCTATGTTATCTACTTTTTCTTAATTTATATGGATATACAGATTTCCTTTGGTGATCAAGTAATTGTAAAGAGCATTATTTAACATTTATTTAAATATTTATTCAGCTGTAGCATATTTTGTTACATGGTCCTTTTGAATTTAATAAATCTCCATACCAACACCAGCATTTAATGTTTTATGTTTCTCTAATCCCAATGATAATGTAAGTTTCTGAGTATATGGCAATAGATTCACTGAGAGCACAGTGTAATCAATTTAGAAAGCAAGGAAATTATTTGAGAGAAGCCATGAGTTTACAGGCAGTGGGAGATCTTGTCCATGGGCCGTGAGAAAATGCTATCAATTACAGCCTTGAATAGCTTAAGGACAGGGATACCTTCTGAGAAATGTATCATTTTCATCATTTCATCATTGTGCAAACATCATAGAGTGTACTGACACCTAGGCTATATCATATAGCCTATTGCTCCTAGGCTACAAACCTGTATAGCATGTCACTGTACTAATACTGTAGGCAACAGTAAACAATGATAAATATTTGTGTATCTAAACATATCTAAGCATAGAAAAAATACAGTAAAATATAGCATTATAATCTTACAGGACCACCATGGAAATGTCTTGTTATGTAATTCATGACTATATTGGGATTCTGGGGACTATGGGCTGGTTTTGAATAGGCACCATTGGAGAAGTGATGATGGAGAGTCTGGAATTTGCAGTCAAGAGACCAAATTCTGTTGTAGACTTTGCTGCTAATCAGCTCCATAATTTTGAGAAATTTACTTAATTTTCTTCTGAGTGCAAAATAAGGGGAATTAATTTATGAGGACACATTCATCTCTAAGATTTAAAGAATCTATTTTGTGAATACTTTGATCTTATGAAAATCAAATGAGATTAATTCATATATCAGGTAAAGTTGTGCCTAAATTAATGGCTCTTAAACATGGTGGACAATGAAAATCATCTGGACAATTTAAAAACTTCATATTTCTGGATCCCAGAAATCATACTCTCTTATGGGTGGAAAGGCCCAGGGATCTGCATTCTAAAACGTCTCAGGTGATTTTGATGCAGCAGGTATTGAGTTTGAAAATCTCTGGTTCAGTTAGCATCTCTGACTCTCAACAATATTTATTAAAGTATCTACTTCATGTCCCAGAAATGCATGCAAATAATAGTGTACTAAAATGAGGAAGACCTGTTCTTAAGAATCACAATTAGAAAAAAAAGGTACAGGCATATACTACACAAAATCTATAAATGAATCCATTCAATCATGAAACTTCTTATACAGATATGATTAAAAACTATTCAGTCCTTACAAAACAGGAAAATAACTTCAAGGGAGTAAAAGACAAATGAGATTCATATCGTTTTGTCAAAAGCCCAATTTAAAAATGTAAATTTAGAATGCATTGGAGATGTTCACAAAAGACAAAAAATCAGGGAAATAATTGTTAAGGGCAAAAAACTTATCTAGTGTGATTCCAGAGTACTGAACAATATCATATTCCAGAACTGCAAAAGGAAGACAACTTACCCTGCTTTCTTCTTATATTCTCTTATTTGAAATGGGAGAGAGAGAAGCTGGCTAATTATCAGGAAACACATCTTAATGTAACTCTCTTTGATTGGGATGCATCCTACAAGGCAAATTTGGACTTGTAGGTGGTTCATAACATCATACTAAACACAGTCTTGAACAAAACGCAAGAGGCAGCAAAGAAAACAAAATTAAAAAAACAGCAACAACTAAAAATCAAAATAAAGGCAAGGAAAAATATTTATGAATAAATCATCCATTGTCTTTGATCTCAGCAAAATGACCATTGACTTGGCAAGCACTCGAGAGCATTTCTTTTATTTGTAAAAGTTGAAATGATTCCTCATTATGTCATTTTTGGTGCCAGACTGAGGTTATTTGCTCTGGCTCAACATCTGTGGCTACCCCAGGAACTAATTGGGCTATAAAAGTTTTCAGGCTCATGAAAATCAAGCATTAAAAAGATGACTGATAAATATTAGTTTTATAAATAAAACAATAGGGTTTGGTAACCGATCTCCACCAGTTGTGCACAGAACAGATTTCAAAATGCCGGAAGTGAAACCGATGTGGCCAAGTGTCAGAGTTGAGGATGTTTGCCTTTGCCTGCTCATGAAACAACTTTGATGTGGCTTAAGATGTGATTTTGTATTTCAAACAGCCTGCAGAAGAGAAACCAGCAAGGCATAGAATTATTTACCCTTCCCAGGAAAATATTTTAAAAGCTCTATGAGGTCTCCATTTCCTAAAGCCACCTGTCACCTAAAGCACATGTAATAAGCCCCAGATGCTGAATCCCAACCTGCTAACCCTGTGACTTGGAGAGAAAATATTTCACTCATTCCTGGGCACATCCTTAATTCGTTCGAAGCTAAACTTTCAGGCCATATTTTCTGCTTAAACTTAATAACTCAGCTCTGACATTCCTTCCCAGTGACCCTAAGGTTCCATTTGGCTGCCTCGACACCTGCTCCCAAATGCATTAGAAGTGCTCAGATTTTTTTTAAAGTATCAGTTTTGTTTTCTTTGCTCAGCCTTGAGGCCATCCCCTGAATGCATGGAAGTAGAGGATACTTTTATTCTATTCCATTGTGAATTTTATTACTGTCTTAAGTTTCTCTACTCAAGTTTTTGTTGATGTTTTGGACAAAAAAATGTGTTGGTTCACAGATCTTTGAAATTGAAGAAACTTACATTTTCAGATCTTGATTTTGGAAGATAATGAGGGAATGTTCTCCCAATTCCCCTCATATTATCTATGTGTAAAAATGAGTTTGTAAGAATAAACTTGAAAGTTTATAAATATTTTCTGTGATGTTAAAAAATTTATGGCTATTTAGTAATGCTGGCATGAACATTGAAACCCCAGCATGCACTATTTTAAAATGTATTTAATGATCTGGAAAGTGTACAGCTAAAATTTTAAAGGTTCAGAGTTGAGGCTTTTTATTTTTATTCAGCTTGTTAAAAATCAGAGAACATAAAGATATTGCCCATCTACTGAAAAATTATAACTATACCCAATTTTGTTGGGGGAAGATTATAGATAAACATATTGCAGTACAAATAAGTGGCTAAAATTAACTACTTACCCACATTTATCTATTTTTAAAACCAAATATCTTTCTCATGTTAATGAAATTACCCATCAAAACATGTTCTACAGGGGAAAAATGTGTTGATGATGGGGTAAGTGTGTGTGTGTGTATGTGTGTGTGTGTGTGTGTGAGAGAGAGAGAGAGAGAGAGAGATTATTGGAAATAAAATGAGCTGATGTAAAAAGAAGAATCAAAGCATGGAAAAATTTTAAGTCTTAGAACTCCTAAAATGACTTTATAAAAATATACAACCTTATCTGAGGACATTTCAGTGACAAGTGACTGTTTTGCTGGTATCAAGGCTGTGACACCTATTCGTTATTGATACCACTCTGTAAGAAGATTCAGGAAACACTCTTCTTAAAATTGCCATATGTTTCAGATAGTGATCTTAAATGGAGGCCTTAATTTTAGGAGGAGGGGAGGTCAAGAGGTTAAAATAATAATCTCCACATACAACCTGTTGCAAGCTGCTTTATTCTGTAGAACTGGGGAAGGCATATGTAGAGGCCCCGAAACTGGGTTCCCCTATCGTATTTCCCTCTAACTCCAGATAACACCAAATAAACCCTTAATCACACAAGAAATCACTCAACTTTTACTACCCCTCCTGCTTCTTGACCTGCCACTAGCCCATTTCATTTCCCATGGTCTGGCCTCTTGGCCTCTGTCTTTATAAGCCGGATCACCTGGCCATCACGCGGCTTCCAGCTCCCGGGGCCTGTCTGGTTTCTGGTTTCTTCCAGGTTATCCAGAGTTTACAGACTGGATGTGCTGCCTCTGGTCCTTCTCTGTCCCTGGAAATGCTGCCCCCACCTCCCAGGTATGAAATCTTCCTCTAGTGCTTGGCCTATTCTCCTGGCAGCTACTTACAGTTCTTAACTGCTTCAGAAAGACTTTTTTCTTTCCTACCAGAGATGTGAATCATTTCTTCCAACTCAAGTAACAGACGTGAAATGATGCTTTACTTGGCAATTTTCCATCTGCAAGCAGATTGTTCATAAGACTACATACTTATATACAAGGTCCAATATCAACCAAACATTCTTTATGAAAAAAAATCAATAAATATGTAATTTCTAACCTGAAAATGAGCATTCAGCCCTTAAGAATTCCTTATCATTTCAGCTTCATGTCCCAAATTACCTCCACTTGCATTCTTCCTTTCCCTATTCACCATCTACTGTTTAACTGTCCCTTTTCTGATGTGTTCTGTTTCTGCTCATGTCACCAAAATTCTTCTTTCCCCCAGCTCTGTACGAGCCACGGACTTCACTCCTCCCTTTCCACCATGGTAGAGATAGAATGTGTTTGTGACCAATCACCCAGAGTTAAACAGACATGGCTTTGAATCAAATGCTGCAACTTTCTAGATCTGTGAGCTACTAAGATGATCCCCTGATGAAAATGAGAAAGAGCAGTGGCTACCTCTAGGGTTATTGCAAGGATTAGTGTGATTATGTAAAATACTTTGCATAGCACTGGAAAAATGGGAAGAGTTCAATAAATGTTGCTTATTCTTGTTACTATTATTTAATCATTTTTATTATTCCTAACTTTCAATATCCTATCTCATTGCCTTTCTGTGTTACTGAGGGTTAAACTGGAAAAGTAGAACCACTAAGTTACACTAAGATACACGTACACACACACACACACACACACGCACACACATATATACATCATATAATTTACAGGGATTTGATGGGATTTGATGTTATATAATTGTGGCAGCTGATTAAAGAGTTTCTGTAAGGCTGTTCTGCAGTTGCCTTTATATTCGATGCTGGAGTTTCAAGCCCATGGGGCAGGCCATCAGGAGGAGAAAGTAGGTGTGAAGTGCAGAACAAAAGAGCAAGTTGGATGAAACAAAACCTGTGTCACTTCCTTTTTATTATTTATTTATTTCAGGATATTATGGAAGTACAAACATTTTGGTTACATGCTATGACTTTGCCACACCCAAACCGTGATTTGATGCATGTCCTTCCCCTCCACCCCGCAACACTCACCGCATCCATTAGTTGTGAGTTTACTCACCCCAATACCCCAATCCCTGAAGAATATGACTACAGTATGTGTCACTTCTTACTGCCTCTGAATTTGATGGTAGGAGTGTCATCCAGAAACTGAAACCCTTCAATCCCGGAGCTAAGTGCACAAACCTGGACTAGTGGAGAAGCTGAGGGAAGATCTAGGGGAGGGTGAAGTGGCTGCAGACGCTGCTGCTGCTGCTGCTGCTGCTTCACACGGAGGGGGCAAGTCAGCAGATCTGCAACAACCTATGAGCTGCAGAATGTTTGCTCTTTTCTTGTGCCTTCCAAATCTACCTAAAAATTGTTTTCATGGGCCACCCAAACCAGAAACATATAAGAAAGGGGATTTGAGGAGATGAGATTTATCTAGACCACAGGACCCATTACAAAGACATTACGCCTTCTTTTAAAATAAGTCATCTTCACTGCCTCCTTTCCCAGTTTCTCTTAGAGCGTTGCATTGGCTTCTAAATGGTTCTTCACTTGTTAATTTTCTTTCCTTTTCCATCAGTTCTCCCTCTAGGTCACTCTTCATAGACCTATGCTTGTCTCACCTTCCCATTCCTAGTCCGATGTCACGTGAGGCTTCACACAAGCAGGGTGCACTTGTTACTCCACCCTATGTGCGGGGGTGGCCAAGATGACCTCCCTGCTCTTTCCAAAGCACACTGGACCATTTTGGCTTCTGCAGTTTTGGTCATGGCAGTATTCCCACATGGGAAACATTCCTGATTTTCCTTTTACTCCCCTTATTTACAATTTAGCCACTTCAGAATCCAAAGCAAGTCTCACCTTCTCTCTTAAAGACCTGCCAACTCCACGCAACTCAGACCTTGCAGTGGCTTCTGGGGCACAAGCATGTGCTCCTCACTTAGGGTAGGGGCTGGATCTTATATGGTACTTTAATTCCACTTGAAGTCTCCTGCAGTGCTGGGAACCTGGTGGGAACTAATGAAATGCTTTTACAGTGAAGGAAATATGATTTTATATGAATTATGTTATACACAAGTAATAAAATAAAAATGATGCTTCACTGTGTGAAACTCTGTTCTCCAGCATTATAATGTGGCATTCATTTCCTGGCTGTTATAACAAGGTCCACCCAAGCACTCCTATGTGAGGTCTATCCATGTGCAGTGATCGCTGTCTTTGCTTAATCCAAATGTAGATACTTCAGTATTAATATTCACCCAGGGAAAGACCTTTCCTCTCCCTCTCTTCCTCCCTTCCTTCCTTCCTTCCTTCCTTCCTTCCTTCCTTCCTTCCTTCCTCTCTTTCTTTCTCTCTCTCTCTTCCTCTCTTTTCCTTATATTTTGTTCCTTAGAAGGAGAAAGCTTGGGTCTGACTCTTTGAAGCAGGTATCTGGTCTCTTCGGATTTCACTTCATCAGAAAGGTCCTGACCATTCAATCTAAAATTGCCCCAATCACTCTCATGCCCAGGTTTATTTTTGTTTGTAACCCTCCCCCATGACTGACTGAATACATTTTCATTGTTTAATTGCATACGGTATGTCTCCCCTACTGGAATGAAAGCACTCAGTTTTACTCAATGCTGAATCCCTGATGTCTGGCACTTAGTAGAATCTTGGTAAATATTTGTCAAATGACCAAATGACACAAGTCTTGTTTGCCCTTCAGGCCACTCTACCTCTGGTAAATGAGAGCATTAGAAGTGGACTAACTGCTGGTGATCTCACCACCAGCATTGCGGGAGCTTAGCATGTGGGGCAAGACACGCGGAGGGTAGACACATGGAGCTGTGCTCATGCTCTGGGATTAGACACAAACGGGCATGCTGGACCAGCCTCTTGCATGCTGTGTAAACCTGGGCAGATGCTCACTGTGCGGAACTTCAGTTTCTCCCTTCAGGTGGGGGAAATTATACCACTTCTTTCATAAGCTTTTGTGAGGACTTTGTGAGATGAAAAGAGCTCAGCTTGATCTAATGAATACAACATCAAAAGCACAGGGAGCAAAACAAAAATAGACAAATGTGACTACATCCAGCTGAAAAGCATAGCAAAGTGAACAATCAGTAGAGTAAAAAGGCAACGTATGTAATAGGAGAAAATATTTTCAAACCATATATCTGATAAGGGATTAATCTCCAAAATACATAAGGAATGCCCACAACTCATTAGCAAAAAAAAAATTATCTAAATTAAAAATGGGCTAAGGGTTTGGATACACATTTCTCCAAAAACACATGCAAAACACCAACAGGTATATAAAAAATGCTCACCATTATTAATCATTATGGAAATGCAAATCAAAACTAAAACAAGTATCAGTGTACACTTCTCAGGATTTCTGTTATCAAAAAACCAAAAGGTAACAAATCTTGACTAGGATGTGGAGAAAGTGGAACCCTTTTATACTGTTGGTGAGAGAACAAAATGGTGTAGTGATATAGAAAAGAGTATGGAGGTTTCTAAAAAAATTAAAAATAGAAGTACCATATGATCCAGCACTCTCACTTTTGGGTATTAATCTGAAAGAATTAAAATCAGGGTCTTAGCTGGGCACTGTGGCTCCCCAAATCCCAGCACTTTGGGAGGCCTAAGTGGGAGGATCATTTGAGGCCAGGAGTTCGAGACCAGCTTAGGCAAAAGAACCTGTCTTTATAAAAGATTTTAAAAAATTAGCCGGGCATGGTGGTGCCACATGCCTGCATTCCCTGCTACTCGGGAGGCTGAGGTGGGAGGACTGCTTAAGCCCAGAAGTTTGAGGTTGTGGTGAGCCATGATTATGCCACTGCACTCCAGCTTGGGTGACAAAGCAAGATCTTGTCTCTGAAAAAAAAAGTAAATGAATCAGGATCTTGAAGAGATATTATCATTCCCATGTTCACTGCAGCACTATTCATAGTAGCCATGATATGGAACAAATTAAATGTCTATCTGCAGATGAATGGATTAAGAAAAATGGTATATACATGCAACAAAATACTATCTAGCATTAAAGAAGAAGGAAATTCTGTAAAATGTGAAAACATGGATGAACCTGGAGGGTATTATGCCTCTTGAAAAAAGGAAGTCACAAAAGGACAAATACTGCAGGATTCACTTATATGAGGCACCTAACATAGTCAAATTCACAGAATTGAAGAGTGGAAAAATGGTGCCCAGGGACTAGGCAGAGGGTGAATGGGGAGTCACTAATCAATGGGCATCAAGTTTTAATAAGCGAGATGAATAGGCTCTCGAGATCTGCTGTACAACATTGTACTGACACGACAGTCAACAGTAATGCATGGTACACATAAAAAATTGTTAAGAGGTTAGATCTCACTTAAGTATTCTTACCATAATAAATAAAATTGTAAAAATTAAAAAATTCGGGGAGATGGAGCAAGATGGTGGACGAGAAAAACCGCAGCCAGAGTGTCTCTGCAAAAAAGACAGATTTTAGAAGAAATAAGCAAGCAGACGAGCATACATTGGACAAGAGTCGGAAGGAGGAGTACCGGATACTATGGGAGACTCCACGGGAGGAGGTTGCGGAGGGGAACTGGAAGAAGAGAGCTCCCAAGAATCTTGGAGACCAGCGACAAGGGTAGGTGGAGTGGTTAACTGTCCCCTCCCTTGAATCTTGGACTGCTGGTGGGCTCTCCAGCAGTTTGAGAGACCTGCGGACACCAGCCCAGAGACAGCCACTGCCAGGGAGTGGTAAGCCTGTTACAGATGTGGCACCAGCCTCCCAACTCCCTCGGGGCACCTCCCTGTGCACAGTCCCAAGCCACTCCGCAAGCACCATATTGCTACATTCTCCCCTCCCCCTTCCCTATCCGCGGCTGCCAAGAGAGACAATATAGCCACCACCTGGAGGCATCTCCAGGGAATGAGACCTTTCCTTTTGGGGCCCTACAGCTGACTGAGGAGTACTCAGATGGCAAGCTCCCTACCCGCCAGCCCTCTCAGGTGCTGCTGGCCTGGTGACTCCAGGAGAATGGGGCAGATCCTGAGGCTAAGAGACATCACCCCAGCTTGGGCACCCTGGGGGTGAAGTAGGATTGGCACTCCTCTCCCTTGTGGGGTCAGGGATTGAATTCTGGGGCCCAGAGGTCAGACCTGCAGACCAGATCCCGCGCACCCAGGTCTCACATTGCCCCGGGGCACAGAGGGATATTCGTGAATGAGCCTACTAAGGTGTGTGTGTCCTCAGGGGTGGATTGGTGTGCTTGAGGGCATCCCTCCTCTCACAGGAGGGCCGTATGCCCAGCCCAGGCTGCGATTCTGTGCAGGGAACCTCCCAGCCCGCACCACAGTCAGGGGAGACCTGGAGGCGTGAGGTCTGGCCTGCTGGCAGAGGCTCAGGAGAAGCTGTGAAGTTGGGAAGGGTGGAAAAGAATGAGGCCTGCTCCAGACTGCAGGTCTCAGACAGCCACACCCCCACACATAGACTTTCTGGCTGAGTGGGGCCATTCCAGCCCCTCCCTGACAGCTTTGCCCAGAAGCAGAGAATAGACCTTTGACCCCTGCTAACAGCATTAGTGGTGCTTGAGGGCAGGCTTACACAACCCAGCTCTGCCCAGACTCACTCCCAGACCTGCCCTCACTGAGGTGGAGAATAAGGACACACCTGGAAGTCCCAGGGCCCCACCAACCACCTGAGGCTCTAGAGTGCCTCTCCAGAGGAACAAGAGCTGGTTCCAGTACCCAAAAACAACACTGTAGCCTGCAACTCCCAGCAAGTACCACCTACTGACAGGGAGGTCATTCTGCACACACTTTTATGGCATCTACTGAATCATCATACAGGGTGTGGTTGAATCTCACCCACAAACACCACCTAATGGCTCAGAGACTAAACAGGGTGTGACATTATCCAAAGGAAAATATAAAGGTAAGAAGCAAAAACTGATCCAGATGGGAAGAAATCAGTGAAAGAACTCTGGAAATATGAAGACTCAAATGGAAAGCACACCCCCAAAGAGGAACACCAGCCCCTTAGAAATGGACATCAACCAAAATCAGACCACTAAAATGACAGAAAAAGAATTTCGAACATGGATTGTAAGAAAATTCAACAACTTGCAAGAACAATTGGATAACCAACACACAGAAAATGCAAAAAGATTCCAGGACCTATAACAAAAATTCACTAAAAAAATTGAAATAATGAAGAAAAATCTAACCAAACTCATGGAAATGAAGAATCAATTCAGGGAACTACAAAACACAGTGGAAAGCCTCAAGAACAGGGTAGATCAAACAGAAGAAAGAATCTCAGAGACTGAAGGTAACACCTTCCAATTAAATAAATCAGTCACAGAGATAGAGCAGAGAAACAAGAGAAAAGAACAAAGCCTACAAGAGATTTGGGGTTATGTGAAGAAACCTAATGTGAGGGTTACAGGGTTACCCAGAGGGGAAGAAGAAAACACTCAACAGATGGATAAGCTATTTGAAGATATAATAGAGGAAAATTTCCCAGGCCTTGGTAAAATTCTCAATATACAAGTTCAAGAAGCTCAAAGGACCCCTGGGAGATTCAATGCAAACGGGAAGATGTCACGACATGCAATCATCAGACTGACCAAAATATCAACTAAAGAGGCTCTTCTAGGAACTGCAAGACGAAAGACAAGAGTAACATACAGGCCGGGCGCGGTGGCTCACGCCTGTAATCCTAGCACTCTGGGAGGCCGAGGCGGGTGGATAGCTCAAGGTCAGGAGTTCGAAACCAGCCTGACCAAGAGCGAGACCCCGTCTCTAAAAAAAAAAATAAAAATAAAAATAAAAAAAAATAAAAAAAAAAGAGTAACATACAAAGGAAAGCCAATCTGAATAACGCCAGACTTCTCTACAGAAACTTTACAAGCAAGGAGAGACTGAGGCCCCATTCTCACTCTTCAGAAAAGAATAATGCCCAACCTAGAATCTTATTCCCTGCAAAACTAAGTTTTATATAAGAAGAAGAAATCAAGACATTCTCAGATAAGCAAAACCTAAGGAAATTCACCAAGACAAGACCAGTCCTCCATGAAGTACTCAAAACAGTGTTACCCACGGATCAGCACAATAAACACTCACGAATGTAAATCTACTCAAAAGCTAAAGATCAAAGCCCAGATACCACAATGGCTCAACGGACAAAACAAAGCAACAAAGTTCAACCCAATATAATGAACAGAATTCTACCCCATCTATCAGTTATCTCAATAAATGTGAATGGCTTGAACTCCCCACTCAAGTGACATAGGCTGGCCGAATGGATAAAAAAATACAAGCCAAGTATCTGCTGCCTTCAGGAAACACATCTAACCTGCAAGGATGAAGTTAGACTAAAGGTAAAGGGGTGCAGAACAATATTTCAAGCAAACGGAAGCCAAAAGAAAGCTGGCATGGCAGTGCTGATTATAGATAACTTAGCTTTTAATTCAACAAAAGTAATAAAAGACAAAGAAAGTCACTATATAATAGTGAAGGGTACAGTTCAACAAGAAGACATAACAATTCTAAATATGTATGCACCCAACTTAAATGCACCAAGATTCATAAAGCAAACTCTACTTGTTCTAAACAAATGGATAAACAACAACACCATAATAGTCGGAGACTTTAACACCCCACTGACAGCACAGGACAGATTCTCCAAACAGATAATCAACAAAGAAATAATGGACTTAAACAGAACTCTAGAACAAATGGGTCTAACTGGCATTTACAGGACATTCACCCAAAAACCACTGAATATACGTTCTTCTCATCAGCTTATGGGACATTCTCTAAGATTGACCATATCCTAGGACACAAAGCATGTCTCAAACAATTTAGAAAAATAGAAATTATACCATGTATCTTTTCAGATCACAATGGAATAAAGGTAGAAATCAACCCTAACAGGAACTCTCATTTCTACACAACGTCGTGGAAACTAAACAACTTTCTGCTGAATGATCACTTCATAAATGAGGAAATCAAGATGAAAATCAAAAGATTATTTGAACTAAATGACAAAGGAGACACAAGTTACCAAAACCTGTGGGACACAGCTAAAGCAGTCCTGAGAGGAAAGTTTATTTCCATATATGCCTATATCCAAAAGGTAAAAAGATGACAAATAGACAACTTAATGAATCATCTCAAAGAGCTGGAAAAAGAAAAACAGACTGACCTCAAAGCCAGCAGAAGAAGTGAAATCATTAAGATCAGATCAGAACTAAATGAAATTGACA